>JBAMMX010000013.1:5691438-6088938 GCA_037126225.1 Dillenia turbinata
CCTTTTCCCACTTTCCCCTTTCACTCTCCATCTCTTCGCCTCTTCATCTTCCCGCGGCCACCCTTCCTCGCGTCACAGCCTCTTCGCGGCCGCCGTAGACGGCCAGTTGCTCCGCCACCCACGGTGACTCCGATTGTCTCTCTCAACCCCTCTCTACATCTCACAGTCACTCTATCTCTCTCCTTCTCTCTCTCGGCTTCTCTCTCTTACCCGCGAGCCTCTCTCTCTTCCTCTCGCGGTTCTCCACCGCCGCCGTGACTCGGCACCACCACACGCCACCGCTCACCTCTCTCTATCACTTTCTCTCTCTCTATTTCGCTTTCTATCTCACTGTCCCTCGGTCTCACTCTCTGTCTCTCTCGCGAAATCTCTCTCTGTGTCTCTTAGTCTCCCTGTCTCTCTCTCCCTACGCGTGCGTCGCGCGCGACAGTTCCTTGCGCGCGCGACTGTGCGCAACTGTTCGCGCGACTGCGCGTGAGTCTGCCCCTACATGAGCGTGACCCCGCGCGAGACAGCCCCCCTCCTGCGCGCGCTCCAGCGCGCGATAGCTCCTTCCTGCGTGAGCTACTGCAGCTCCTTCATTGCTTGCGCGTTTTTCTGCCACTCTTGCAGAGCCCCAAACTACAGTCGCCCAAACCCTAGACTGCCTGCACTCATTTCTTGCGAAGGTAAGGACGAAAGTTCTGACCTATAGATTTAGGGTTTTGATTCCTATATTAATTAAGCTTAATTACTGAAATTTGCTTCAATTTGGAGACATTGCAGGTCTTGGAATAAATCGAATGGCGCACGGACGCTAGAGTTGCAAATTGTGAAATCCTAGGTAAGAGAAATACTAGTCTCTTGAATGATTGAATGAGTTAGGCCGAATCTAGTATGGGAGTTTTATATATGTTCTGAAAAGGTGTGGAATTAGAAGAGAATGCATTTTCTGACAGTTTATATGTGGTTATTAAGGTTAAGTTTAGAAGTCTGCATGAATTGGGGTTGTTTAGTATGAAAGAAGTATATTATAGGATCATGGAATCATATTAAGTTACTTTGAATAGTTTTCCCTCAGGGTTAAATTTGGAAATATGCATGAAAGTGTTTGGGATTAGAGTTGGAATGAGATGTGCCGTGAAATGAAGTATACTGTAGCATTTTGTGTCTTTCTCAGATTATATTAAGTTGTTAAATTTGCTTAATGGTATGTCTATGAAGAATAGATTAAAAGTTATGGTTATAATTTAAGAACTATCGTAGTATTTTATGTTATAAGTTGTCTTGCATATAGGCAATCAAAATACAACTTCTATATTATGAAAATAGACATTAATACCTTGAAAATGACATATGGGTTGAAGAAATCGGATGATAGAATTGAGTTAAATTGATTTAAATGGTTTCACTTAGAGTTTAATTTGACGAACGCATGAAAACAGTCAAAATCTGGGATTACAGCTTAAGGATTGATGCATTCTTTTATATTATAGGTTGTTGTGCATAGAGGTAATTCAAATACAATCCATGTATTATGAAAATAGACTTCCTTACGTTGAAAATGATATATACTTTGAAACATTCGGATGAGAATCGGAAAGTTTATGATTTTTCAAAGAATTTCTATTTTGGGAGAAGATTTATTATTTTATGATAAATTCCAATATTGAATGATCTTTAGGATTACATTAGACTTGACTTTCAATGTGTTATTTATAAATGTAATGCAATTGATGACATAATTATGATTTTGTATTAGAAAATGTCAATCGAGGATCGAATAAGATTTCATTTGATTGAATTGTGAGTATATGCAAGTGTATATGGACTGAATAGTGTGATGTTGTAAATGTATATAGATATAATTGAGGTTGAGGTGTGAGAAATATGTGATGTGTTATAATTGTAGTGACTTGTTTGGAGACCGATCGAGGGGAGCACGGGTTCGGCACTTGTTGTGCGTTGGAGGGAGTGATTAACCTTCCCGTATACTGTGAGTGGGTTTTATTTCAATGTTTTCGTTTAATATGTAAACCCTGCTTTACAACAGTTTGATAAATGAGTATGATTTATCGTGTGCTTAAAATGTTTTGACTGGTTTTGGAAATGATTTTTGTGAACCGATGAAGTGTCCAAAAATGTGATTGAATTATGAAATATGCATCCATGTGGTTGAAATGTAAAATGTGCCATTTTATGATATATGTTGCGTTTGGTTTGTGAACCTGATTTACGGCACATGTTTGATATGATATTGATATTGGCCTTGAGGGCTGTGATATGTATTGTTCCGTAGCTATGAAGGACACCGTGAGAGGCGCTTGGGTGGCGTCCGGATATGTCTAGGCCTGGGGTATCCCACGAGTGGTCGAGATTATATTTACGACACGGTACTAGGCAGGTTGAACCCAAAAGGGGGAGGATTTGGATGCTATCCAAGTCTAGCACCTGGACGAGGTCCGTCGCCAACGCCGGGGTAGAGAGCACTTTAAATAAAAATCGCATATAACACTCCCGGTGCGCCTGTCATAGGTCGTGGTAGACCTCTGTCGGGACATTTTCGGCTGGCAGCTCTATGATTTTTATGAGTTTTTGGATGCATATTTGACTTGATAATGCGTGTAAATGATATATTGTTGAAATAAAAAGCATGATGATTTGAAATATGATTTGTATACTTATGTTTTGACACTCCAGTTTCACACCCCATATTACACGATTACATTGACCCACTCACTCACTGAGTATTCTTCCCTGAGTACTCACCCCTCCCCTTTCTCTCTCCAGACAGGATTATGGTGCTAGGACGACGCATTTGGCTCTAGAGGTATGATAGCTTGTTGGTGGATTGGATTCACGACGGTGAGATTTAAGTTTTAATTGAAAATATGAGTTTCATACTTTATGTTGACCCTGCGTGGTCTTGATATTGAGGTCCATAGTTGACCGTGTACATATTATGGGATGACTGTATAATTTTTGGACTTTTATTTGTGAAACTCTTATTTCGCTTGCATTGAGACATTTGTAACCATTTGAAGTGTTAACTTGGGAAATTGTAATGTATTTGTATAAAATTAGGCACGCTCGGTATGGCGGCTATTCATGCTCCAGTTGGGCATGACAGTAGAGGTCTGTGGCTAGGACTGTTGGTGATTTGTTAGCCTTGCGTTGTCTGGATGTCGGTTGGGAGATTTGGTGGATTGTTTTGAGGCCGGGATGGCCATGTGTTTAATTTTCATGATGATGTAAATTTATATAGGTATACAGGTTTAATTGTACATGGGAGACCTCCGATTTATGGGGAGGTTCTGCCCGATTTTCTGTAAAAATACAGCCGGCATCCAGGTCAACAGGCGGCTGTTCACGATTCCCGGTTCGGGGCGTGACACCGGCGTTGGCGACGGACCTCATCCAGGTGCTAGACTTGGATAGCATCCGAATCCTCCCCCTTTCGGGTTCAACCTGGCTTGTACCGTGTCGTAAATATAATCTCGATAATTCGTGGGATACCCCAGGCCTAGGCATATCCGGACGCCACCCAAGCGCCTCTCACTGTGTCCTTTATAGCTACGGAACAATACATACCAAAGCCCTCAAGGCCAAAATCAATATCATATCAAACATGTGTCGTAAGTCAGGTTCATAAACCAAATGCAACATATAACATAAAATGGCACATTTTTACATTTCAACCACATGGATGCATATTTTCATAATTCAACAAATTTTTGGACACTCCATCGGTTCACAAAAATCATTTCCAAAACCAGTCAAAATATTTCAAGCACACGATAAATCATACTCATTTATCAAACTGTTGTAAAGCAGGGTTTACATATTAAACGAAAACATTGAAATAAATCTCACTCACAGTATACGGGAGGGTCAATCACTCCCTACAATGCACAACAAGTGTCGAAACTGTGCTCCTCTTGATCGGTCTCCAAGCGTCACTACAATGACAAAACACAATATGTATATATATGATTTGTGCTACATATTTCAAAAGCCACTATGTTAAATTTATACTTTTAATTAATCCTATGTCTAGAATTAAGACTTAGGGTCTCATAGCTAGGCTTCACATGTGCACAAGCGCTGTCCCCTTTTCATCACAAAATGTAAATTTCAATTCCTCATTTCCGAAGGCACACAATTCAACCCATAAGCTCTAAGGTTTCCCATACCTTCCTAACAAACAATGCCACTTTAAATCATCCAAAACCACCCCTTTCACACCCTATCAAAGGTACAAAATTAAATCAACACAATGTCATCTTCAACCATCAAGATCATCATTCATACATATACATCTCAAGATTTACATAACCCTCTATTTCCAAATCTCTTCAATGTTCTCAGTCAAAGTAAATACACACATTTACACTCAAAATTCTTACAAACTTCTCTCTTTTGACATACCTACACAACACATATATAACAACTATACAAGGATACATATTTACTCTTTACATATGCTTTGTATTCGGAAACATCGTTTTCAACTCACAAATCATATTAGCATAATCCATCCTCTTGGCCAAGGTTCATACACACACTCATACTCATATACCTTTATTCAAATCTCTTCTTCAACACCAATACACACATACATTTTCTCATACATGCACATACACATATTCTTCTTTTCCATTTCATTCAATACACATACATCATTCTCTCCCTAACACTCTACACATCTTTCAACTTCATCTCCACCAACAAACACACATATAATACACCACTTTAGCACTACAATTCAGCACATACATTTGTACATTAAAACCAAATTTTCAACACTCCAAAATATACTCAATCATCCCAAATTCTAGCCACACAATCTTGTCATCAATGGTATTTCATTTATAAATAATTAACAAAATCAAATTCGAGTCAACTTCAATCCTAAAAATCTCTCAAAGTCGGAAACAAATCTAAAATAATTAAATTTTCTTCAAGATAGAAAATCTTTGAAAAATTATACACTTTTCGATTCTCATCCGATTTCTTCAAACCATATGTCATTTTAAAAGTATTGAAATCTATTTTCATAATATAGAGATTGTAATTGAATTACCTATATGCAACATCAACTATAATGTAAAACAACGCATCAATCCTTAGGCTCAAATCCCAAATTTTTGACTGTTTTCATGCATTCGTCAAATTAAACTCTAAGAGCAGTCATTCTAATCAAGTCAAAACGATTCTATCATCTAGAACAACCCAATTCATTTAAAATTCTATACTTAGCCTTAATAATCATATATAAATTGTCAGAAAATGCATTCTAATCAAATATAACGTATATTCTAAACATACACAGATTTTTTCACCTCTAAATTTCATTCACTTTATCAAAAGGGTACGAATTTCCTCACCTAAGGTATTCGCAGTTCACGGACTTAGCCTCCCTGTGTCATTCATTTCAGTCCAAACCTGCAATGTGTCCAATTCGAACTAAAATTTCAATAATTTAGCTAAATCACTAAAAATATCAAAACCCTAGACCTAATTCATTCTTACCTATGCAGAAAGTGGAGTCGGCAGATTCGGCCTAGGGGTTTGAAGGCTTCCTGCTGCTGGGGTTTCTACAATGATCGAACAAGCTCCCAACAGTGAGCGGTGCACGGTTGGGAGAACAAGGGAAGGACCGTGGGCTATCGCGCTGCAGTGGGGCAGAGCTGTCGCACGAGCTCTGGGGCGCACGCTATTGCGCGTAGTCGCGCGCGCGCAGGAGAGGGAGGAGCAGAGCGAGGGAGACTGAGAGACAGTGAGTGAGAGAGGCCGAGAGAAAGACTGTGCGAGGTTGAGGGGTGACAACCCGCGGCGGTCGTGGTGGAGGAGATGAGAGATCGAGAGGGACTGAGAGGGAACCGAAACTGAGAGAGAGAAATAGAGATAGAAAGGGAGGCAGAGAGATGCTCGGCCGGTCGTGGGGGGTGTGCGGTGGCGGAGAGGGTGGCGGGGATGGCGATCAAGTGATCGCGAAAGGGAGAGAGATGAAGAGAGCGAGAGAGATGAGGGAGAGATATAGTGACTGTGAGGGAGAGACGAGGTAGTCGGAACCGCCGATAGGTGGCGGCGAGATGCGGCGGACGGCGGGGGAAAGCGACCATTCACGGTGGAGGGAGGTCAAAAGGGTGAGAGAGAGCAGCGGGAAAGAGGGAGTAGAGAGAGGGAGAGGGAATTAGGGCTAAGAGCCCTAATTCTAATTTGGGGGAAGTGCTGCGTTTTGAGCCAAAACGCAGCGCTTCCTCCCCCCCTTTTTTTTAAATTAATAAATAAATAAATAAATAATTATCAATATATATATATTATTATATCCACTTTTCTCTAACATATAAATTTCGTAGAAATGAGATTTACTACGAATTCCGGACGTAGCATTTTAAAATATACCGAAATTCAATTTAATACCCCAAAATCAAAAATCAAAAAAATTTAAAATCTTTCTATATATATATATATATATATATATATAAACGGAGGAAATATTTTATATATATTCCATGAACAGTATACTTGTACGAACACTGCTGTGTCGGTGTTACACGAAGCATCTGTGAAGAAGCTTTATCAAGTCCATAATGGTTTGTAAATGGTTTTCATTTCCTCTCTTAATTTTTATGTTATAAATATATTGATCTTAAAATTGAAGTTCTTTTATTTTAAATAGCGAAAAAGTACAGGCAAATTCAAGTAATTGATCTTCGTGATCTCTCTAAGAATACTGTTGGTAAATGAACTTAATGGTCACACAAATAATGCAAAAATGTAATTAGTGTAGGAATATGAATGGTCGCTCATTTAAAAGTAACACATAAATATAAGTATAAATGAGATAATAAAGGGGTAAATAAAATGTCATTTCATTTTTAGAATGTGACAATTGAGATATGATATAATAACTTCACATTTGTCAATGTAATATGTCTTTTAGACTCCCTTAAGGTCTATATAATCCCATGAAATCATTTTGAAATAATAACGCAAGAAATTTTGAGTTTCCTTAATATCTCCAAACATCCAATATCCTACTTGTCATATTCTTTTATCCCTTTCATTATGATATCAAAGCTATGTCAACCAATAGTTTTTTACAACCTACTTTTTCTCGTCTTACCAAAACAAATTATGAAAATTAGAGTGTACAAATTAAGGCACTCTTTGAATCCCAAGATATTTGGGACATTATAAAAGGCAGATATAAAGAACCCAAAAAAGGTGTAACTCTCTCTGATAAAAAAAGAGAGGTATTAAAAGAAAGTCATAAGAAGGACAAAAAGACTTTGTACTTTATTTATCAAGCCATTAATGAATCCAACTTTGAGAAAGTTGCAGTGGCAATCTCTTCCAAGCAAGATTGGAATGTATTCCAAAAAGCTTATAAAAAAGTTAAAAAGGTAAAGAAGATTTGTCTTCAAATCTGTGGCAGAGAGTTAAATTTTACAAATGGAAGAGTCTGAATATGTTTCAGACTACTTTACAAGAGTCTTGACTATAGTCAATCAACTAAGAAAAAATGGTGAGAATATTGATGACAATAGAGTGATAGAAAAAATTTTATTCTCTCTAGATGTCAAATATGACTATATTGTGATAACTATTGAGGAGTTATAAGATTTGGAAATAATGACAATTGATGAACTCATGGACTCTTTACAAGCCTATGAGCAAAAGTTCACTGGTGCAAGCACTTCGAGTCAATGTTTCATTCAAAAAAGTAAAAGTTCAACTAATGATCAAGGATAAGGGCAAGGTTGCAGTAGAGGAAGGGGCCATGGATATAGTCATGCACAAAGAGGTTCTTTTAGAGAGGACAAGAGAAATCAAAGTCCCAAAAGACAAAAAGAATCATCAAGAAGGCAAAAGTATGAAAAATAAAAAGTTTGTTAATATAATTGTAAAAATTGATCATTAATCTTCCAAATGTTGGTTTAATGGTTCTAATCAAGTACAAGATAGAACCAATTATGCAAGAAGCTAAGAAGAAGAGGGAGATTCAATTCTCTTACTAGCATGTAAGGAAGAAAATGATAGAAAGAAAAATCTTTGGTACTTGGACATTGGAGCAAACAATAATATGTGTGGCTATAAAGACATGATCGTGGAATTGGATGTATTGGTGAAGGAGAAGTTGCATTTGGTGATTCCTACAAATTATTTGTGTTCATCGAAGTAAAAGATAGTAGCTAACAGTTCATTTCTAATGTGTACTATGTTTCGAATATGACAAGTAATATGTTGAGTTCTGGTCAACTTCTGAAAAAAGGTTTCAATATCCAAATGAAAGAGAGAAGTTTTTATTTAAGAGATGAAAATGGTATCCTTCTTGCTCATGTCAAAATGAGTAAAATAGAATGTTTGTGTTGAATATCAATCATGTTGGTATGGAATACCTAAAGGCTTGTATGGAAGATATTTCATGATTATGGCACGTAAGGTTTGGACACCTTTATTTTGATGGTTTTAACCTAATTTCCAATGATGAAAGAGTTGTCTTACATCAATTATACTAACCAATTATATGAGGGATGTATTCTTAGCAAAAAATCAAGGGAGAGCTTCCCTAAAGAGGCAACATTTCATGTAAGCAGATTTAGTCCATACTGACATATGTGGACCAATCTCACTACCATCTCTTGGAGGCGATCGTTATTTTCTAACATATATTGATGACTACAATAGGAAATGTTGAGTGTATTTTCTAAAGAAGAAACCAAGACTTTTGATACTTTCAAAAAAATCAAGACAATAGTGGAGAATCAAAATAGTTATCATATCAAGAAATTTCGATTCAATCAAGGAGGCGAGTACACATCCAAATCTTTTGAAATCTATTGTGAGCAACATTACATTTTGCGATCCTTGATGGCTCCATGCTCTTCACAACAAAATGGTGTGGTAGAAAGAAAGAACTAGACTAGTCTTGACATGGTTCGTAGAGTGCTAAAAGGGAAGAATTTACCCAAAGACTTTTGGACTGAAACTATAAATTGTGTAATTTATTTGCTCAATAGATATCAAACAAAGAGATTAAAGAATATCACGTCATAGCAAGCATGGACTGGAAGGAGGTCAAACATTTTTCATTTGAGAGTGTTTCGTTTTCTTGTTTTTGCTCACATTTTGAATCAAAGAAGAATGAAACTAGATGATAAGAATGATAAATATATTTTCATTGGCTATGATACAAGGTCAAAATCTTACTAACTTTTTGACCCAAATACCAAAAGGATGCATGTAAGCCAGGATGTGAAATTCAATAAAGAAGGGTTTTGGAATTGACACGCAAAAATGAGTACAAATCCATGAAGAAGAAGAAAAAAAAGAAAAAGAGCAAGGAGAGATACATATTAAAGCTACAACCCCACTATCATCTCCTTCATTATCATCACAAAAAACATCACCAACAACAACATCATCATCATCAGCATTGTAATCATTATCATCATCCTCTTCAACAATTAGCCCGATACAAAAGACAATGAGCATATAAAATCTCTATGAGATAATAAATGAAATTAATCTTATTTGTCTTCTTGCTAATCAAGAATCAATTTTCTTTAAAGAAGCAAGAGAAGATCAAAGATGGAGAGATGCTATGGATGAGGTGATCAAGTCTATAGAAAAGATTGATACATGGAAGTTTGTTAAACTTCCCAAAGGCTATACACCCATAAAAGTGAAATGGGTTTTCAAAATCAAGAAGAATGCTCATGGTATAGTGGAGAAATACAAAACAAAATTGTTAGCAAAGAGCTACTAGCAACAAGTCGAAATTGACTTTGATAAGGTATTTACTCTAGTTGCCCACATTAAAACTATTAGATTACTCATTTTTATTGCGACACAACTTCAACGGCATATCTATCAAATGAATGTCAAATCTGCTTTACTGAATGGCTTTCTTGAGTAAGAAGTGTATGTGCAACAATTTATGGGTTATATGAAGAAGGGAGATGAAGAAAAATTTTAAAATTAAAAAAGACACTCTATAGTTTAAAACAAGTGCCAAGAGCAAGGAATAGACGTATTGATACTTATTTCAAGACCAATGGTTTTATATAATATAGTTATGAACATGATTTATACATAAAAAAGAAAAATTGAGATATCTTGTTTGTTGCTTTGTATGTAGATGATCTCATTTTCCTATGTAACAATCCTTACATGTTCATGGACTTTAAGTTAGTTATGACTTGGACGTTTGAGATAACTTACATGGGGCTAATAAACTACTTCCTTGGTTTTGAAGTTAAGTAGTCAAAGGAATGAATTTTTGAATCACAAGATGCTTATACAATGAATGTTCTCAAAAGATTCAAGATAGAAGATTGTAAATCGATAAGCTCCCCCCATTGATTGTGGAGTAAATCTATCAAAGCATAACAAAGGCAAAATTGTGGATGCTTCTCTCTACAAAAGCTTAGTTAGAAGCTTAAGATATCTAACATGTACTAGGCCAGACATCTTCTATGAAGTTAGGTTGATTAGTTTGTACATGGAAGAGCCCAAAACAGCATATTAGGAGGCAGCCAAAAGAATTCTTTGCTATATTCATGGTACTATGTCTTATGAGCTAATTTATTCTCTTTCTAATAATTTTTAGCTTTGTGGTTTCTTGGACATTGATTGGGGAGGAGATTTGGATGAAAGAAAGAGAATAATTGGATTTATCTTCTACATGGGTGAGACAGCATTCACTTGGAATTCAAAAAAGTAATAAATTGTTACTCTCTCTACTTCTAAAACTAAATATGTTGCTGTATCATCTTGTGTATATCATGTTATTTGGTTAAGAAGTTTTCTTGAGGAGCTACATTTTTCTCAAATCAAAATAACAAAAATTGGAGTTGATAACAAATCAGTAATTGTGTTGGCCAAGAACCCAATTGATCATGAAAAAAGCAAGCATATTGACATTTGGTATCGCTTTATCCGGGAGCATATGAAAAAGATACATGTGAACTTACTCTATATCATGTCTTAAGATCAAATTGCTGATATATTTACCAAATAGTTTATAGTCAAAACTTTTCACAAATTTAAGATACTTTTTGGTATGATTGATAAAAGATAATTAAGTTCAAAGAGGATATTGGTGAATAAGCTTAATAATCACACAAATAATGTAATAATGTATTTAATATAGGAATGCGAATGGTCACTCAATTAAAAGTAATACATAAATATAAGCATAAATGAGATAATAAAGTGGTAAACAAAGAGTCATTTCATTTTAGAAGGTGACCATTAGGAAATGACACAATTTGGTAATGTAGTATGTCTTTTTGATTCACTTGGGGTCTATATAAACCCATGTGCCCTTTAGTTCACTAGTGAAAGGACAGAAAATGGGCATTAGAGAAATTGCAAGGAACTCTTTTGAATGAATTTACATGGCTTGTGTATTTTATACATTGAAAATCGAAATATATGCTCTCTATAAGTAAATATCAATCCAACATTATTTCTTTCTTTTAATCTCATAAGATCTTTCAATTTTTTTTTTCAAGTTTTTGCATGACTTGCGACATTGTTTGGACTATTGGGAGTGATATTAACTGTAGGCCAATTTATAGTTGCCAAGTTTAATGAGGTTGTTCTTTTACAGCTTTATTTGTCTTTTTCCTTGGATCATTTAGCCTTTTGACCCCTTTTTATTCTGTTTAATGAACTTGTAAAACCTTTTGCTCTATTTGGCAATTTTATATTAACCGATCAGGTTAACTTTGATCCATTTTGTGCTGAAATATATTATTATCATATTATGAAACTTGGGTCACGATTTGGTTTTTATGATATTGAGTTGCCAACTATGTACTTGTCATGAAAGGAGAAAAGTCCTCCCATGCTGCTCGAGGGTTTTAGAACCACAAGTACCTTGTCTTCTTGCATGTGTTAAGACTTCCTTGCTAAGTGAATACATTACGTGAAAAACACAGAATTTTTATTTTGAAAAGTTATGAAAAAACCAGTATCATGTTATTATTCATGGAATTTTTGAGTTTCCCATTTGTATATCATGAAGAATATGTAAGACACTTTGAAGATCTTGCACAATGTTTAGGTATTGGATATGAAATGTTGACCTTCCACATAGCCCGTTAGTTAGAATTTTTATGTTAACAAATAATATTCACATCATCAACCGTATAAAATAAAAATTCAATTTCATGTAATTTAAAAATTATAAATTCAATCGTATTAAATAAAATTTAAGAAATTAATTGTAATTTTGTTTCCACACATGAAAACAAAATCACAGAGCTTAATCATAAACATGCAAGGAAACAACCAATGGTAGATACATATAGTACATAAACTACTGATTATTGCTCTTTAGAAATTAGACTGATTTAGTTTATAGTCATTAAATAAAAAATGTTTATTTCAATTAAAAATTAAAGAAAATAAATTTTAGAAATAAACTTTTTAAACAAATCATTAACTTTATCACTATTGAATTATAAATATTTTTTATATAATTATCTACCGCATATGAAAATGCATTTAATCACAACCCAAGCTTTCATCTAGTTGATAATGGCAAATAGATAATTATAAAATTTTGAGTCAAGGATGGAATGAAATAATTATTATGTCTCCAAATTTAACATAGTAAGGAAAGATCTAAAATTGAGTGTTAAATAATGATGAAGCTCAATGACTTAGAATCTTTTCAAGCATTCACTTAATGAAGATGCGTAGACGGACAAGGAAACTAAAAAAAAAATACAAAAAAAAAAAACAAAAACAAAAACAAAACAAAACAAAAAACACAACTGTGCATTGAGCACAGAGCGAACTGTTCATTCAATTTTTATTAGAGTAAATTAAAAAAGAAAAAAAAAGATATTATTATTGTCAGTTTTATTTATGGTTGACTTATTTTTGTTGTATAATATTCAAATTTGGGGTTATGGTTTTGTTGCATAAAATGTTTAGATTACCTTTTTTTGTGTAAAAAATAAAAGTATGAAAATTTGAGTGATAAGTTATTTGACAATTTTATTTTCTTATTCTTTTTTTTTTAAAAAAAAAAAACTCTTTTATAAGTTATAAATTTAATAAAATTACAATAAAAGATAATTGATATTAAAGTTTCATAAATAATTTATAAAGTAAATAGTTTCATAAATAATTATAAAATATTTATAAATTAAACATAAATATTTTAAGTTTATTTATAAAAATTTAACGGTTATACATTTTCTGAAAGATTTCCTAAATTTACAAGAAAATAATAAATTAACTATTTATATTTTCCATCAATATTTGAAATAGTTAGAAATTTTTAAAATTTTAAATATGTGACAAAATTGTAACAGTTAAAATAATTAAAGGTAATTTCATCACTACAAATATTTTTATTAAAATCGCCGGACAAAAGCTCCTTTATTGTTTGACTTTTTATTAAAAAAGCTAACTTTTTAAGATAGTTACTGAAAAACTCGTTTGACCGAATTTTTTAAATTTTAAGTTTGATTTTAACTGAGAAAAAAAAAAAAAAAAAAAAAAAAAAGAGTAAAAGTTGTTCCCAAAACGCCGTCGTATCTATGCTTCTGCTCCAGGAGTCCAGCTCTGTCATCCAAGGATGTGGATTTTACTATTAAGTAGACAAAAATTGAGGGGTTTTTTTTTTTTTTTAATAAAGAAATTAGAAATGGACAAACATCTCCTCTAACTAAGCTGCCATAACGACTACTTTAAAGGGTAAATTTGGAAAACAAGAAAAATCAAAAGAATTGATTTCCGTGCGACTCCTGTTTCTTTTTTTCTTTCTTTCCTGTTTCTAATTTTCTTACACCAATTTTTCTTTAAATTGGCTTCTCCCTCTCATAATTTATCATCTCTCTGTCTCTCTCTCTCTTTCTCTCTGAAGAAGAAGTTTTCTTGGTTTGATCAGGTATGCTTACCCTCTGTCTCTCCATGAATTTTATCAGGGTTGGCTTGTGTTAGTTCACGTTTCTTGATAACCATGCATTAAATGGAAGCACGTGGTAAAATCACTGCAAGTGTTTTTCTCTGAAATTGAGAAATTCTAGTGTTGGTTTAGAACCTAAAGTTTACGGCAATTATTGGTGAAATGTTTGTAATGCACCCTTTTTGCTCAAGTTTGGTGGCTTCTCATTGTACTAATTTCTTCTTCAATCTGTTCCTCGACTAGGGTTTCTGTTGTTTAGGGTTTGAAGTATCACATTGATCAAGAACTACTAGGATTTTGTTTCGGCCTTCTTCTGGGGTCTTTGTAGTTTATGTTTGCAAATTTCTTTTCTTTCAAAATATTTTTTTTCTTATTATTAAAAATTTATAGCAAGAATCTTGGTGGGAGAAAAAAAGAAAAAAGAAAAAAAAAAAAAAAAAGAGTGCCTGTGACTCATATCTGTGTGGTTGATTTTCAACAGAATGTACATGTTAGGCAGCTTCCTTTTGAAATTGAATTTGTTCAATAAGAGATGTTTTGGCAAGAAACCTTAAGTTATTTCTCTGGTTTTGATTTTAATGTCTTTGGTTTGATCAATTTGAAATATACTATATTATCTTTCTTGTTACTGATTCCATGGAACTATCAACAGATGGGTCGTGAAAAGATGAATATGAATCTCATAGGCAATGAAAAGACTCGTTATAAAACATACCAGAAAAGAAAGATGGGACTTATGAAGAAGGCTGAGGAATTCACTATTCTCTGTGACGTGGATGCTTGTATGATTCTCTATGCACCCCTGATCGGCGGTCATATTGCACAACCTGAGATTTGGCCAAAGGACCCCAACAAAGTGCAAAGCTTGATCAACAGCTATCAAGAGACGAGCAAGGAAGAGTGCGGAAGAAGGGCTACTAATATATCTGCTTTCTTGGAGGCACGGAAGAAGAAAATTGAGGAAGAGATTGTAAGGCTGAGGAGAAAAAATGCCGAGAATAAGTACCCTACTTGGGACTATCTGCTCAACAGCTTCTCATATGATGAGCTAAAGGGCCTTTCCTCAACTCTGAATAATAAGATCGAGCAAGTGAAGTTGATGATTGCATCAAGGAAAAGCAATCAGTGCTTGATCGAATTGGGCACCCCATTGGCTTTAATGGAGACCTCACACTCCCAATCAAGCCAAGGCAACAGTTCATGTTCAAGTGACAATACTTTGTTTCAAGAAGGCCAAGGGAGTCTTTATTTGTGCAAGCAACCTCAATCTGAAGAAGGCAATTTAGGAACTCCATGTACTTTGACAGAGCATTCAAGCCCTCAACCTGAGAAACTTTTGTTACAAGAAGACATGGACTACTGGGAAGTTTTTGAATCGCTGCCACCTATTGATGATGTGGACCTTTTTGCTGGCTTACCCATTTACGCCCCTGAGCCATTGACTCAAATGAGGATGGCTGAAGGGGACTATACTCAATGTTATGAGGCAGCATCAAGCAACAGTCTTGAACTCACTTCAATGGTAGATTTTTTTTGTTGATTGCAGTCAAGCTAGGTGGGATCTGTCCACGTACTGCTCCCATTAACAGGCAGGTTGCTTGATTAGTATTCAGTATATCATTTTTTATGGTTGTAACCTGTTGCTCAGGGAGAACTTGTTGAAATTTACTATATATGAAATAGTTTACTTTGTTCATTTTGTAGCTATTCTTGCCACTCTTTTTAGTATTTGAAGTGTAGCCGTAGAACTTTTTCAAGAATGTTCTGTTCTCAGTCCCATGTCTTCTGGCGGTAATGATTTGGTGGTAAATGGTTTCACTTTGTTTCTGCATCTTGAATTTACCATAAAATTATTTTCTTAACTTAGTGTCGTGATTGAACAAGGTTCATGCACATATATGATCTTCTTTAGTCACAATTTGGAGCATCTTTTCTTGGAGAAGGCATGAAACTATTCTGATGCATCATACAGATGCAGATATTGAGGAACTGGCCTGCAGGATTGCATTGGCAATGCTTGTGGAATGTAGATTTTGCTACTAGGATTACCCTATTTGGTTTCAATTCCTAGCCATTGCACTTCCACTCTCTCCTAAAATATAAGACTAAACTTCTGTAGTAAATGGTTGAGACTGAAATCAAGAAACTAATTGTCTAGGCATATTGTATAAAGTGCTTGCAGAGGTTGATGGCCTAGACGTATAATGCAGTAGCACATACGGCTTCAGATAGGGAATTTAAACAGATTGACAAACTACAAACAAATTTGATTTTTTTTTTCTTTTTCATTAAAAAACAGCTCTGGTCTTCAAGCCTTAAAGGGATTTCCTGTTTCTCAAAATTCTGAAGAATATAGACTGTTGTCCAAAATTATGATTAAAACTTTCCTTTTGAGTTGTTTCCATCCTAGTTCTTTATTAGATTCAACTCCTCTATCAACTTTTGAAATTGTTTCCCCCTCCTGAGAATATCGAACAAACATGAGAGGCAGCCTCTTTCTTGCTTACAGAACCATTTTCTTCTTCCTGTTATCTAGGTGCTATACAAAAGAGGGAATCAAAAGCCCTAGGCTATTGCTTGAGTGCTTGCCATACTGTGAATACTTTTAGCACAAGTTTTGAGCTTGTTTGCGTAGCATTGTCCAACCAACCAAAGGTGTCAGTACCTTTTATTTTGATTGTTTTTGTCATTAATGTGAAATTAAAATGCTCTTTTAGTGAAATATGAAAGTTAAAATATACTTTTAGTTAAAATATTCTTTATTAGCTTGTTTGCCTACCATTGTCTAACTAGTATTATTTTAATTACTTTTTATATTAAAAACTCTAATTTAATTACTTCTTTTTTTTTTTACATTTTTTTGAAATTCAAAGTGATGGATTATGTTATATTATTTAAAAATATATATATTATTCGTAAGAATATTTTTCTTCAAAATTATTCTTGATATGGTTTAAATAAAAAAATATTACTTTAAAACCTAAACCAATTTAAACTTATCCTTAAAATTAAATCCTAAATAATTCTAAAAATATTATATTTGGATAGCATAAAAGGAAATCATATGCTTTCTATATATTAGTGGTAAATGACATCTTCTTATACCTTAAAAAAAAAAAAGTGGCAAATGAAAAAAAAAATTATGTTTGAATCGAACCCAATTGAATTTTTTTTATTCAGTTTCGTTTAAGGTGAATTAAATTCGATTCGATTTTTGGTTCAAATTTGTTTAAAATTTTGATTTTCGATTTGGTCCGATTTGATTACTAAACCGAACTGAATCGTTAACACTCCTATTGGGTACACACGACTCGTGGACAGAGAACATATAAAAGCATCCTATATTATAATTCTAAGTACACTCTCTGAGACCATACACCTGGCACACAAACTACAGGGTTCTCATTCTCAGTCCTCACTTTTGCTCAGTCAATTTCATTCCTATTGAAAATCGCTCTTCCTAATTTGAAAGTCAGAGTTTTCCCGTCGAAGCACCCTCCGATGATTTTTTGTAAGTTTCAAGTCATCCTTTAAAACACTCATTTGAGTTGAAAGGAGGCGATATTTGTAAAGCCAAAGCCTATCTCCAATGGTGGATTTGTCTAATAAGAGAATGATTGATGATACACTACTTTTACTATGATTTTGAGGGGATATTTAGAGCCCGTTTGGTAAAGTTTTTTTTTTTGTTTATCTTCTCCTTTTAAGGAGAAGAGTTGCCAAACAATATTTTGGAAAAATTTTTTAAAAAAAGTAACTTTTGTTTTTTAACAAAGGAAATAGAGTTTTAGCAAAAACTCCTTGGAGGAGCTTTTGCTTCTCCTTTTTTTTAAGATCTAACTTTTTATTTTTTTATTTATTTTATATCCGGACTTAAAGGATATAAAATCTTCAATATGTTCATATCATAAATTTATTTATTCTCATATCCTCTTTTCTTCTTTAATTTTTACTTTTTATTTTTAATTTTTAATTTTATTTAAAAACTATCAAATAAGTTTATTTTTAAAATTAAAATTACCAAACAACTTGTAACTTCTTTTTAAAAACTCTTATTTTTTGTTTCTCCTTATAAAGAGAAGAGAAGTTAAAAATAAACTTTACCAAAAGGACACTTAGACTCATTTGAAAAGTTAAATTTTATTCTTTTTAATAAATTTTTAGTGGTAAGGTGCATTACCATTCAAATTTTGTTAGATTAGATTTACAAACTATAACTTTAACTACCAACCACTCCATATGGGGTGTAGATTGGCATCAAATGTAAAAGCACTTTGATTTAGATTGCATCACACCCTCTAAAGTTGCTGTTGTTGTTCTCTCCCTCTCTCTTTATTGTGATTTACTATCTCTACAAAAATATCTCATTTTTCTAATACTCAAACTATATATACTAATATTTATTTTCATGTGAAACAAGAAATGATAATAATAATAATAAGAAATTTATCAGTATAATAATTTTATCATGCTTGTTTCTCTATAGGAATTTTATATTATTTTAAAAAACTTTTATATTTTTGTTAAATATACCTTTTATTAATTAACAAATATTTTAATTAAATGGAAATAAAATATATTTATAAAAGTTAAAAGAGAGTAAAAATGAGTAAATGTTGCTCCCAAAACGCCGTCGTATCTGTGCTTCTTATCCAGGAGTCCAGCTCTCTGCCATCCAAGAATGTGGATTTTACATTTAAGTAAACAAATGGACAAACATCCCCCCTAACTAAGCCGCCATAACGACTACTTTAAAGGGTAAATTTGGAAAACAAGAAAAATCAAAAGCATTGATTTCCGCGCGACTCCTGTTTCTTTTTTTTTTTCTTTCTTTCCTGTTTCTAATTTTCTTACACCAATTTTTCTTTAAATTGGCTTCTCCCTCTCATAATTTATCATCTCTCTCTCTCTCTCTCTCTGAAGAAGTTTTCTTAGTTTGATCAGGTGTGCTTACCCTCTCTCTCTCCATGAATTTTATCAGGGTTGGCTTGTATGAGCTGAGGTTTCTTGATAAATGTGCATTAAATGGTTTAGAACCTAAGTTTAAGGCAATTATTGGTGAAATATTTGTAATGCACTGTTTTTTTCCTCAACTTTGGTGGCTTCTCCCTGTACTAATTTCTTTTTCAATCTGTTCCTTGATTAGGGTTTCTGTTATTTAGGGTTTGAAGTATCCCATTGTTCAAGAACTACTAGGATTTTGGTTCGGCCTTCTTCTGGGGTCTCTGTAGTTTATGTTTGCAAATTTCTTTTCTTTTAAGATAATTTTGTTCTTATTTATTATTTAAAAAATTATAGCAAGAATCTTATTCTTTAGGGGCAAAAAAAAAAAAAAAGTACCTGTGACTTAAATCTGTTTTGTTGATTTTCAACAGAATGTACATGTTAGGCAGCTCCCTTTATGAAATTGAATTTGTTCAATAAGAGAAACTTAGGAAACATTGTGGATTTTTGATTTGGGATTTGGAACTCATATTTCTAGTTCTCTAAATGGGTTTGAGCAAAAATGTCTTGTTGAGTTTTAGGCTTCAAATTTAGAAACTTCTTGTTGAGAAAAAGATGTCTTGTTGGGCAAAAATTTAGGCTTCAAAAATGTCTAGTTCTCTAAATTTTTGGGGAGGAAGATTAGAATGCATGAAATAAAGAAGACTGCCAGTACATTGCCACAATTCCTTATGAAGATGAATGAAATACAGGTGTTTGTAGAGAAAATTTAAAGATTAGATCATGATAAGTAATTACTTATTTTGCAGTAAGAGAGGCATAGAGGAGGTTAAATCGTTGTTAAATTCACTATCATATTTTCTAAAGGAAAATTTACACGGGGTTGATCATTATGCTCTATCATAGTGAATTAAACTGATTGTATATGTTATTCGGACTACTTGCTGAAGATGTCAGTGCTTTTTATTTTGATTGTTTTGTCATTGTTATGGAATTAAAATGTTTGCTCTCTTTAACCATTTCACTTATTAGTATTTATGAATGTGTTTCCAATTTCTCTTGAATGTGTTATATTTTGTGGTATTTTTCATTCCTTACTAGAAATTCAACAATCTACAGTGTGTTATATTTCCTGTATACCATTCTTGTTCAAAACCCAATTTCTCTAGGGTTTTTTAATTTATTAGATTGCCTGCCATGAGATGTTTTGACAAGAAACCTTAAGTTATTTCTTTGGTTTTGATTTTAATGCCTTTGGTTTGATCAATTTAAGTATGCTGTATTGTCTTTCTGGTTACTGATTCCATGGAACTATCAACAGATGGATCGTGAAAAGATGAATATGGAGCTTAGAGGCAATGAAAAGACTCGTTATAAAACATACCAGAAAAGAAAGATGGGACTTATGAAGAAGGCTGAGGAATTCACTATTCTCTGCGACATTGATGCTTGTATGATTCTTTATGCACCCCAGATTGGTGGTCATATTGCACAACCTGAGATTTGGCCTAATGATCCCAACAAAGTCCAAAGCTTGATCAACAGCTATCAAGAGACAAGCAAGGAAGAGCATGGAAGAAGGGCTACTAATATATCTGCTTTCTTGGAGGCACGGAAGAAGAAAATTGAGGAAGAGATTGTAAGGTTGAGGAGAGTAAATGCTGAGACTACGTACCCTACTTGGGACTATCTGCTCAATAGCTTCTCATATGATGAGCTAAAGGACCTTTACTCAACTCTGAAGAATAAAATTGAGCAGGTGAAGTTGATGATTGCATCAAGGAAAAGCAATCAATCCTTGATCGAATTGGGAACCCCATTGGCTTTAATGGAGACCTCACACCCCCAATCAAGCCAAGGCAACAGTTCATGTTTGAGTGAAAATACTATGTTTCAAGAAGGCCAAGGCAGTCTGCATTTGTGCAAGCAACCTCAATTTGAAGAAGGCAATTTAGGAACTCCATGTACTTTGACAGAGAATTCAAGCCCTCATCCTGAGACACTGTTGTTACAAGGAGACAAGGACTACTGGGAAGTTTTTGAATTGCTGCCACCCATTGATGATGCGGACCCTTTTGCTGGCTTACCGATTTATGCCCCTGAGCCATTGACTCAAATGATGGTAGCTGAAGATGACTATACTCAATGTTATGAGGCATCATCAAGCAACAGTTTTGAACTCACTTCAATGACAGATCTTTTTGTTGATTGCAGTCAAGCTAGGTGGGATCTTTCTATGTACTGCTCCCATTAACAGGAAGGTTGCTTGATTTGTGTTCAACATCATTTTATATGGCTGTAACCTGTTGCTCAGGGAGAACTTGTTGAAATTTACTATATATGAAATAGTTTACTTTGTTCATTTATTAGCTAAACTGGCCACTCTTTTTAGTATTTAAAGTGTAGACAGAGAACATTTTCTAGAATGTTCTCAGCCCCATGTCTTCCTGTGGTAACGATTTTGTGCGAAATGGTTTCACTTTGTTTCTGCATCTTAAATTTATCGTAAAATCATTTTCTTTAACTTACAGTCATGTGATTGAACAAGGTTCATCTATATATATGATCTGCTTTAGTCACAATTTGGAGCATCTTTTCTTGGAGTAGACATGAAATCTTCTTATGCATCATACAGATCCAGGCATTGAGGAAGTGGCCTGCTGGATTGCATTGGCAATGCTTGTGGAATGTAGATTTTGCTACCAGGATTACCCTATTTGGTTTCAATACCGAGCCATTGCACTCGCACTCTCTTCTAAATTGTAAGACTAAACTTCTGTAGTGATTGGTTCAGACTGAAATCGAGAAACTAATAGTCTAGGCATATTATATAAAGTGCTTGCAGAGGTTGATGGCCTAGACGTATAATTTAGTAGCACATGCGGCTTCTGTTAGGGAATGCAAACTGATTGACAAACTACTAACAAATTTGATTTTTTTTTTCTCTTTTCATTAAAAGACAAACCACAGCATGGCAATTAGCTCTAGTCTTCATGCCTTGAAGGGATTTCCTGTATCTCAAAATTCTGAAGAATATATACTGTTGTCCAAAATTTGATTATAACTTTCCTTTTGAGTTGTTTTTTTCCTAGTTCTTTATTAGATTCATCTCCTCTATCAACTTTTGAAATTGTTTCGCCCTCCTGAGAATATCCAACAAACGTGAGAGGCAGCCTCTTTCTTGCTTACAGAAGCATTTTCTTCTTCATGTAATCCAGGTGCTATACAAGAGAGAAGGAATCAAGAGCCCAGGGCTATTACTTGAGTGCTTACCATACTGTGAAAATTTTTGTCACAGGTTTTGAGCTTGCTTGCATAGCACTGTCCAACCAACCAAAGTATGTTCAAAATTCAAAAAAACAACAACTAGTTGATTGTTAAGACCTATAGAAGTTGTTCATGTGTAGTATTTGAACACTAGCACCTACGAAGAAATACAATGTATTAAATGTAAATAAAATACAATTCATATGTGAAATCCAAACAAAATAAAAGAGAATAAATGATGGAAATTCAAAGCTTCTGTATTTCTCATGACCACTTTCTCAGAAGGCTTTATGAGAAATCGAGCACCAACTTTGTGCGATCAAGTGCAGAGATCTTAATCTCCAAAACCAGAGGATAATCCAATTTCCTCATCCTCATGAATGCGACGATGATCTCATGGTAAAGCTCTTCAAAGCTGGGGGTATCTATGCTCACAATTTTCAAATTTGATGATTTACAATCCCTGGAAGAAATATTCCAATACTTAGCAAGATTTCTGTAGGATCAACTGTGCCACAAAGGTAAAATATTGTCTCTCTCTAGGCTTAGAAACTTAAGGCCTGAAAACCAAGTAGAAGAATGAACTTTTCTGTCCCTGCTTAACATGCAACAAGCCGCATGTGATCAATAGAGCTGCCTGTGTCTGCTTATGGATCCGGGTATAGGAGGTAGGAGCAACATGAGATATTTAACATAAGCTACACAAAGTTTAAGGATGTAAGCTTTGTTTGAAGGCATCCCATGAGCAAAAACTTAATATTTCAATAGGGTTTGAAGAAATCTTACGATTGGTAAATTGATAATCTAATCTCTGATTGAAAAATATGTTCCTTGTGTCCCTCTTCCTCTTCCTCTAGTTTATCTTGGGTTGCAATAGATCGGGGTTAGAGTTTTCAATGGTAAAGGAATAGTTGTTATTGTTATCCTTTTCATTTAATGAAATTATTTTATATTTAGTATATTATATTATATTTATTGTTGTTGTCGTCGTTATTATTGTCATTGTCGTGATTGTTGTCATTGTAATAATAATTTTTTTATGATAGTTCATTTATTCAACTCATATTTAGAATTTCATATTTTATATTATTTCCCATATTCAAATTTGTTTAACATTGTAAAGTTAGTGATCCAATCTCTCTGTCTCATTGTTATTATCAGAGCCTTGGCTGACTTGGTGAAATCTAATGGTCTTTTTGTCATATATGGCCTTTCGAATTATGAGAAATCGTCCAGAAATCTCACTGTTCTAAAGTAAATTCCTTATTTCACCTTTGCATGCAAAAGGTAAATTCTTGGATATGAATCAGTTGCCTTGATGGTGAAATCCCCAGTACCATGATTTCTGTATATGGAGTTTGGTGCCACCCCATCACTATTGGCCAATAAGAATATCCGTTGATGATCGTTAGTCTAGGAGACATAGTATCGTTTAGTAAAATCCTAAATAGATATATAGGATATTAGAACAAAAATAAAAAGTACGTATCTAGTATCAAAATTTTCACATTGTGAGCTCTGAGGAATGAAATATCTAGGCAGTCTTTCCTTTGTTTTTTTTTTTTTTTTTTTAATCAAGAGACTGATTCAAATGCTGAACCACCAGAACACAATGGAGAAATTTCATCATTGCACCGTGGCCGCCCTTCATTAGAGCAAAAATAAATATAATTTTAATGATTATATATTGAAGGATACAATTTTAATCATTTGTTGATGTTGGTGTTGTTGATGAATTTAATCAAACACCCACACCAACAAATGATTTGGATTGCATCACACTCTCTATAGTTGCCGTTGTTGTTCTCTTCCTCTCTCTTTATTGTGATTTGCTCTCTACAAAACTATTTCATTTTTCTAATTCTGAAACTATATATATTTGTTTTCTTGTGAGGCAAGAAATGATAATAAATGCAGTGTTGTAGTTGTATTAGGATTATAAAAAAAAAAAAAAAATCTAGTGTTTTATTTCTATTAGGATTATAATATATATATATATATATATATATATATATATATTTGATTTAGACTTGCACATCCATTTTATTTTTTTGTAGAAAATAAATTCTCAAAATATGAGAGTTTTTCTTCAAAAATCCGACTCTAATTTTCCTAAATATTACCTTAATAACCCATCTTTTTTTTAGCTTAATGAACCCAAGTAAATGCCCAGTTTAGGTTCTAAAGTGTTAATGGTGAATTTTTCATTGAAGTGGGGGGGAAATGTAGTTTTCAATTTTGAATAAATTGGAGTTGTTTTCTCAAGCCAAAGATTTTGCCTCGCTTTTGTAAGTTTGAGAGAGAGAGAGAGAGAGAGAGAGAGTAAAACCATTTTGTTGATCTTGGCTAAGGTTATTGAGTTGTTCTTTCCCTTACAGTGATGGCCGCCCATGGTTCATACTTGAAGAAGCTCAAAAAAACGAAGGGAAGTCTCTTTGATCATAATATCAAAACTCCCTTCAAATGGCCTGTTGGGATCCTTCAAACTGGTCGACGTTCGAGTATAATCCTTCTTTTATGTCCTCTAAGATACCTCAAGTGGTATACTCTTCTTACTTTCATCATCTCTTTTCTGATTCGATCTCTTTTGATTGCATCTCCTTATTAAAAAAAATACCTCTTTTACATCAAAAATTAATTTCATTAACATTTCTTTTTATCGGCTTTTTAACTCTACAAATATCACAAACTCTGTTAATATTTTTCTCACATTTTTTGCCAAATTATTTATTCAATACCCATTTTTTTAATATCATGTCATTACTTATTGATAAAAAATCCACCAAACTTCGATCACAATTTTTTTAATGTTTCAAACTAATATAATTATTTTGGGAACGTATACAATTAATGAATTAGTAAGAATTTAGATCGAAATGAATGATCTTATTAAATGAAAATATAATATTTTAATAAAAGTTAAAGAGAGTAAAAATGAGTAGAATTTGTTCCCAAAACGCCGTCGTATCTGTGCTTCTACTCCAGGAGTCCAGCTCTGTCATCCATGGATGCGGATTTTTCTTATAACTAAACATAAAAATTGAAGGGTTGTTTCTTTCAGAAATTTAAAATGGACGAATATCTCCTCTAACTAAGCTGCCATAACGACTACTTTAAAGGGTAAATTTGGAAAACAAGAAAAATCAAAAGAATTGATTACCGCGCGATTCCTGTTTCTTTTTTTCTTTCTTTTTTTTTTTTTTTTTTTTTTTTTTGGTTTTTTGGGGAAGAACTTCCGCTGTTTCTAATTTTCTTACACCAATTTTTCTTTAAATTGACTACTCCCTCTCATAATTAATCATCTCTCTCTCTCTCTCTCTCTCCGAGGAAGAAGAAGAAGTTTTGTTAGTTTGATCAGGTACGCTTACCCTCTATCTCTCCATGAATTTTATCAGGGTTGGCTTGTGTGAGTTCAGGTTTCTTGATAAATATGCATTAAATGGAAGAACATGGTAAAATCACTGCAAGTGTTTCTCTCTGAAATTGAGAAATTCTAGGGTTGGTTTAGAACCTATAGTTAAAGACAAATTATTGGTGAAATATTTGTAATGCACCCTTTTTTCTCAGGTTTGGTGGCTTCTCCTTGTACTAATTTCTTTTTCAATCGGTTCCTTGATTAGGGTTTCTGTTATTTAGGGTTTGAAGTATCCCATTGATCAAGAACTACTAGGATCTTGGTTCGGCCTTCTTCTGGGGTCTCTGCAAATTTCTTTTCTTTCAAGATAATTTTGTTCTTACTTATTATTAAAAATTTATAGCGAGAATCTTGGTCTTTAGGGAAAAAAAAAAAAAAAAAAGTGCATGTGACTCATATCTGTATTGTTGATTTTCAAGAGAATGTACATGTTAGGCAGCTCCCTTTTTGAAATTGAATTTGTTCAATAAGAGATGTTTTGGCGAGAAACCTTAAGTTATTCCTCTTGTTTTGATTTTAATGCCTTTGGTTTGATCAATTTGAAGTATGCTATATTATCTTTCTGGTTACTAATTCCATGAAATTATTAACAGATGGGTCGTGAAAAGATGAGTATGGAGCTTAGAGGCAATGAAAAGACTCGTTATAAAACATACCAGAAAAGAAAGATGGGACTTATGAAGAAAGTTGAGGAATTCACTATTCTCTGTGACGTGGATGCTTGCATGATTCTCTATGCACCCCAGATTGGTAGTCATACTGCACAACCTGAGATTTGGCCCAAGGACCCCAACAAAGTCCAAAGCTTGATCAACAGCTATCAAGAGACGAGCAAGGAAGAGCGCGGAAGAAGGGCTACCAATATATCTGCTTTCTTGGAGGCACGGAAGAAGAAAATTGAGGAAGAGATTGTAAGGCTGAGGAGAGAAAATGCTGAGCCTAAGTGCCCTAGTTGGGACTCTCTGCTCAACAGTTTCTCATATGATGAGCTAAATGACCTTTCCTCAACTCTGAATAATAAGATTGAGCAAGTGAAGTTGATGATTGCATCAAGGAAAAGCAATCAGTGCTTGATCGAATTGGGCACCCCATTGGCTTTAATGGAGACCTCACACCCCCAATCAGGCCAAGGCAACAGTTCATGTTCAAGTGAAAATACTTTGTTTCAAGAAGGCCAAAGCAGTCTGTATTTGTGCAAGCAACCTCAATTTGAAGAAGGCAATTTAGGAACTCCATGTACTTTGACGGAGAGTTCAAGCCTGCAACCTGAGACAGTTCTGTTACAAGAAGACAAGGATTACTGGGAAGTTTTTGAATTGCTGCCGCCCATTGATGATGTAGACCCTTTTGCCGGCTTACCAATTTATACCCCCGAGCCATTGACTCGAGTGATGGTAGCTGAAGAGGACTATACTCAATGTTATGAGGCACCATCAAGCAACATTTTTGAACTCACTTCAATGATAGATTTTTTTGTTGATTGCAGTCAAGCTAGGTGGGATCTGTCTATGTACTGCTCCCATTAACAGGAAGGTTGCTTGAGCTGTGTTCAATATATCATTTTGTATGGCTGTAACCTGTTGCTCAGGGAGAACTTGTTGAAATTTACTATATATGAAGTAGTTTACTTTGTTCATTTTGTAGCTATTCTTATCACTCTTTTTAGTATTTAATGTGTAGACACAGAACATTTTCAAGAATGTTCTCAGCCCCATGCCCCCTGGTGGTAATGATTTGGTGAGAAATGGTTTCACTTTGTTTCTGCATCTTGAATTTACCATAAAATCATATTCGTAACTTACTGTCAAGTGATTGAACAAGGTTCATGTATATATATGATATGCTTTAGTCACAATTTGGAGCATCGTTTCTTGGAGTAGACTTGAAACTCTTCTAATGCATCATACAGATCCAGGTATTGAGGAACTGGCCTGCTGGATTGCATTGGCAATGCTTGTGGAATGTAGATTTTGCTACTAGGATCACCCTACTTGGTTTCAATACCTAGCCATTGTACTTGCACTGTCTCTCCTAAATTATAAGGCTAAACTTCTGTAGTGAATGGTCGGACTGAAATCAAGAAACTAATAGTCCAGGAATATTGTATAAAGTGCTTGCAGAGGTTGATGGTCTAGACGTATAATGCTGTAGCACATACAGCTTCTGGAAGGGAATGTAAAAAGATTGACAAGCTACTAACAAATTTGAATTTTTTCTTTCTTTTCATTAAAACTGTCCTTTTGAGTTGTTTCCCTCCTAGTTCTTTATTAGATTCATCTCCTCTATCAACTTTTGAAATTGTTTCCCCCTCCTGAGAATATCGAACAAACATGAGAGGCAGCCTCTTTCTTGCTTACAGAAGCATGCTCTTCTTCCTGTTATCTAGGTGCTATACAAAAGAGAGAAGGAATCAGAAGCCCTAGACTATTGCTTGAGTGCTTGCCATAGAGTGAAAATTTTTAGACAGGTTTTGAGCTTGTTTGCGTAGCATTGTCCAACCAACCAAAGCATGTTCCATGTGCCAAAAACAACAATTAGTTGATTGTTAAGAGACCTATAGAAGTTGTCGGTCATGTGTAGTATTTGAACACTTGTACCTACCAAGAAACTATGTGAGCTTGCTTGATTGTCTTTCAAAGAAATTCTTGTATTATATAGACTTTTGAAGAAAATGATATCTGCTCAAAACATATTTGGAATTAATATAAACGCCTTCCTAATGTGGACATCTGATAACACTCCATAGTAACAAAATTTCAGCACTAAAAAGAGCACATTGAATCGGCTGCAATCCCCCAAGCTAGAGATGGCAACAGGGTGGATATGGTGCGGGTTTTGCTAAAACCATATTTGCAGTAAAAACCCTAACCCTTTAACCTATATCTGACCCAACACAAGAAGTTTTAAAATTTGTCGAAATGGCAGTCTTTCTCTCTTTCAGTATAGTTGTATGGGCGGGGCTGTGGAAGGGACGAAAGATAGGGTAGCCGTGGCTCTGTGGGTGGGAAAGGAATGAAGGGTGGGGAAGGGATAAAGGGATTGCTGGCGATTGCAAGTCTGACCATCGTGATCTGCCGACTGCTGTCATTGTTGGCCTACTTTCTCTCTTTTAGTGTGTCTGTGTGTACGGAAAGAATGATCGCCAACGATCTGTCAACTATCATCTATCGTTGTCAGCGGTGTGGGTAGGGAAGCAAAGGGATGAAGGATGAGGAGGAAGAAGGCATAGATAGAGGTTGCAACATATCAATTTTTGGTAAAGGGTTTTAAAATTTAAAGTGAAAGCCTAATCTTAATAAATTCATTATAAATACCTTTTAATAATAAAATATTAAATTGAGTAACGGACTAGGTCCAAATTTTTCATGAGTTAATTCCATATTCAAACTAAACCCAATTATTCAATTAAAAAACTCACCAATAATCCACCCCTGAAAAGAGAGAAAAAAATTGCTCCATCGCTGTAATCCCTGCCATAAAATTGAAGTTTAATATTGATTTTATTTTAAGTAGCGAAAAAGGCACCGGTAAGCTCATCTTACCTTTTCCCAACCACCATATGCATTCGAAAATAGAAAAATTTACACAAATATTAATATTAATATTAATATCAATATTAATATTAATATTAATAACAAGAACAGCTCACAGCAAGGATTTTATGCCCATATAAAGGACTCGATGCATTGTATGCGGTCAAAATATTGAACTTCCATAAACTGTATCCATTGCCCAAAGTGTTGATCTCACAAGACACTAGTTCTGACAAAAAGCATCAAATACATACTGATGAGCAAAATGATGTATACAGCATGTGTGAGAACAAAATTCAAGAGTCAACTACCATACCAACCTACTCTAACATGAACAAATCACTGGGTCTTACTGCCAAAATAGCAATTTGAACCAAACTGCAGAGGCAATAAACAGGGAAAATTTTTTGCCTCATAACCGGTAAGAACTTCATGCAGGAACCACCAAACAAAACAATTTGAGGGTGTCAATCTGAACCTTTGCTTCATTCCCGACATGCATGGCTTTTTTCCTCTCTATGAAGGAAAAACAGACCATACGAGATTCATCACCAAACAATACCTGATCAGGCCTCAAGTGGGAAACGATGTTCTGGCCACTTGGGATATGCACGCTTGTATAAGCTCATACATACTGTGTCATGTTGCTGAAGGACACCGTTAAATATGCATTTCATTGCACCTGAGATAACAATGAATCATTAGTACACCAAACTTATATACTACGACAAATGAATTCTATAATAGCACCTTGGGCTAGAGATGACACTGGGCCGGTTTAGGCCGGTTCTGGGGACAGGCCCAAGAACCGCGGGCCAGTTTGGCCGTGGTTCCAAGGCATTCCTGGTCTGGTCTGATCCGGGCCGGGCCGGTTCCAAAAAATTTGCTTGGAACCGGCCTGGTCCAGTGAACCAGGCCCGCTGAACCGGGCCAGGCTGGTCCAGTTCGATGGTTAAGTGAAAAATTTCCAAAAAAAAGGGGCTATTGGAACCAGGTCGGGCCGGTTCAAGAAAAATAGGAACCAGACCAGCCCAGTTTCTGTAGCGGGCCGGGCCAGTCCGGGGTACTGTTCACCCCGGGCAGGCTGGGCCGGTTTTTGGGCCAAAACTAGCCCGGTTACATCTCTACCTTGGACAGATTGGACAGCCAGAAAAAGGGTACACAAAAAGCCACTGCCACATTAAAAACTGTTATATACTGCAAAATTCCACAGAAGGTTGATGCTCCATCAAAGGATACAGTATGCATAACTTACCCGGTTTGGAAACACTAGACTAATCTCTCTAAGTTAGAGGCAAGGCAAAAGAAGGGCCTAGGGTCAAAACTATTTTATATATATATATATTAAAAAAAAAAAATTGCAACAGCCTTGCAACTTCATCTAGCAAGCCAAAAGGCTTCAAGTGCAGCCCTATTCTTTCAAATACCAACAATATGATCAAAGTAATCAAAGACCAATATTATCGCACTAGTGATGCATTCATCGGGCCATGGTGCTCAAATTTATCATCTGAAGATGCTTCTCACCATTAGATAAAAAATAAAGAGAATCTTTAAATTGGAGCAATCAGGGTTGCCACTCATGGCCCTGATGCAAAATCAGGGCCACATCACCCAGATGATTAGCTGTTCCATTATGGTTATGCCCCGCTCAAGGGTTAGCACTGCACCCTGTGACCACTTGGAGGGAAGTACTGATGCCACTTCCGCCATATTTTATCTGAAATCCTGTTCCAAAGCAAGAGGCACAGGGACAACCGTGGAACATACCTAAGGTGCAGTGCCATAATAAGCACACATCAAGCATCAGTGGAAATGCCCAACGAAAATCAACCTTCTTCATTTTGGATCTAGCACATAGCTTGACCCAAAATCTCTAGTTCTTCTGTAAGCAATGGATGACATGATTTAATGAACCTTCTAGTGCGCCGGGTACCTGGTCTACCCAAGCTATGTTCTACAATCTTAAGAATAACTTAATAAGCTCTTGGTGAGACTTGGGCAATAGCAAAACTCTCTGGAAAAAATTATACATATATATATACACACACACACACATGCACACATATTCAATAATATCTATCATAATCATAACTGAAACCACTAAGAAAGCCTCCTTTCAGGAGTGGGAAGTCATGGTAACACTTCAAACCCCCCGCCCCATCAAAGAGCAAAAGAAGGAAAAATGTTGCAAGCAATCTCTTCTACCCAAGAGAATTTGATGTAAACATATCTTACCATGTGTACCAACAGGCTCCTTGACACGACCCCGGCGACCATATTTTGTCCACAGCTCCACAGGCTGCAGTTGAAACACCAAATTGCCAAAGCTAACATGGAACTTCTGCCGCATTACGAAGTAAAAACTTTGGAAGTATGTCTACCAGAAAGGTTTACCTTGAACCATCTAACATCCTCTGGGTTATGAAACATGTATCTCACAGAGGCTTTCACCTTTGACACTCGTTGAGGATAGCTGTGACAGAACATGCCTTTAATCAGGTTGATTGTCTCTTTTTTCATGAAACAACATATAGTAAGTTGCTACAACAATATGGCCAATATATCCTATCTTTATTAGTTCTTTTGGAATTAATAATGGAAAGAAATGATGTTTATTGATTTGTTGTTATTAGTTCATAGCATTCTGTGCTCCGGTCTATGTCCTTCCACATCCAAACCCCTCCCCCGACCCAAAAAGAAAAAAGACCCAACCCAGAAAGGGACCAAGAGTCACGCTCACATAACAATATTAACAAGGCATTGAAGTAGAGCACAACAAAATTCTATACGAATCAAACATGTGAAAAGCCTAATTAACATGTAGAGGCTCTGCAGTTCAAATCAGAGTAAAACCTTATTCAACATTTCAATGAGCACAAAGTCAAATATCAGTCAAATAATAGATAAATAAATAAATAAATAAATAAGGAGAAAGGAACAAGATGGGAGTAAATTAATTTTATTCAGAAACACTTCCCAACAATGTGACGAAACAGGAGTACTAAAAATAGATCTACTTGGTCAATGAATGCCTAAGATTATATCAGGTTAACTTGAAACAATTTTTGAACCAATTTCACAAGAAAAAACTTTATCTAACAACCTCATCAGATGAGACACTGGAGGTTGGAAGTTGGCACATAATAGAGTTGCAACCAGAAGAAGAATAAGAACTTTGTAGAATCAAGAACTGTTCTTTCTTCCTGCCTATGGTTAAGTTGAAAATCCATTACCCTCAGAAAGAAAGTGAATTGCATTGAAAGTACACTTACACATGATACTTCACTTCTATTATCAGTTGGACAGCAGGCCAAACTATGCATATTTGTAAGAAAAAGAAAAGAAAAAGAAAAAAATGCATCAGGTTGAAATTGTATTCATGTTGGACAGTTTCTTTCTATTTCAGGAATGGGTACTACCTAAATCTTCACATCACCCACCCCACCCCACCCCCCCCCCCCAAAAGAAAAGTATATACATGTTCCAACAACACCATTACAAATTCTAAGCACAAGCAAAGTGAAAGAAAATTTACCCAGTTAAGATGATTCTCTTCAAGATTATCCTGTCTGGATCAATGCTCCTCAACGAACCAACAGCAGCTACCATAGATGAGCCAGCATCCTCAACACTCTTAAGAGCTATCAAAGGAAGAGGAGGGAAAGAAATTGGAGCATAAATTGAAGCTATAGAAAATCTTCCAGCATGGAGGAATCTCTCCATCTTTTGTTTTACTGAATTGATATTATCAGAAGAAAATATGGGCCTGCAAAGGAGAAATAATCCATGTAAAAGGAAACAAACGAAGAATATCAAATACTAAAAGAAACAAAGCAGGCCAGGTGATATTTACCGAGCAATAAATTGACGGAAACCAACATGGAAGATAAGTTCTTCCTTGGCTTTTATGGGAGCAGTATATGCTTCCAGCTTCTTTATGCTGCACATATATTCCAAAGTTTATATATCATTAAGGACAAGTAGTACCAAATTTCATCAAATGACCAAGAGGTGGTGGAGAGGAGGGGATGGAGATGAATAAACATGGGAAAGCATACTAGCAGATGACACATACCTGAAATGAAGTACAGACATCTTCGATTCATGCTGTAGCAAGCCACATGCTATTACCGGTGTTCTCCTTGCAGGATTACACAGTTTGGAGGCAACACCAACTGGTACATCTTTGATATGAAGCCTAACATAGGAACCTGCCAGTATACAATTATCCCTGCAACCTTGATCCATCTCTTGAGCTTTGGAGAGAACATGCTTCTGTGTTCTTGCAAAATTGTCGAATGCAAATATTCTAGCATATTCTGGAGGTAGAGACTCCTGAAATTACAAAAGGTGAATCCTATTACATAGCATGATCCTCAGAAAAAGAGATTGTGCTGAAACTTCATTTACCAAATGTCACCTACTTTGGGGTCCCATGAAGAGGTCCTGAAAGACTTGAGACCTCGATACTTGGCAAAACGTCTTCTAGCAGGAACATCTAATGGAGCGTCCACTTCATCTGGGAATTCTGGAACAGACAATTTATTTGTTTACAAACAACAAATATAGCATGTTAACTGCTGAATACAGATGAAGGTCTGAAAAAGTTTGTAATTTTCCAGACACAGAAATAGCAATTCAAAAATTCCAATAAAGAATTCTGGATCATAAATTATCTTAAGCTGTACTCTTCCTATTAACAATCCCCTACCCTTCCCCACTCCCCACCCACAACCAATAAAAGAAAGAAAAAAAAAAACAAAAAACAAAAAAACAAAACAAAACAAAAAAAAACAAAACAAAAAAACAAAAACAAAACAAAAAACAAAAAAAAAACCAAAAAAAAAACCAAAAAACCAAAAAACCAAAAAAACCAAAAAAACAAAACCAAAACAAAAGCCCACAGCAAAACACTTGGGAGAGCTTTCTTCAGACAAAATACTTAGTCCAAACGTTAGGGTAAGATTTTTCAGGAAGTTAGCAATGCAGTCTTCAGGCTTCAATCCTAAACCACAGTTTGGCAACTGGCATAGAAGATAAAGATTTTTCAAGTGCTAGAAAAAGATGAGGACCACAGGCTTCACCATAACAATGAAATCAAATTGCATTTTTCAATGTTAAAGGACAATCAAATACGCATCATGATCATATAGAAATGGGCCACTTAAGCAGCAGAGAGAGATGAAGTTTCACTGTTGTCAAAAAAATAAAATAAAATAAAAAAGTCAAAGCTTATAAGATGAAATAAAGTGCAAGATCAGTGGATATAGAACCATGGCATGGAAGGAGCGAAATTCTCAACTGGACTAAGCTTTACATGGTAAAATGCTTGACTGCAACATGACCTAGTAAGTGGTACCCCCTCCCCGTGGGGACCAAAGGTTTCAATCCCTACCCTACCATGAATCCCACCTTGATTACAGAGAATCCTGCCAAAGCAGTACAAGAAATATCCAGTTTCTGGTAGTGACATCTCATCACTTCCGCATTTCAAAAAGATTGACATTATAACTAATTCAAACATTAGTAATCAAAAGAAAATTATGTACCTTCATCTTCTTTATGTGCACTTTTAATTTTTCGAATCTCTTCCTCCATCTGTTCCCTGGTTAAATTCTCACCATCCTACAGTATAAGTGCATGCATTAGTAAGACCAGGTGTGATGCAGCAAATACACAATCTCATGTACATAGAAGATGTGGTTTCTCAGCCACAAAATCAAAGAAATATGCCCATAATGCACAAGGATGAATCGCTTTTTGATACATTCAATCCAAGGGAAAAATGGCTTCAGTATTTGGACCATGAGGTCCAAATGGAGAAGGCTTCTATCTGCAGAAGCATTTGATGTAACTTTTCTCAAGGCGTATGTCAATATCATGATTTTAGTTTCTCATAAGAACATGTTTACTTCTTTAAAATGTTACCACTGTAATGAACCAGTTACCAGTGATATACATATTCTAAGTAGTCAATCTCACAATCCATATTTTCGGAAGTAAATCGGCATTCAAATCGAGATCATCCCCTATCTTTTAACCACAAGTATAGGTTCATGAAATTAAACCAAGAGGTTTCCAGCTTTCTCCAAGAAAATAGCTGGTCCTCGCTTACAAAAACTCTTTGTAACTTCATGAGTCCCTGTAGCTAACATAAGCCAAATATAAGCTCATCAATGTGAAAGTAATTTGGCCATCTGAGTCTAACAGGAGATTTTTCTTCCATTTTCCATGTTTTTTCTCACTGAATAGCATGGAACTTTTGATGTCTTTGAATTATAAAATGTGGACCACAACAGCACTTAAATTGGAAACATGAACTTAATTATATGCCAAGTCTCCCATCTAAAAGCAAAAGCTATTCCTAGACAATGTGATACTCACAGTCATTACTGAATCAACTTCAGTATCATCATCAGAATCCCTCAAGTTTAATGAAGCATGATCATCATCAAGGTCAAAATCGTTACCACCATCTTGGTCAGGCAAGCCATCTTCCTTCCCATCAAGTATCATACTCTCATCCTCTTCATCATTGTTGTCTGAATCCTCCTCATCAGTCTCATCTAGGATCCATGCAGCCTGCAACATACAAAGGTGTAAGAAACTGTGTTAGAATGCAAAGAAGTCTTCCCCCTTCCTCGCCCCTTCATCTATTCTATGTGAAATTTCTCTCTCTTTTGTTGGAGGGGGGAGTGAGGTTGAAAATACCAAATGCCATACATGAAATACATAAAGATGATGTAAGTTAAACACTGACTTGGTACTCTGATGTGCCTCTTGGAAGAGTCCTCTTTCTTATCTTTTTCTCCTTTAGATTTCTATCAGCATCGGCCAATTCTGCCTCTGTGGGCCATGTCTAGTCAAATCAAAATAAATAAATAAATAAATAAATAACAAGATGCTCACACAAAGACACTGATTCTCAAAAATTAACTTAGCGGAGAGAAAAACAAGCCTACAGGTTAATAGTTTGAAACTTATCAAATCTACCTGTTCTCCTGCAAGAGGATCTGGAATGTTTTCAACAAGTAAAGGCTCTTGCTGCAAGGGATCAGGAACTATGGAACGCATAACCTGTAAGAGTTAACAAGAAAAGGGCAGTAAAGGACCATAAAATCATACTAAGTGGTATTCAATGATACTGTTTGGATATCAAGAAAGAAAACTGCGCATACACATAATAATTGCAAATGCTAAAATCTGTGCAGGTTCCAATTGTGGAAACAGCTAATGATTGATGCTTTCGTGTTGAACTAGGAGCTAGAAGTACTACAGATGTGAAACTTCAATCTCCTACACTCCTTTCTTATGTTATATGAAAGGCTTGTACCTCCATTTCAAGTACTTTATCTGAATCCATTAAATCTTCTTGTGCCTTTTTAGGAGCCAAAGGAACCGGATCATTGAGAACATCAATTTTGGTCAGTTGAAAGTCTCCTGCACCTGAAACATGAACCTGGTCCAAAGGAGAAATACAAGTTTAGCTACACCACAAGCTAGGGGAGCACTCAACAGCTTGAGAGAGAAGAATAGAACAAATTACCAGCTGATCCACTGAAAGAGTATGAGAACGCAAATACCCTGTGAGAACCAGGGTGCAGTTTCCCAGATTGCTTTCAGGGTTTACCACATCAACCTGAAATTCAAGGAACTTCCCTTAGCACGAAATGGGTCATCAAAGGTTGGTTCAGAAAACAAACTGCCAAACATAGAAAATTTAGCAAAATAAAAAGGGTAAATAGGGAAAACCAACTCTCCAGGAACAGAGGTAGTATCAGTCAAGGAAGAGAGCAAAGGAGATATTCTAGATGCTCTTTTCTTTCTTAAGTTTTTTTTATTAAAAAAAAAAAAAATCTTTATCAGGCCAAAAAAGAATAATAATAACAGAAAGAACTGGAGAACCAATACATTTTTTTGAAGCAAGAATGTATCATAAGAGGATATAACCAACATAAGAAGAAGGCTATTATTTGTCAATGAAATTAATATAATTGGGAAGACCTTAACACATGTCATAATATTGCAACATAGAGTGCTGAAAATTATAAATCATAAGGAAAGGAAGATTATTTCTCCACTATAACAAGGTGTGGAACACAAAAATCAATTCTAGCATACTGATGTCCATAAACTGATTAATGTGGGATAATCCAATATTGATGTCGATTCTAGTATACTGATGTCCATAAATCAGAATCCTGGTGATTATAATCCGCTATTTATTTTGGAAGGAACAAGACAACTGCAAAATCAAACAGCCATGGAAAACTGACACACACACACATACATGAGACATGAACAGACAGGTATAAAATTTTGACAAAATTCACCTTTTGAGCCAAAAGATATGGCCTCTGATTACGCCAATTAGGCGGTGTAAGCCTTTGCTCCTTGAAATGCCACATAAACTGCAAACCATGTGTGAAGAGATACATTAGGCATACAAACAATGCAGAACCACAGACATACAGTAATTAAAAATAAAATAAATAAAAAATAAAAAAGAACCTTAGGATCACAATTTCTAACCCCGCAAAAAGTTGTCCAAGAAGAATGAACTTGCCACAAGGGCTTAAAGTCCATAGAAAATTACCTTGCGTAATTCATCTTTTGTATCTGCAGGATAAAACTTACAATCCTCTGGGAACTCAGATGTAAGGCTAGAAATGCACATCTTCTTTAGCTCATGGCTTTTCTTGGGCTCTATAGGCAGATCCTAAAAGGCATAACAGAAACTTTAGAGCATGCAAGTGGAAATTTATAGAGAATTTTTTTTTTTTTTTTTTTTTTTTAAAAAAAAAAAGACAGAAAAGAAAGAATATGCCTCTTTCCAATAAATGACCAAGGTCTTTTCCTGAAAATTGTGTGGTTTAGAGCAAATAAACCAGGAACCTACACGAATAAATACAGCAGTGCTTGGTAACCCAAGAGCTCTAAAAACAGAAAGGCACTGAGTTCCAAATGAATCAACCAAAATCAGATCATTCTCTGAGCCTGAAGAGCTTGCTGATGCTACAAAAGCAATCAGATCAGCAACCTACAATCCAGATTCTCAAGTGTTACAGATATATATAACATGAAAGCAGAATTTACATGCCATCAGATTAGAAACTAAGTAAGAAAATTAGATGCCAGGTTGTTCAATTACCTTGGCCATCTCCATGCATGCTAATAGATCCCCATGTGGTGCCTTCAAGACCTAAAAAATAATTCTTGTTAGTCAGCTTCTTTTCCATTCCTTTTTTTCCCTCTTGTCTCCCAAAATAACTTTCTAAAGCCACAATTCCCCAATAACATGCTTGCTATCAAATTACTAAATTTGAGAAAAGAAAATGAAGAAATTACTAAATTTCCCACAAATTAGCCCTTATTCAAAAATTAGTCCTTGTACAGGGAACCAAATGTCAGCCCATGGTCTTAAGCGATTAGTTATTTTTCCCTCTGTGTTACCTTTGAACATATCCTATGAAGACAAGATTAAAATTTGGTACCTTGTAATCAACCAAAATATAGAAAAACACTGTAAAGAAAATAAACATGTAAAAATAAAAATTAAAAAAAAAAAAAAAAAAAAACAGTTAAGAAACAAAATTTACCGTTGCTCTCAGTTTGTACACAGAAGAAGCAACTGCTGGAAACTCAGATCCAGCACCCTCTGCAGACAATACTTGTACCAGATCTTCCTCAAGTGAGTTTAAGTTAACCAACGAATTAAGACCAAATAAAACCTACAATTAAGACAACTCAAACTCATAAAATGAACACGGTCCACATCTCCTAAGTATAAAAGACCACCAAAAAAGGAGATATAAGGGCATTCTCCTATTCCTAACAAGTGTCCTTAAAGATCTATTCGTTAAAATAATAAGATATGAAGAAGAAGAAGAAGAAGAAGAAGAATTCAAGTTCGAGGCATGCAAACCTTTTTTTTAAATATAAATATATTTCAGAAAATAAAACAAGTGGAGCATTCTTTAGCATAGAATAAGGCCATAGTTAATTGAAAAGTAAGAATTGGGTTGTATTTGAAGGCTGTTACTTCAACCTTGTTTTTTCTTTGTGATCCAACTAAGCATAATGTTGAATCTGTCCACTAATTTATCAAAGTGGCTTTTAGTACACTTGCTTCTACAAACTTCATCAAACAAATGCATTAATCTGATGCAACGATCGCCATTATTAGGGCCTCAATACAATGAAAATCAGAAAAATCCATAAATCATATAACAGTGGAGAAAAAGAAAAACCAAGACATGAATTCAAGACATATGAGGCTTTGATCAATTCAGTAGAACACACAAGAAACTTCTAGTTTAGGGCTAATTAATTAATTCTTTGCAAAAGATAGGAACTTTGATAATTGATATCCAAAACAAGACCCAGAAAGAACTTCAAATTGAGATCATGAGCAAACTCAATACTCACAATAACCCGGGGAGCGCTTGTTTTACCACTGGATTCCCTCTTCTCTTTCAGAAGCGCAGCCCGCTTTTGATCTCTCAGCTAAAAAAAAAAAAAAGAATTGGATTCAGCCTATGACATTGGATCAACAATGACAACGAAGAACAAGAACATCATAATGGGCATTACCATTTTATTGCGCTGAATTCGAGCTGCCCGAGCTCCCTTCCCCACATTGTTCTCAGATTTTGAAACCCTATTCTTCTTCTCTGCAATCACAAAAAAAAAAAGAAAGTAATTAGTAATTGATATTTCGAACAGATTGAAATGAAATCATAAAAGAGCAACATCAGTACAGACCTTGGAGAGATGTTTTATGGACTTGCCGGGATGATTTAGAGGCAAATCGTGTTTTATGAGCCTTGTTGACTTGAACTCGAGATCCACCCATAGCTACTGCAATAATCAATTATAAAACCCTAATTATATCATATAAATTAGAAGAGCCAACAAATTTCGACCAATGAATTTCAAGTACAAAGCTCAATTAATATAATCGAATCCAACAACATAAGCATTCGACCCATGTCAGACACACACATATCGGATTTGGATTTGGAAGAGCAATGTAAACAAAAAGCAAGCTTGAATTCATTCAAGCAAATTCACAAACGGATTGAGCCCAATGCAATTGGACAGCTCTAGGTTAGATACATAGAGAGAGAGAGAGAGAGAACCTGAGCAACTCGGAGTTCGAGCAAGCGAATCCTAGTTCATGCTAGAAAGAGAGAGAGAGAGAGAAAACACGAAATCGATAAAGTTAACGTTTTTAGGGAAAAGGAATTGGATTTATGCGGAGATGGTAGAGTTGGCGAGGTGAGGCGAGGCGAGGCGAGGCGAGGCGGTAGGGTTCTGCATGAAGACGGGGGAAGGAAGAAGTTTGGACTAATGGTGTTTCAAATTAAATTTAGTTCGTAAGTAGCAATTAAATTGGGTTTTGTTTCGGGTCGGGTAGGCCGGTCCGAAAAGCCCAAATTGTGGGCTTAGGAATTATTCGGGCCTCTGGCCCACTTAAATTTACACCGACATTGGAGTAGGGTTGGGATCTCACCTCTCGTCAAAATCGGATGGAATCGATTAATTGATTGATCGATCAAAATAAAACCAAAAAAAAAAAAAAAAAAAAATCAGTCCAAATCATAAAGTGGCAATACATCTTACCATGTTAAAAAAAATTATTTAATTTAAAAAATATTTGTCCAATTCAAAATTGTTAAGTTTATAAGATTTTTTTTTTCAGCATGACTTTTGATTCATTTGGTTTATTTAACATTATTCTAAGATAAAATATATAAATTTGATGTTTTAGTGCTTTGGGCATCATATATTTTTATTCGGGTAACATAAACCAAACAACAATTCAATTGGTACCTAAATTTAATTAATATTTTAAGATAGATTTATTTACGATCATAAATAATTTCATTTTCTTCTAAGGGGACAACCCAATGACAACAACCCCCGATCTCGTGATCTAGAATTCGATTCCTATTGTAACCAAAAAAAAAAAAATAACTTCGTTTTTTCGATAATGTATAAACTATATATTACTTACTCTCAAAGTGAAACAACAATACCAATACATGTTTCATGTTTTTAGGATATAAAGAGATTGCAAATATAATAATATGAAATCGTAATGATTTATTATTACAATACAATAAATTTATATAGAAAATTTATTGTTATAAATATAGAAATAAAAAAAATCAAATATTTTCATTTTAATATACAATTTTTTTAATAATGAAAATCGATGTATAATAAAAATCACTTTTTGAGTTTCAAATAGATGATATATTACGAATGCATCATTGAACTTCACCAAGACTACCAATATAGATAAGTACAGTGATAGAAAAATTCTAATAAAAACAACGATAGAGAAAATTTGATAAGAGTAGTAATAAAGGCCAATAAGAACAGTAATAAAGTGACTCTAATAAAATATGATTACCACCATTGGATCGACCTGAGAATTAGTAAAATTTGAAATATATCAAATAATTATCGAATGATGGGATGAGTAGCAAAGAATTAAGATCTGAATATCATCGTAGAGATTGACTTTAGAGGTAATAAAGTTTCGTACATAGCAGATGATTACCGGATGATTAAACGAGTGGCAGAGAGTCATAAAAGAAAAAATGAAACTGTTGCAGAGGTTTCTAGTGACGTGTGAAAGGTCTTTTGGAGATGTAATTCTTGTCTATGTGATTGTTGCAAATAGTAAAATAGTTGGATATATATCAAATAGCTATTAGACGACCATATAAAGGGTAATGAATCTAGATTGAAAACTTTAAAAAGGTAAAATGTTTTAGTAACTCTTTTTACAAAACGAACTTGGATAACATGTAAGAAAAGTTTAAGCATCAAAGACAAAAAATAATATAATAATATAAAATTCTAATGATCAATTATTATGATAAAATAGTATAATAAATTAAATTTATATAGAAAGTATATTGTTATAAATATAAAAAATTAATTTTTTTACGATCAAATCAGTTGTTATTTTTTCTAAAACATAATTTTTTCTTTAACAAAAAAGATCTTAATGTTTAACTACACCTCTTTTCTCTTCAGGCGTAAAATAAATGTGCACCCGGAAGAAGCCCGAGAGAAGCCCAAGGCAGTTTTCCCCTTTGTATCTCCTTGCCCCTTCCACCACCTAGCTGCCATTGTCATCCAGCAGCCAAAAAGAGTTCAACAATGGTGATGTAACTAGGGGCACCAGTAATCTTAGCAAATTAGAAAGCTCTAATAGGATGTGAGATAGTCAAAGGGGTAACAGGTGGTTTGGGGGACTATTTAGCCAGCCTCCTTGGTTTATGAACAACTATGATGTCCGTTAGGGACACCTCAAATAGTAGTCTTCCCATTTCATCTTTCATTTCTTGATTCGATTTCGTTTGGGGTACTAGTTCAATAAGGTTTACAACAATGTTTTTAAAACCAAACCTATTAGAGGTGTGTTATGACTCCATAGATATCAGCTCCTTCTTGACCCGAATAGTAGCCATCAATAGGTGGATACACCTGCAAAAACCGTCAGAGGGTGCTCCGACGGGAAGGTTCTGACCCTCAAGTTAATAAAGAGCGGTTTTCGATTAAAGAAAACAGACTAAGAATTGAGGGAAGGCTATTCCCTGTGATCAGTGTGTCCACAGTATTAGGCCTAGAGAGCATATCTCTTTCTGAGAGTTTTTGGGATAACTTATACCTTTGAGAGACATGCGCCACCGGGGGACTTCAACCCTATCTTCTTTATCGAACTGATCTGGTAATCTCGGAGGTTAATGTTATGAGTTGATTACGATCCTCATTTATCGGTAAAATTATCATTTTCGAGAGGGTGCTTTCCTTACTTGAAAGATTCGGGATTTTTCATTATGAAATGGGAGACTGAAGTAAAGGAAATCCTAACTTTTCTTTAGAATCGCTCGGTGTGTTGCGTATCATTCAGTCACTTGATCGATAAGGGGCCTTCGAAACTTGTCCAGTTGGAGGGCTGACATTTGCTTGCCCGTTCGGGACGACTACCTCTGTTCGGTGAGTTACAATCGGTTAACGGGACGACTGAGGTCCTATCGTTTGATAGATCGATCTGGGCGGCTAAGGCCCTTCGGTAGATTATCATGACGATCATCAAGTATTGGTCTGTAAGCGTCTTTTGTGAGTTTCTTAAGATTTCTTTCTTTTGGTTTGGACCTTGGGTCATGTCCCATCATTTGTCCCTAACTTATGGCTTTCTTGGAAAAGAAATGTCATAAGTAAAGGTCTGTGAAGCTTGTTTCGTACGTTATGAATGTATAGGGACGCTCAGTCCATTCTGATTTGCCTTTTTTGCATGCTAGGAGCGCGGGTATGTCTCATCAAATACGACTTTTTTCATGGAGAACCGAAGACAATTTATTTCGGCATTTATGACTTGCGTTTGTGTCGATTCGTTTCATCTTCCTTGAATTAATTGAGATTTCTCCTTTTCACTGTTATAAATAGCCATGATACGCATCCACTTTCTTTCGTAGAGAATTGATACTCCTTCTTCATGGTTGCTTGGTTGAGAATGATCCTTTCCGATGGTCGATTTGCAAGGTGTTGTAGCGTGCAATGTTCTTTGATTGAGGTGACTTCTGCTGAAATGAGATCTCATTAAAGAAGATGACTACTTGAATGAGATCTCATTATGTTGACCGTTCACTTTAGTTAGCATAATATGATCTCTTGCCACCGAGGGGGTGCATCTTGTATCGCCTTGCATGGTCTTCCCCGGTTGGTCCTCACCATCCAGACGTGGTGGGGGTGTTTCTCATACTGTTTTTTGGATGGGTAGGTCGAGTTCGGGTCGCTTTGGTGGAACAAAACCCGAACTTGCCTCCTCTTATCCCTAGCACTACATTGTGGTACTGTCCAGCGTGGGGATTGTGATATTCCTTGGTTGTTAGGTCATTTCCTTATTCCATGACAATTGCTGAGAACTGCTTGTGGAAGAACATTATTGTGTATTTCTCTTATTGTAATTAGTTCGACCTAGGGATTTGTGTATATTCTTTTGTAACCGAGCGTGGTCTTGCGCAGATGAAAAGATGGTATTTTACTTTCTTGAATTTTGCTTCTTTCCCTTTTCTATTCCTTGTCTGGTTGTATGTCTTTCTTCAGTCTTTGTCAGAACGGATCTTTCCTTTAAGTCTTTTCCTGTTCAAAAAATTTTTGTACGACCTGTGTGAACGGCGGAAGCTGGGCCTTTCGAGCGATAGGAAAAATTTTTAGTTGCGGGCCGCGTCCACCCGTCCGGAGAGTTACATTCTCTATTGACGACGCGTACGATCGATAGAGGCTGGGCAACTGGGGCCCTCCGATAGGAAATTTTTAAGTTGTGGGTCGCGTTCACCCGTCTGGAGAGTTACAACCCCTTTTGATGACGCGCACGATCGATAGAGGTTGGGCGACTGAGGCATCCGATAGAAAATTTTCGGGTTGTGGGCCACGTCCTCCCATCTGAGGAGTTACATCTCCTATTGATGACGCATACGATCGGTAGAGGCTGGACGATTGGGGCCCTCCGATAGGAAAGTTTTAAGTTGTGGGTCGCGTCCATCAGTTCGGAGAGCTACATCCCCTCTTGATGACACGTACAATCGGTAAAGGTTGGGCGACTGAGGCCCTCCGATAAAAAATTTTAGGGTTGTGGGCCGCGTCCATCTATCTGGGGAGTTACATCCCCTATTGACGACGCGTACGATCGGTAGAGGCTGGGTGACTGAGGTCCTCCGATAGAAAAATTCTTAAGTTGTGACTAAGGAAGACCTCCTGGCCATTGGATAGCACTGAGGCTCATTGATAGTATATTTGCAGGTTTTCCGAGTTCCAAGTCCTAGGTATCGTCGACCTGTCTAGATTGTCGAGTCGGTACGTTCCCTGTCGAACTATGGAACGTACTTGTACAGACCTTCCCAATTAGGGGCGAGCTTACCCCCGGGCTGCTGTTGACCAGTAGCCTCTACTCTTCGTAGCACCAATTCTCTGGGTTTAAATGTTCGGCTTCTAACCCTTCGATTATGATACTGGGTCATTTGTTGCTGATAGGCCGCCATTCATGTTGATGCAGATTCTCACAGTTCTGGAAGTAAGTCCAAACTTTCTCGTAGGGTGCGTTCATTCTGCCCGGTATCATAATGAGCTACTCAGAGTGAGTGAATGCCTATTTCCACAAGTATGACTGCTTCACTTCCGTAAGTCAAACTGAAGGGTGTTTCTCCCATTGCTCTTCGAGAGGTAGTACGATATGATCAAAGGATACTATAAAGTTCTTCAACCCATTGCCCCTTGGCGTCGTCCAACGTCGTCTTTAGTCCTTACAAGATCGTTTGGTTGGTTACTTCTACCAGTCCGTTGGTTCATGGGTGAACGACCGACGAGAATCTATGTTGAATCTCTAGTTTCTCGCAAAACTCCCGGAAGTTCTAGTTATCGAATTGCTTCCCGTTATCCGTGATAAGGACTTACGGTATACCGAATCGAGTGATAATATGAGTCCACACGAAGGATTGGACTTTGGCGGCCGTGATCTAGGCAAAAGGCTCGGCTTCCACCCACTTCGTAAAGTAGTCGAGCGCCACAATTAAGAATTTTCGTTGTCTCGTTGCTGGAGGAAACGGTCCAAGGATGTCCATGCCCTACTGAGCGAATGGCGAAGGGCTAGATATTGGATTAAGCTCGGTAGAGGGTAGCCGAGGAACTAATGAGAAGCGCTGGCATCTGTCGCATCTTTTGACATAGTTGTTAGAATCTACCTTCATGGTCGGCCAGTAGTATCCCTGCCGAAGGGCTTTATAGACTAGATTTCGAGCACCCAGATGATTGCCGCAGATTCCTTCGTGAATTTCTCGAATGATATAATTTCCCTCTTTGGGAGTCTGGCATCGTAGATACGGATGAGGGAATAACTTGCGATAGAGAACCCCATCGATTATGGCATAGTGTGCGGCCTTTCGCTTCAGTTTTATTGCTTCCCCCGTGAATTCTGGCAGGCAATCGTGTCTTAAGTATTCCTCTATAGGGTCCTTCCAACTAGGCGGCTGATCGACTGGGAGGATTTTTTAAGCTCATCGATGCTGGGATACGGTAGGCTTTCAATATATACTGTTCGGCTAGAAGCAACTGAATCGAAACTAGCCAACTTCGACAGGGTATCAGCTCACGCATTTTACAAACGAGTGATTTGTTGAATGTCAACTTTACCTAATCGGTCAATCGTCTCGCGCAACTTACTTAAATATCTTGCCTTGACCGGGTCTCAGGTTTCATAAACTACTTCGATTTGCTTCACGACCAACTGGCTATCTGTAAATACTCTAACATTTCATGCTCCCATATTGATGGCGATCCGGAGGCCTGTTAGTAGAGCTTCGTACTCTGCTTGGTTGTTGGTGGCTTGGAAATTAAAGCGAATGGTGTACTCTGTCTTAAATCGTTCGGTCTTACCAATATGAGTCCGGCGCCACTTCTTGAAGAATTTGATGATCCGTCCACATGGATAGTCCATTCGGGGGCACCCATTCTTTTTGATGGTTAGAAAGTTACCCTTCAGATACCGTGGGCAAAGTGCATTTAAGAATAAAATCAGCCAGTACTTGGCCCTTTATTGCGAGTCATGGTCGATACTAGATATCGAATTCACCTAACTCCATACTCCACTTGATAAGTCGTCCTGACGTATCCCTCTTCTGGAGGATTTGTTTCAGCGGTTGATCTGTGAGTACTATAATTGTATGAGCTTGAAAATATGGTCGAAGACATCTTGCTGAGATAATTAAAGTGTAGGTTATCTTTTCAATCAGATGGTAGTTAATTTCAGAATCTTTCAGTATCCTGCTGATGTAATAGACTGGCTTTTGGGTGGCAGACTCCGGTCTCACCATTACAGAACAGAGTGCTCATTCGGAGACAGCCAAATACAGGTAAAGTTCCTCCTCGAGAACGGGCCGCGAGAGCAGCGACGGTTGCATCAGATATTCTTTTAGTCGTTCGAAGACTGCTTGACATTCAGACGTCCGTTCGAACTGTCGGGATCTTTTCAACACATCAAATATGGGCTTATACTTTTCACCAACTCTAGACATGAATCGGTAAGGGCCGCTATTCAATCGGTCAGACATTACACTTCCTTGAGTGTCTGGGGGGTGTTGTAACACCGATACCTCGGTGCACTCCTTATTATACCTCTCTTCATGTTATATATGATATTACTCTTATTTCTATATAGAAACTCCACTAAGAAATTTTTCTGTTAAAAACCGCTCCCGAAAAGTTCGGCATAATTATCGATAATTTAAAATTTTTCAAAATGACCACCGATAGTCCAATAATAATAAGAATGATTTTAGAGTGCATAAAAATCTCAAATTTGGATAGATCTTATTTCATAGACCTAAATCGCAAATTCTCAAAAAAAGTCACCCGGAAACCCTAATTTGGGTCGAAGGCCGTTCGGAAAGGTTAAACGACCATGTTTTGACGTGAGATAAATTAAATTAGGTCTAATACGAGGTTTTGGGTCTAACTTGAAATTTATAAAACTTTGCCTTTAAAATCGCTTAAACCGAAAATTTTATCGGTAAACTGAAAATCTTCCCGAAAAGTGTCGACAAATCTTAAAATTACTAAAAATGACTAAAAAAAGCCAAACACTTAACTATAAGTATAAAGAAGTGAATTTGAAAAATTAAAAAAAAAATCCAGATTAAAAATCGCAAAGGGTCAAATTTATAATTTTGAAAAGTTTAGGGACTAAAAGTGAAAATATGAGGACTTGAGGGACTAAGTTACAAAACCAACTATTGAATAAAAATTGGAGATCAACCATTGGTCAAGAGCACACATAGTGGCCACCTAAACTCATTCCACTATAGAGAAGTCTCATTTGTTAAAAAAATTCTTGCATGAATTCTCATTGGTTTGTCTAAAACCCTTTTTTTATACTTGGAATTTATCATGGACGAATTTGACAAGAAGGTGGGTGCATGAATGTAGTTTGTAAGCAATTTTCATGGGAGAAAGACTTAGGACAAGTGTAGAGTGGAGGTCTTGCATGCAAAAATGAATCAAGAGTTAAGATAGCTTGATTTAGTTTATAAAAAGTCCAAAACCAACAATTTTCTCTTCTATTCACTCACTTGGACGAAATTTTTACTAAGGAAAGAGGGATTGCTCATGTTCAAGTAGAATTCTTGGAGCATTAGAGGAGAAACACAAGTAAAAGAGGTAAGAACATTTTTGACTCCATATCTCTAGTTGTTTGAGATAGTATAAGAATTGTGTAAAGATTGATATTTGATGAATTATGTTACTATAGTGCTAAGGTGATAAAGGTTTTAAGAAAATCAAGATCAAGTGATGGGTATTAGTTAGCAAAATATCATACAAAAGAAGGTAAAATACTCAAATTTGAAGTCTTTACAAATAGTGAAATTAAATACATGTACTAGCATGCTAGATATGAATATTTCAATTTGAATAAACTGTAGTAATTCCATAATATCTTATTCTGTGATGATCAAAATTTAGATTGATTTGGTTCTGGTAAAACTAGACTCCCTAAACTTCAAAATGAGCTATGGTATAAAATTTTTCATTAAGAAATGAAATTATGATGATTTTTATAAGAAAAGATAAAAATCGATGTTATATTTACTATCCTGTGCACGACTAGTAAATTAATTTAGATATTAAAATAAATTATGGATAGAATTAGGGAAAACTCAAAACATGAAACTTTTAGATCTCTGTCTTATCTTTAAAATGAGGTAAGATTCACTTGAATTGAAAAAGTATGCTAGAAGTTATGGAGTTTTCACTGAAATTGTGTAGAGTATAATTTAGAACTAGAACTAAGATAGAAATAAAATTTTATAAAATTATACATTTATAATTAAAGGAAATACTAAACATGAAAGTTGTAGGACTATCTCTTATCTTTCAATAGAACTTAGAATTATGTAAATCAGAGTTGTTTTAAGTTATGTGTGAAAGCATATGATTTTGACTATGTTTTATAAATGATGGCTTTTGTGATTTATTGGAGTGTCTCAAATGATTAATTCGAATATTATGCATCCACAGTTTGTAATGAAATGATATCATGCTACTCTTTGAAACCTTGACATGATTTATATGCTACCATTATATTGGCACATTGATTTGAAATGATTTTGTGAAATATATTGGTACGCTGATTTGATATAATTTGATGATATATGTGGATCGGATGCCTACCTGTGATATGATAATGTGATGATATTCTTGATGGATTTCCGTAGTTATGAAGGGCGTTTGTAGAGGCACTCATTGTATCTGGACACGCTTCAGCCGGAGGTATCTGCAAACGTCATATGCATAGTTGCGCTCGGATGAACCAAATTTAAGGAGGACGTGTGTTACGTCATAATCTAGCTCCAAGTGAGGTACTATACACGATTTACGAGGTATACGTGTAGACACGGGCTAGCCGGTTGAATCAAATGTGGGGAAAACATGTGTTATGCCACTGTCTAGCACTTGGTGAGACCTGTGGCCAACGTTGGAGTAGAGAGCTAATTTTACATACTTGCATATGAAAAACCCCAAATGCGCTCGTCATTGGTCGAGGTAAACCACTGCCGGGGTTGTTTTACTGGCAAGCTCTAAATGATTTCGGAAATGTGAATGGATGCATACTTTGATATTATGATGTGTGATATGTGTTCACTTGATTTCTGAAAATGACATACTTGGTTTTGATATCATTGTGGATTTTGATTGTATATTTTGACACTCCATACTCACACTTTCGATTAAGAACATATTGTCAACCCCCTCACTCATTGAGTATTTTCCCATAATACTCACCTCTCTCTTTTCCTTCATGACAGTTATAGAATTGGATAGGGAGATGTGTCGAGTGACTGATCGACACACTTGATCTACGTCGGAGACGTTGGGCATTGGGTATAGTACTAACTACTCTTCCGTAGTGATGTATTTGATGATAATGATGTACATTTGAGGTCTATACAATGACCATTGTATACATTTATTGGGATGACTGTAATTATATTGTGTAATGTAATTGAAACTCTCAGATGTATTGTATACTTATGCATTGAGACAAATGTCTTGCATTTTACATTCTTTACTTGGAAAAATGATAAATTTGAGGAAAATAGGTTTTATACAGGTATTGGTGTTAGCCTTCGTTGTCACGGTATGCGTGTCGAGTGGTGGCAGCATATGGGGTGACGGGCGGCTGTTCACGGCCTCGGATCGAGGATCGGGGCGTGACAGGTGTCATGTCTAATATTGCTTGTATTTTTTCGGGGTTGGCCTCTATCCCTCGGTCGGTGTTCATGAAGCCCAAGAACTTTCCGGAAGCGATCCCGAATGTACATTTTTCTGGGTTTAGTTGCATATTATATCGTTCTAAAGTCTGGAATGTCTCTTCAAGATCTGCGACATGAGTTTCTGTTGTAACGCTCTTTACGAGCATGTCATCGACATAAGTTTTAACGTTCCTACCTAATTGGTCTTTGAAGACCACATTGACCAGCCGTTGGAAAGTTGTTTCGGCGTTCTTCAGACCAAAAAGCATGACTCGGTAACAATACGTACCGAATTCGGTGATAAAGTTAGTCTTTTCTTCTTCTTCGGCGCCATTTTGATCTGGTTATAGTCAGAGTAGGCATCTATGAAACTCAAAAGTTGATGTCTCGAGGAGTTGTCTACAAGCTTGTCAATATTGGGAAGTGGATAACTATCCTTCGAACATGCTTTGTTGAGGTCGATAAAGTCTATACACATCCTCCATTTGCCATTGCCCTTTTTCACCAAGACTACGTTAGCCAGTCATTCAGGATACTTGACTTTGCGGATGAATCCTGTTGTCAACAACTTATGAACCTCTTCCTAGATGGCGCGTTGGCATTCAAGGGAGAATACCATCTTCTTCTGCTTAATCGGTTTGAAGTCGGGATTAACGGTTAGCTTATGGGCTATGATTGACGGGTCTATGCCAGACATGTCTTCTGGAGTCTATGCGAAGACTTTGGAGTGTCGTTGCAGACAGGCGACTAAGGCCTCTCGTTAGGGAGGTGATAGGTTGGCTCCTATCCTGACTGTTTGACTGGGGTCGTTTGTCAAAAGGACCTTGATCGTTTTTTCGCCTGGTTTAGGCTTGGCTCTCAGCTCAATATCCTCTCTAGGTTCCAGAGTATCGACCGGGAAAGCTTCTTGTGTGCCTTGTGTTGCGAAGAAGATATAAGGGTCAGGGTCGCTTCTTATGATAGCCACTCCTAGCAGTGTTTTGAATTTCACTTTCATGTGTCTTGTGCTCAGTAGTGCCTTTAGATTGTCCAGGCTGGGTCTGTCGAGTATGGCATTGTAGGGAGAGTAGAGTTTTACCACATGGAAAAGGACGGAAGCGGTTGTGTGATTATGGGATCTTCCTAGGGTCACAGGAAGATGAATGATGCCTTCAGGATAAGTGGGCTCGTCTGAAAGCCCTTGGAGGGATCCTGTAGATGACAAAAGTTGAGATGGATTGAAACCCATCCTGCAGAAGGCGTCCAGGTGAGAAGATCACAATCAGCCCCCTGATTAACGAGGACCCTTTTTACAGTGTAAGAAACTATTTTGAGGGTGATGACAATAGGTCGTCGTGGCAAAGATCTATCCCTACTGGAAGGTCATCATCATCAAAACCTATGACTAGTCTTCTTCTTTTGGCAGGTGCTATGTCGGGGATGATCGTAGCGAGCATCGTCGTAAGATTTCAGAGAATCAGTCTGTTCCTGCAGACGGCGCTAATCTGTTCGAAGTCGGTTATGGCTCCACAGATACCAACTCCTTCTTGACTCGAACAGTAGCCGTCAATGGGTGGATACACCTGTAAAATCCGTCGGAGGGTGTTCCGGTGAGGAGGCTCTGATGCTCAAATCAATAAAGAGCAATTTTCGATTGAAGAAAACAGACTGAGAATTGAGGAAAGGCTATTCCCTGTGATTAGTGTGCCTAGAGTGTTAGGCCTAGAGAGCGTACCTTCTTCTGAGAGTTTTTGCGATAACTTATACCTTTGAGAGTCGTGTGTCGTTGGGGGATTTCAACCCTACCTTCTTTATTGAACCAATCTGGGAATCTCAGAGGTTAATATTATGAGTTGATTACGATTCTCATTTATCGGTAGAACTACCATTTTCGGAAGAGGTGCTTTCCTTACTTGAAAGATCCGAGATTTATCGTTATGAAATGAGAGACAGAAGTAAAGGAAATCCTGACTTTTCTTTAGAATCGCTCGGAGTGTTGCGTATCATTCGGTCACTTGATCGATAAGGGGCCTTCGAGACTCGTCGGGTTTGAGGGTTGACATTTGCTTGTTTGATCGGGACGACTACCTCTGCTCGGTGAGTCACGATCGGTTAACGGGACGACTAAACCCCTATCGTTTGACAGATCGATTTGGTCTGCTAAGACCCTTTGGTAGATTATCATGACGATTGTCAAGTACTGGTCTGTAAGCGTCATTCGTTGGCTTCTTGAGAATTCTTTCTTTTGGTTTGGATCTTGGGCCATGTCCCATCAAAACCGATAGATGACTCGTTCAACCTATTGATTCATTGGTTGGGCCGATCAGATCATTTTTCGAATCGGATGACATTATCATGATATCATATATAATTTATATATTATTTATTTTAAAATAAAATAAAATTCATATATCTCTATAAAAAATAAATTTATTCTATCAACAACATATGAATATAAGAACATATCATAAAATGAGTAACCGGTCACGTTTATTAAATTTTTACATCAACTTTTTGTTTATTGTAATAATTTCAATTGAAAATTTTTAAATCCAGATAATAGTATCAAAATATCATTCTAATTCTTCAAAGTAAGTAAATAAAAATAATGATTATGAGTTTAATTTAGCAATCAAAAATTGATATAACAATATAAATTCATACTCTGAAATTCAAAATTCAAAATTATCATAAATTATAATTTAATTTAATTCAATCAAATTATATGAAAAATATCATCTCGCTATTTATAGTTTTTAATTTTTATTTTTTATTTTAAAATAAAAAATTGAGAAATTTTTTGTGGGTACGAGTAAAATATTTAGAGTATGAAAAAATTTTAAAATAAAAAATGAGATGATATTATCATAAAATTATAAATAAATATAAATTATAATAAACTCAAACAACAATAGCACATGATATGGTAATAAAGGTTATGTACATTATTATCATCTTTTCATATTCGAATTTAGATAGTTACAATATTTTCACATATTTTTTATACTAAGAATACCCGTTGAACCGACCAGTTCAATCAGGTTTATCCGATTCAATCACGGATTTGATCGGTTTTGATCGATTTTTTAAAAAATATGATTTTGTAATGAAAATTGGAATGACTGTTGATCCGATTCTCAGTCTGATCCGGTTTTCAAACACTGATTTACAATGATGATCCAAGTTGATGCAAAGATGGTTGTTGTCAAAGATCTCTTAATAAGGTGGTAGTCACGGTCAATGATCATAGTTCTTTTTTTTTAAATATCTGAGTGATAAAAAGTTTTTACTCAATTGTTTGTTTTACTACTTAGTATTTAAATTTTTGTAAAAAACGTATATTTTCACTGTTTTTATGATCTTTATATATAAAAAAATATTAAATCGAAATATTAAATCAAAAGTATTTTTATAAAAAAAATGATTTAAAAAAAAATGAATTTCAAAAGTGGAAGACTAATAATTTATGGACCCTAGGCATTTAAAGGAGGACTCAACTCACAGTCAAGAATGCTAATTTAATACCTTATTCCTTGATTGATTTAATAGAAAAAAAATAGATATTCCATATCTAAACAGAAGACAAAAAGGGTTTAATTATATAACCACAGAATAATTCTGGTTTGAAGTAAAGGTCAAATTTAGGAAAGGGCCAATAATCTTCATGATTCCCACCATTCAATCCCTAGGTAGTGCTGCGTTTGTACCTTCTTACAGAATATAAGCATTAACCATTCTCCAAGCTCACACCCCAAAAGAATCATGACCTTCTAATCATTGATTTAATGGAAAAAGAAGACAAAGTTGCTGCAGTGCCCATAATCAATGCAGCTTCAAAATGCTCTTTTGCCAAGAATTCCTACATTCTTCTATTCTCTCTAGGAATCTTCTAATGTCAGACAAAAGTGTTTCTCTTAATATAATAATGTAGCCAAATAGCTACCAGATTTCCCTACTTTCTTGGCATTTCGTGAGTGCCTTTCTTTTTTTCTTTTATTCTTTTTTCCCCTTCTCTCTCTCAATCTGACTACCCATTTTGATTTCAAAGTGCCCAAATTGAATTTTTCTTACTTTTTATACTTTTGCACAGAATGTTGTAAAAAGAGTCCTGCAGAAGATGGGGCAGTGCCAATGATCCCCCGTACAGGCATATCAATGGTCATCTCTAGTATTAGAATAAGGAAAATGGTCCTTTTGGTGCTACATCTTTGTTTAAAAATATGTCACGAAAGTATCCACCATCTCATCTGTCCCAGCAGACTAATCCATGCTGTATCATTCCTTGTGAGGAAAATGATCACAATATTTTTAGGGGTTTTATTGCTGCAATAACATGGATTATTACACATTTAACATGGTTGTCCTCCTCTGGGTAGAACACTCGTAGAGGATGATTGAATCTCTGAACAACGCCACTCCCAAAATTTGACACAAAAGAAATATCAAACTCCCAAAATTTGACACTGATGCTTGATTACAATGTAGGAGTGTCATTGTCAACTACTTACTGCCACTTATTTGTGTTTATACACCAACAAATGCCAGACTGTTCTTTTGGAACCCAAACCAGGGAATAAAGAGCATGCATTTTTCAAGGTTGTATACTAATCTTTCACTGCAAAAATACATGGAGAGAGAGAGAGAGAGAGAGAGAGGCAGGGAGAAATCAATGCAGTTATTATTATATATTGGTTGAAGCAATGGGGAAATGTTTCTATGCAGTTCTGTTCTTGGTCATATACTACATAATTGAAGCCAACTATAAACTGGTGTATGATAATAAGAATAAAGAAAAAACTAAGAATTGCAAAGAGCTTGTAGTAGTTGAAATTCAAACCAGGAAAGAACCAACCAGGTAGTGCACCAAAGAATTGCCTAATTATCTATGTAACTCATCTCACCAAATCTCTCTGTTGTTTTTGTTGTTAGTAGCTGAAATAAGTCACAAGTCAGAGCTCTGCAGTCCAAAGTTCAGGAAGAAGTTGCCAACCAAAAACATGCCAGGGCAGCCAGGGCTGCAAGGAAGACCAACATCCATTGTTGCAGAATCTTTCTTCTGTTTCGGTTGCGTAGAGGCAAAGGAATAGGTGGTACCTTAGTCTGCTTCAGGAACTTGGGTGGGACTTGAGGTCTCTTTCTTGTTGTTGTTACAGGTGGCTTATCGTTTACCTCAAGCTCCCTCACAGACTCAGCTGGGGTTTCAGTGTTAGGAACAGATTCTCCTTCAACAATACCAGTAACTCCATCTTCTGCAGCTGCCTTCTTCCTCTCCTTTTTCCTTAATTTCTTCTGTCTCTCCTAAACATCATAATTTGGTAAAGTAAATATAAACATATTGATATATTATGTTTTCCATGTAAGGAGGTGGGTTACAGCAAAATTACCTTCTCTTTCTGTTCGGCTTCCTTACGTGCTCTTAATTCAGCCCTTTCCTGTGCCTTCTCAGCATTTCTTTTCTTCCTCTCCATTGCTTCCTTTGCTTTAGCTATCGCTTCCAAACGATGTTGCTCCTTCAGCTTAGCTGCTGCCTCTTCCTTTCTATGCTCCTCAGCCTTTCTTGCCAACTCCTTTTCCTCTGGGGTCAACTTAGGCTCTTCAGTTACTGCTTCAATCTCATCACTGCCCGAAACTGTGGCAGGTACATCACTGGAAACAATAGATTTTGAAGGCTTCTTGATTTTAGCTGCTTGGCCATTTGATTTATCAGCTTTCACAGGCACAACTTGTTTTTCATCTTGAATAGCTGGAACCTCTGGTACCATGCTTGCTATTGGAACAGATTTCTCAACTCTTCCATCAGCAAAGCCAGGCAGCACGGGTGGTTCTTCATCAGGGCCAAGTGAACGCCCATCCAATGTTCTAAATCTTCTTAATGTGCTCCTTGTGTTGCACCTGATGTACTCCTTACGGAATTTATCATCATTGTTCCATAGTTCCATAATCTTCTCCACCTGAGCAAGTAATATGTTAATACATAAACCAAGGCTGATTTTCCGGAGAAAGCAACAGCAAGAGTACAAGCACTGACCTGGTTTACACAATGACGTTGGAGGGTCACTCTATCTCCATTGAGGGCATATTCACTGGCTGCAACAGCATCATCTTTGTATTTGTAGAAGTGTTTGTTCTGCAAGTCAGAAGAACCAAATTACTTAACAAAAGCTTTAAAGGCTAGGCTCATCTGTTGCAAAGAAATTAGTTTTCAGAGTCCAATTCAATGCCCCGCCGAGACACTAAGTGTGCATATTAGAAAGGTAACATAGAGTATCCACAAAATTATCCATTTGGCACATAGATAACTCAGTTTCAGCAAATTAAATAGGATTACAACTTCAAGAGTCATCCAACAGGGAGGAACATTTCTTGTTGCATGTCGAAGCCAAAGCAAACATACAGGCACCAAATTAAAAGAAAAAAAAAACCTTATTGCACAAAATATCCTTCATTATGAATCAAATAAATGATATCTCTACATGCACAAACTGCAGATGATATACCTTCTCATGAAGTTGTTTCTTCAGGATCAACAAACGCGAGTAAGCTTCTTGACGAAGATTGTCAGCAGCTTTATACTGATCCAGCAAATCTGAATATCTTTTCTTTTCATCTGAATATTTGTCACCAGCAACTCTAGCAATTTCCTCAAATTTCTGCACCTCATCACGGATGAGATCCATTTCCTTCCTCAAAAGCTGCAAACACGAAAGCTAGTCAGTAATATTGAAACATAAACACAAAATCAAGAAACAGATTGCAAAAGGCACCATCACCTTCAGACGCTCTTCAATTTTGTCTCTCTGGTCCATTGCCTCTTGTACTTCCTCTTGCTTTCCCATGTTCGAAGACAATTGCTCGCGTAGCAGCTTCAACTGCTTGATATCACGAATGTGTTGCTTTTCTTCCTTCAATGGCATCGTCTCATGTTGTATCATGTGTTCCAAGTCATGTATCTGTTTCCCAAAGCAAACAGTAGCATTAATTGAAAATTGCGTTCACAGTAGTGTGAGACAGAAGAGAGAGAAAAATGCTTACCCTGCTATCAATATCATCAATGGACAATGCATTCTTCACTCTATTGATGACAGAATAAGCAGAACCCATTTCCTGGCGTTTCGCATTGAGCCTTGCTCGAGCAGCTTTCACCTCTAATTTGGCAGCTTCCAAGTTGTCAATGCACTCCGTCCTCTTAGCCTGCGTGTTCACAGAGATATGTTCAATTTTCATAAGCAAAATACTACTGAATGAAGCAATTTAAGGATTTCTTTTTTCTTTTACCTTTGCCTTGTGGAGTTCAAATCCAATAGCATCCCTGATTTGACTCTTCTTCTCAAGTTCATCTTGAGCCCCCCTAATTTGTTCTCTCAAGCTCTCTTGATCGTATCTCGGAATCCTAATCAAGTAGAATGGTCTTTTCATCTGTTCCGGATTTCCATTCTTCTCCTCAACCTCTACAGAGGTCTCTTGTATGGGGCTGTCACCGGGAGATTCATCAGTGATGGCATCATTATCACTAGGTGTATCTACTGGGACTTCATTGCTGCCGCTTGAAAACACCAATGTCGGCAATCCTTCAAAGGAGCCAAAATTGCAAACAAATGCAGATTTTTTCACACCATTTGCACTCTCATCACCAACCGAGTCATTCTCCTCCTCAATTTGCGACTCTGTTTCTGCTCCTTTATCATCAGTACCATCACTTTCAATGGCAACTTTACCACCTTCCGTTTCGTCAACAACACAATTCCCAATACTTGCTTTATCTTCAGCAGATCCATTAGGCAAAGATTCAGCATTTTGAGAAGTACCATTATCTTCGGACACTACCTGACCATCTCCATTTTCATGGGAGGTGCAGCTCTTATCAACAGCTTCTGTTTCAACACCTTTATAATCATTAGGGGCATTTTGGGAGTCCCCATTCGACAGAGCAGCATCAGCCAAAACCTCAGAGCCTGAAACACCATCATCATCAACCACGCCCTCCCCACGTTCATGTGAAATGTCAGTCTCCTCGACTTCTTCTCTTTCAACATCATCACCGACATTTTGGGAAGACCCATTTTCATAAATAGAAGGCCCAGTATCGGAAACACCATGATCATCAACTACGACAAATCTCCCCTCAACCTCTGTCTCAACACCTTCAATGGCCACTTTATCATCATGAGTATTTTGGGAAGACCCATTTTCATTAGCAGGAAACCCAGAATCAGAATCACCATGATCATCAACCTTCACTTCACCATCTCCATTTTCTTTTGCAACACGTGTCTCCTCAACTTGTTCTTTTTCAACGGCTTTAATTGCCACCAATTTATCATCAACCACAGAATTTTCAATTTCTCTTTCAACAACTTTATCATTGGAATCGAGGGCATTTTGGTCATTTTCGACATCAACTTCAACAGTAGAATTTTCAACAATTGCATCTTCTTCTTCAGATCCAATAGCCAAAGATTCAGAATTTTGAGAATCCTCATTCAATTCCCCTGCATCTGGAGCACTATTCTCTTCTCCATGTTCATGCGAAATGCCATTTTCCTCCACCACCTCTTTCTCGACGTCAATTTGGCTACTCTTCACGGCAATTTCACCTCCTTCAACAGCATCACCACTTCTAATACCGAGATCATCTTCTGCAGATCCATTAGACAAACCATCAACAGTCACATTCCCGTTCATCACCATATTTTCCGAAACCCCATTATCATCCTTAATGGCGATTTCCACATCATTAGGACAATCAGGGACTTTTTCGCCATTTTGGACCCCAACTTCTGCAGATCCAGTACTCGAACGTTTGATTTCAGTTATTTTGGGAATCCCATTAGCCACATCTTCAATGGGTTTGGCTTCAGAAGCAGAACCGCCATTCTCGATCTCACCCATTCACTCTCCCAGATCCAGATCACAACAGTTTTCTCAGATCTACAAATGTCTGCAACTCAGATCTGATCGGCGAAGATCAAAGAAGATGCGCGTGGGTCTGAAACTGTTGGACGGAAGAGAAAGATTTCTGGTGCTCAACAGGCGACGCTGATTTATCTCGTCGGCTGTAATGGAAGAGAGAGAAACAGAGAGGAGAGAGAAACAGATAGAGAAAGAGAGTGTGAGAAAGACGTCTTTCTGGATTTTAAGGTCCCTCTTATTTATACTTATGGAGGTCGACAGAGACCAATCTTGCGAATTTCCTTTTTTTCTTACGATTTACAGAGTCTCACTTCTAATAAAACTACAATTGAATTTCATATTTTAAAATTAAAAATATATTTTTTAATGAAAAACATTTAATTTCAAATACAATTTCTAAAAAAATTTATTTTGAAATTAGAAAAAGAAATATAAAGATTTGGGAAATTGGGTATTTGGGTTTATCCCAAAAAAAAAAAAAAAAAAAAATGAGAAAGGTCGTATGTTAGAGAAATCAAATCTTGCTTCATATAAAACAAAATCTTTGGTAACTCCAAAAAAGTATATAAGATATTTCTCAAATATTAGTTCGGAAATGAATGAAATAAATGGGAATCATATCAGAAATATATCTTTCTTTAGCATAGGAGTGATTGATGAATTGCTCTATTTTACCATAATTATGAAAAGTCTAAGAATTATAGAAAATAAAAGATTTATGGTGATATATAACAATTTATCATATACTCTATCATCATTACCATTCAAAATTTGTGATTTAAAAAATTTTAATTGACTTGAAAATGAATTTCTATCAATTATTTTTTCAAAAAAAAAAAAGGGTTTTTAAGATATTGTATTTTAATAGAATTCTAATCCAAAAGAAGTAACAAACCAGCAAAGATCAAGGGGGGTTTTTGGATCATATCCTATCAAAAGTTCTTCTTTTGATTTGGACTTTTGTGGGCCCTCATTTATTTTTTAATAAAAAATTAATAATAACTCACCAACTTAGAAAAATTTGAGCCAATATGCCATTAATTATTTTTTGTTTTATCCAATTTAAACTAGGTATTAAGAAATCAAGTAATTAACCAAATACATTAATCAGGATATCAAAACATTAAATTAGGTCAAAACCCTCTAAATTTGAGCATACAGACACATGACCCATTCTTTTTCTTATTTTCACAAATAAGAATTTTTGGATAAAATTCAAGTATTAAAAGAATTACCATATATAGCAAAGAATTTCTTTATAGATTCCTTCTAGCTAAGTTATTTGTGACTGTATATTCATAATATAAACATGGTAACCAATTGGACCTTTGATTAATTAATATTTTGTTTTCTATTGACCTCCTTTCTTTAATTTAGAAGGGGTTCAATCTCAGATTTTTTTCATGTAAGAGTTATATTGAGAATTATGATTTTATGTATGGATAATTACTAAATATTTTGTTTATTTGTAATAAAATATTTTCTTTGCGCGACCAAAAAAAAAACTTAATTTTTTGGAGAAAGATACTATTTTACCTATCGAGTCACAGGTGAAAATACATGTTTTATTCATATTTCGAGCCTTAATTCCACGACACAATATGCTACTATTAAAATATAGAAGAATAGGATATGATTCCGGATACCGATTAATAGAAAAGTGTTTCATAACAACAAAAAAAAAAAAAGAAAAAAGAAAAGGCCACATGCCCCACTCTAGTAACACTCTTCTACCATAAAAATAGAATTAAAGTATTCTTTATTGTAGAAACAGAATTAAAATATTCTCCCATCATAACAATTTCTCAAGATATAATCTAAATACTCAAATATTAGCCTTAATCATCCCATAGCAATAATTTAAATACTCGAGACATATTTTACAAAAAAACAATGATCATGAAAACAACGGATTCTCTTGCTATTCAAGAAATCGAAAGTTATAGGATTAATCGACATTGAATGGTCATTCAGAAATTATTAATTTTTTTAAATATCAATACTTAGAAATCTAGTAAAGAATTTCAAAAATAATTATCAAATAAATTATCTCCAGACTTTAACATTCATTCTTTTTTATATATAATTTAAAAAAAAAACTTTTTAAACATAATTATTTTTATTTTTAAATTTTAAATTTTAAATTTAATTAAAAAATTTAATATTTTTATTCCTATCCCGGTAGTGATAATATTTATCGATCATACGTAAGGTAGGGCGTCCCAGGAGGGCATTATTCTTAGAGAAGGCATATCTTATCACCACATGGCATATTTGGCTTTTTCAGAATTGGTGTCTTTGCTTCTTTGCCACAACGTTCTAGGTCTTCACTAATCATATTGGGTTTTCAACCTTTTCCCATTCCCTTAATACTAGAGGTGTGTTTTGATTCCATAGATATCGACTTTTTACTGATTCGAGTAATTACTACCGAACGGATGCGACACCTGCAAAAACCGTCAGAGGATACTTTGACAGGGAGATTCCGACACTCAAATCAGAACGAGCGGTTTTCGTATAAAAAGAAAAAACAGACTGAAAGTTGAGAAAAAATCGTTCCTTATGAATAGTGTGTTAAGAGTGTAAGGCCCAGACAGCGTTCCTGTTGTGGAGAGTTTTGAGATATTGTATACCGTTTTGAGTTGGATACGGCTGCGATGTTCTAACCATACCATTCTTATCGGGCTGGTTCGGAGATCTCGGGGATTCCATATTTCGAATTGATTGCGATCCTCATCTTTTTAGAAAACTACCGAAATCTAGAAAAGATTCATTCCTTAATTGCAAAGATCTCAAGGTATTGTTTTTAGTAAGAGACGGGAGTCACTAGAGTACTTTGACATTCTTTTTGGATCGTTTGAACCGTCTATCGATTGGTTGCTTGACCAAAAGGGGTCCTCAGGACTCCTTCAATTGAGGGGCTGTCGATTAGATTCCCGATTGAGGTGATTAACTTCGTTGACCAAATTCCGTTCGGTTGGCTGGACGACTAAGGCCCTATCATTCGAAAGATCTGGATGACTGAGACCTTACGATAGATAATTGCATTCAAACCTCAACCGGTAATTGTCCTTCATGGGCCTTCTGCGTAGGCCTCCCTTGGGCTGACTTATCGGATTCGATTCTGGTACCTTGTCTCATCATTTTCCCCCAACTCATGGCTCTCTTGTTGAATAGACGTCATGAGTTATGATAGAAGAAAAAGGCACGGAACTTTTTAATGTGACCACAATCGCTTCGATTTCTACGAACCGTCTTCCACACGTATCATAAAGGTTTACGTTCTTCAAAGAATACTATTTTCTAGCATTTTCTTCAAAAAAACTTTCTTTCCAGACAAAGATGTCGAAAGATGCTTTCTCATCGCGCAGTATAGATTGCATCCAGAGCACCATGACCGAAGAGGATTTGTCAAAAGTCCAAAAGGAGATGTCGTTCGGAAGTGATTTTGAACTTGTGTTGCCCGGTAAAGAGGATGGTGCGAGTTTTGCCCCCGAGGGATGCATTCCGATATACAGATAGTGTGTGAAGTACGACTTGAAAATTCTATATACGGGTCCACTGACGGAGATCTTGAGGTATCGGAACATTCATCCCTCATTGCTTATTATAAGTGTCTGACGATTTGTGATTGTCCTAATTTCTCTGTTAGGGTTTTTCCGTATTCATTTTGATTTGGAGATTCTATGGGCTCTTTTCTCTTTAGGACGATGTAGCTCCAAAGGATCTACTCATGGCTAGTATAAACTTCAAACCTATCAGGAGTCTCGCTAAAAATTCTTCTACAGTGAATCTCAGGATAAACACTGGCCGCAAAATTTTTTTTTTCGTCAGATTTTTGAACATGGATCTCTTTCCTACGTTTTCAGATGCTAACCAAGCGCCTTTTTTGAACAAGAAGATCCCACCTCTTCTTTGTCACTCCCATTTTTTGCGTGCTGTGGCTCATTATTGTGAGACACATCGTAGGAGCTTGTGGGTAGACAGCTTGGTGAGAGACAAAATGTTGGTGTTGTTTGGCCTGCTCATGGATGAGTTGAGACAAATCACCAATTCCCTCTTGTTGGAACGATAGGGGATGCCATGGGTTGATTTTGGTTTGGTCGTAGACCCTCATCTCCTTGAGGGGGTTTCTACTGATCGGGAAATGCAATCGAACACGAAGAGGAGGGCGGATGACACTTTCTCCGAGTCTCAACAGAAAATGTCAAAAGTTAAACCACCCAATCCTTCCGTGGAGGGGGAAAGGTTAGCTAAGTTTGGAGGATGCGAACATCTTTCAGTGCATTCCGAGATAGGAGAGGGTTTGCCAGTCAATGATCCGGTGATTCCTGACACACCCGTTGAGGCCGGGGAGAGAAGTACACCAGAGGAGGCTCCTTTAGAGACAGCTGGAAGCGCTCCGGTCCAAGAAGAGGTCCCGGTGACGCATGCTTCTTCCCCCATTCCAAAGAAAACATTAAAACGGTCTCCTCAGGAGTCCAGGTATCTTCTGCAAGACTTTCCGGATGAGTATTGTATCACACCGCCTATTCTGATTGAGTCTCTCACAAGAGAGGATGAAGATTTCGAAGAAGGGTCGGTGGCGGTCAGTGTGGGGAACCGTCAGTTTAACTTTATCGATTCTCAAGCGGCGCTGCAACTGGCCGAGTGGTTCGAGTTTTCTTCGCAGGTTGCCTTTCAGACGATGCCTTTGGACTGCATTGATAAGGCTATCCATTCTCTCTATCTTACAGTAAGTATCTCATTTGCTTGAATTACGTCTAGTTCTTATTATTTTATGATCTTAGCATGTGTATTTCTTCTCAAGCTTCAGCCTTGACTGAGCTCCAGACGAAACGGAGGAAAGAGCATGACGATTAGTTCGCCCACATGAGCAGGCAAGTGCTGTCGTTAAAGGATGCCTTGGAGAACTGGGAGATAAGCACCGAGGTGGAAAAAGACAAACAGATCAAGAGTCTTCAAGAGGATCTGACTTTGGCCCAATCTCGTTGCAAAGAGTTGGAAGCGGAGGCACGCATGCAGGGGGGCACGATTGACAATTGCTGAAACATTAGGTCATTTTCGGGAAGAGTCCCTCCGAAGTGCCAAACAGGAGATTGCTGATTTCAAGGCTTCTGCTGCCCAAGATTCTGTCAGCCTCCAACAATCTCGACGTAGGTTGCTCGAACGTTTGAAGTGCGCCGAAGAGATTCTTCAAGAAGTTAGGCAATACGAGTCTCTTCCTCCTATTGAGGGTTCAACGGGTTTGAATTCCGCCTAGACTGCTCCTAGTGTTTCCTTTGATCTCTTGTAGTTTTGCGACCTCTGAAGGAATTTTTTGTTTTTTCAACTCATTGGAATATAATGACTTTTAACAAAGAATTTTCAAGGGCTTTGTCTCGTTGGTCTGATAGGGCTGGGGTAATTTGACTCCTCAATGATGTGCCCGATTGATCAGGATCTGATGTTCGGTTTGGAATCTCTTTGGTTAGGATTGTGTTTGCCCATCTGGGGGATTTCTCCCCAACTTAATGACACATTCGTTCGAAAGATCCAGGCGATTGAGGCCCTCCGGCCGATTAGAGACTTTAGGGGTTAGGGTCGTGTCCATCCGTTTGGGGAGTTCCATCCCAACTTAGCGACATATTCGTTCAGAAGATCTGGGTGATTGAGACCCTGTGGTCGATTAGAAACTTTAGGAGTAAGGGCCGTGTCAGCCCGTTTGGGGAGTTCCATCCCAACTTAGTGACACATTCGTTTGGAAGATCCGGGTGACTGAAACTCTAAGGTCGATTAGAGACTTTTAGGAGTTAGAGCCGTATCTGCTCGTTTGGGGAGTTCCATCCCAACTTAGTAACACATTCGCTGGGAAGATTCAGGCGACTGAGTTCCTTCGGTCGATTAGAAACTTTAGGAGTTAGGACTGTGTTCGCATGTTCGAGAAGTTTCATCCTAACTTAGTGACACATTCGTTCGGAAGATCCAAGTGACTGAGACCCTCCGGTTGATTAGAAACTTTTAGAGTTAGGGCCGTATCCACCCATTGGGGGAGTGCTCTCTTTGAGGGTCAGTTGAAGTCCCAGGCCACGTGCAGATGATGAATAGTAAAAAATATCGAAATTTTCATCAAAAGAAGAGTGTCGGGAAATCTGGGTCATATGCTGGACAGATGCTAACAGGAATGTAAGGCTCATGCCAACTATCTTTACCGTGGACTTGGAGGATCACCCCTCCTGGTTCCTCACGCGACGGTCTGGGATCTAGCCTAGGGTGCAACTCATTCTCCCGTGGCACATTGCGCTTATCGGGGGAAGGCAAACTTCTTCCTTCTATACTAATGAATTTCTGTAGGTTCTGCTATGGACCAAGAATTCCAATTCATCCTTAAGCCTTTTGTACTTATCGGTCATATGGTCGTGGTTCTAATGGAAAAAACAGTATTTGGACTTGTCTTTCTTAGGATCTTCTTCTGTGGGGCGAGGGGGCCATCTGACATATGATTTGTTCTTAATTTGGTATAAAACCCGACTTGGGGTTTCGTTCAGTGATGTGTAGACGCTGAACCTCTGCGAGGGTAGAGCTCTTGACTTGTTTCTTTTCGGAGAGGGCTGACGACGTGATCGGTTGCGTTCCTTTTTGCTAGGACTGTTTTCTTGTCGATCGAACGCCTCCACTTCTTCCGTAGCAACGTATTTCTCCGCTCGGGAGTAAAACTCTTGGATGGCTGCCGAGGGCTTCTTGGTGATAGAGACTTTCATATCGAAAGAACCTAGACCCGTTAGGAGAGCAACTAAAGCGATGTTGTAGTCCAAAGCGGGGACTTTCAGCATTTCTGTCTTAAATCTTTCCATGAAGTCCCTGAGAGACTCCTCCTTCCATTGTCGCAATGATAGGAGGGAGGTGGATTTCCACTTAGCTCCCCTACTGATTACAAAATTAGTCTCAAACTGTTATTAGAGCTGCGCGAAACTCTTGATACTGAGTGGTAGGGTGTTACCCTTGAGGGTAGTGGGGAAGTGTTTGCACATAGCAGCATCCAAGAAGTCCCTGGAGACCATAACTATTACAAAATGGGCGGCATGGTCCTGGGGTCACTCATTCCATCATACCACTCCATAGGAGGTAGAGAACATCCCTTGACATTGGCTCTGAGGAGATATTCACATCGAATGATGATTCGCCTAGGGAGTGTAGGGGATCTTTCCTATAGTTCGACAGTTACGAGTTGTTCAACCTGTTTCTTAAAATCTTGGGGGTCATATTGGGAGGCCGCAGATGGTTCGAGGAACTCTTATCTGGGTGGCCGCTCGTATTCAGACTCTGTAGCAGATGAGTGGTTGTCTAGTGCAAGGGCTCGACTGTGCCCCTCCAACTACTTACTCATTCTTTGGAGTCTAGACTCCAATCTCTACATTTGAGGCTGGTCCACCTGCTCTGGTCCTGGGCCATAACCGGTTGCTCCTGAGCTACAGGTTACGGAATTATTTTCAGACGGGATGGTCGTGGAGAAAACATATGATCATGAATAAGAGGATCAGGTCCTGGAGGAGCAATGGGTTCGGTGGGCATAGGGACGTCCTCTCTTATCACGGGGACGACCCTCGAAGACGCTCTAGTATTTGGAGGCATAGTTACCAAGATGACAGAAGCTACTCTAGTCTGTTCCCACGGACGGCGCCAATCTATTGGAGGTGGGTTTTGACTCTACAAATATCGACTACTTGCTGACCCGAGTGGTTACCACTGAAGGGATATGACACCTGTAAAAACTACCGGAGGGTGATTCGGCGGGGAGACTCCAACGCTCAAGTCAGAAAGAGCGGTTTTCGTATGAAAAGGAAAAACAGACTAAAAGTTGAGGGAAAGTCGTTCCTTATGAATAGTATACTAAGAGTGTAAGATCTAGAGAGCGTCCCGGTTGTGGAGAGTTTTAAGATATTTTATACATTTTTGAGTTAGATGTGGCTGCGATGTTCTAACCCTATCTTCCTTATCGGGCTGATCTGGAGATCTCGGGGATTCTATATTTCGAATTAATTACGATCCTCATCTTTTTGGAAAACTACCGAAATCTAGGAAAGATCATTCCTTAATTGCAAAGATCTCAATGTGTTATTTTTAGTAAAAGACGAGAGTCGCTGGAATACTTTGACCTTCCTTCTGGATCGTTAGAACCGTTAGCTATCGATTGGTCGCTTGATCGATGAGAAGTTTTCAGGACTCCTTTGATTGAGGGGTTGTCGATTAGATTTCCGATCGGGGCGATTAACTTCGCTGACCAAATTCTGTTCGGTTGGCTGGCCGATTAAGACCCTATCATTCAAAAGACCTGAGCGACTGAGACCCTATGGTAGATAATTGTATTCAAACCCCAACCGGTAATTGTCCTTCATGGGCTTTTTGCATGGGCCTCCCTTGGGCTAACTTATCGGATTCGATTCTGAGACCTTGTCCCATCAACTATCATACCATACAAACGCAAATGAATTGATTGGTTGTTATTATTATTATTATTATTATTATTATTATTATTATTTACATAAGAGATTTGAATTCGAATCCTTTAAGAGATGGAGACGATACGAGTTGAGATATAACTCATTGTAACATTTCCTTTCTCATGTTGCTTTAAAAACTAGGCTCTCCATGCGACTCGAATCATTCTCCGATGCCTCAAGAGGGGGTTCAAACCCAAATATGGTAAAGTAAATTAAACAACAAGGCAAACGTAGGTACATAATCACACACAAAAGAACTATAAAAGAAAATATATTCATGATCGTTATTATGATCCATTTTTTTAATACAATAATTTTTTGTTAGAAAATATTATATATTATGAAAATATTTGATTTTCTTTAAATATATTATATATCAAAATTAAATCAACTATTGATTTGATTTTGAGTATATTTAAATTTATTTGTTTCTATATTTACAAGAATGAGTTATTTATATAAATCTAATATAATATAATAATTCAATTAAGCAATGGATCACTAGTATTAATATTATTATTATACTGCTTCCATGTCTTATTCTTAACATGATATTAGAGTCATATTCATTTATCTTTTGATGTTCAAAACAATGTTTGTATCTTTATTTTAACTTGGTGTTAGAATCGTGTTCAAATATTTTATAGTATTTTTTTAACAAAATCAAGATGAGGTGTCTCGAAGACATACCGGTAGACAACGAAAAAAATCTCTCGCGTGCTCTCACATGCTACCTGAAGAACATTCACCTAATCTACCGGCTCCTGTTATCCAAAGGTTGAAGACAACTCAAAATGATATTGTTTTGATCTTTTACTATTCTCTCTCAATTTTTACCACATGTTCTTCCCTAATTAGTCACAAATTGTCTAGTCAACACATGTGTGTTATAGTTAGCACCACATCTTCAACGATGTTAGCATCTACGTTTAGGCACGTCAACATACACTTACCGTCTCTTTAAATTCCAATGGTTTATATATATATATATATATAACAATTCAAATGGTTTTCATTATATCACATTAAATTTAAGAATAATATTAAAAGATATCATATATTATGAGAATATTTGAGTTTATTAAAATATATTATGTATCAAAATTAAATCAATTATTGATATAATTTTGAATATATTTGATTTTATTTGTTTCCATATTTACAACAATGAATTTTCTATATAAACCAATATATTATAATAATTTAATAAAATAATGTATCATTAGGATTAATATTATAATATTGTTTTCATGTCCTACTCTTAACATGGTATTATAGTCATTTTCATCTATTTTTTCATATTCAAACCATGTTCATATGTCTATTTTAACTCTTTTGATAGATATCACGAGGGATTACCTACACGTAAGTGAGGGTGAGCAATTGTACTCCCTCAATTCTTTATTTTCTAAAATTCAATTAAAAAAATATAATTTTTTCGATATTAAACTATATCTTTTACATAAAATTTTAATGATAGTAGTGCGTATATATTTTGTTTGCATCATCTTTTAATTTTTTGCACCATCTGACTCTAGGTCTTAGATCCACCACTGACCTACACCAGGTTCACTTCAAACTTGCTCCATTTTCTCGTTGTTGATCAGCTTGATCTAATGGTTAAAAATTAGCAGATTTCTCTTAAAGGAAATGGGAGAAAGACTTGATTTCATATTTCATTGTAAAGGAAATGGGAGAAATGGGAGAAAGACTTGATTTCATATTTCATTGATATCTTCCTATCATATTTATTCACATTCAGTCAAGAAGATAAAACCAAATAATAGCTAACCTAACAATTTTGGATATATCCACTCATTCGAATATACAATCTACCAATTTTGAAAATGGGTTCTTGGATTTAAATCTATTTATCTCTTAATATGCCCCTAAAAGAAGGTTGTGGCATCACAAAAAGCCAATCTTGGACCTCAGAAAATCATTGCTTGATTGAAGGAAAAGGTTTGCTTAGGAGATCAGCAAGATGAAGATGATTGAGGATGTGATAATGTTAAGTACACCCGAATAGGTTACTAAAAGTGAGAGGGGCATATATGCATTGTGGAGAGAAGTAAAGTCCAAGTATAGGACAATCTGGAATGATTGGGGTGTGGGGTGTTTTTTGGGGGCGGTTCGTATGATGGGAAATTCAAGATGCGGAAATAAAGTGGAACCATTTCCCACCAAAACATTACCACCGGAAGACATGGGGCTGAGAACATTATTGAAAATGTTCTCTGTCTACACTTTTAAATACGAAAAAGAGTGGCTAGAATAGCTACAAAATGAACAAAGTAAACTATTTCATATACAGTAAATTTGACAAGTTCTCTCTGAGCAACAGGTTACAATCATACAAAGTGATATATTGAACACAAATCAAGCAACCTGCCCGTTAATGGGAGCAGTACGTAGATGGATCCCACCTTGCTTGACTGTAATCAACAAAAAAATCTATCATTGAAGTGAGTTCAAACTGTTGCTTGATGATGCCTCATTACATTGAGTATAGTCCTCTTCAGCTACCATCATTTGAGTCGATGGCCCAGGGGCATAAATGGGTAAGCAAGCAAAAGGGTCCGTATCAACAGTAGGCGGCAGCAATTCAAGAACTTCCCAGTTGTCCCTGTCTTCTTGTAACAAAAGTGTCTCAGGTTGAGGAATTCTCTGTCAAAGTACACGGAGTTCCTAAATTGCCTTCTTCAAATTGAGGTTGCTTGCACAAATAGAGACTGCTTTGGCCTTCTTGAAACATAGTATTTCCACTCGAAAATGAACTGTTGCCTTGGCTTGATTGGGGGTGTGAGGTCTCCATTAAAGCCAATGGGGTGCCCAATTCGATCAAGCACTGATTGCTTTTCCTTGAAGCAATCATTAACTTCACTCGCTCAATCTTATTCTTCAGAGTTGAGGAAAGGTCCTTTAGCTCATCATATGAGAAGCTGTTGAGCAGATAGTCCCAAGTAGGGCACTTAGGCTCGGCATTTACTCTCCTCAGTCTTAAAATCTTCCTCCTCCGTGCCTCCAAGAAAGCAGATATATTAGTAGTCAGTCTTCCGCGCATTTCCTTGCTTGTCTCTTGATAGCTGTTGATCACCCTTTGGACTTTGTTGGGCTCATTAGGCCAAATCTCAGGCCGTGCAATATGACTGCCAATCTGGGGTGCATAGAGAATCATACAAGCATCAATGTCGCAGAGAATAGTGAATTCCTCAACCTTCTTCATAAGTCCCATCTTTCTTTTCTGGTATGTTTTATAACGAGTCTTTTCTTGAAAATTTTAGTGACTCAATCACGGCGGAAGCATATACAATAATTTTCAGAAAAATAAATAGAGAACGGGTGTAGTAATAAATACCTCAACGTGTAAAGTCTCCAAAATCGATCCAATCGTACGTCCCTCGATCGGATCTCGCGGTTGGGATGATGATCGCGATATTAATCGAATCACCACCGTAATATCACAACGCTGCAACCCTCAGTCCGGCGATCGTTGTAACAAGAAAAATTCTCTACACGGAAATTTTCTCAAACCCTCAATATTCTCTCAAGCCATTCTCTCATGGCTTCTCTTTTAATTTCACGTACAGTTTTTTGTTGAAGAAAGAAATTAGTCTTTTTCTCAAATCTCTTTGATCCACAAAACGTAGAGAGTATAATGAAAGTGGAGTTGTCGTAATTTTGGGAACTCTTAAAAATTACCATAATGTCCCTCTTGGACATATTCAATTAATATCTCCCACTTGCACATGAAGGCATTTAATATTCGTCACAAGATCACAATTCATGCGATCACATCACCCTACTGGACTTTCATATAAGATTGGGCATCGTGCGACCAAGTACACCTGCAAGCAAAGACCTCTCGATGCACCTGTCAGGATAATCGAGAAGCCATCGTTAGTATCAAAAGAACTCGATGCATCCCAAATTCAAGACTAATTACACCCATCAAACTACTTTCCTCATCGAAGGAAATTCGCAATAAATACTCGACTGTGTATCTACTATTATGCTTACATCTCAATATGGATAGGCATAATAGGCATGCCGATAAATACAACAGAATGATGTAATATCAATTGGTCTTTCTTTTCCCAAACTCAAATCTATTAGCCTCAATTCAGCTGCTTTCCTAGACTTGTCTCTCAGACCTCAATTTATCTTCCGGGCCATCGGTAAACAGATTAAAGTAGCAACACTGAGTCAAGATTTCTAGAAATAGCCGAAAGTAATAAGAGTACAAGAGATCTCACCCAATAGATCTCGGGTCTCACACAGTGGGAACGAGGATCTAAATAATATCAATGTCTCAAATAATGCTCCTACTATCCCTGGTCGTCATATCACACGCGGTATGAAACGCGTGCCATAGTGTTGTTCCCCCATCTTTCAAAGGGCATATGTTAGATTTCTCTAACATTGTGCAGGTATGAGATTCAGTCTACACATAAAACTTTACCCATAGATCTCAGAGAGAGTATCTCAGAGACAATATCACTAGTCGCAGATGATATCTGAGATCTCAAATCTGACTACTTACAGGTAATATGGATGTGGGTACTTCCATACCGGTCATATCGCATATGATCTTATCTTGAACACATATCAGGACGACTTATATTCTAATAGGGCCACTCTCAAAGCCTCTTACAACTAGAAACCGTCTCATCTCCGCTCAGTCAGAGCTGAAGGTGGTCATTCGTGTGAGAGAGTCGACCACGCCAGCCTGACATATCATTTATCACAACATATCACAAAATATATGACAATAAAATAGTGTAATAAATAAGTGAGTCAATCATGCACACATGTTATATATATAACACAATAAGCATCAGTACAATATGAGAAATGTCAATATACACGCAAACCCAATGATTCCAATATCTTATATAGGAATCTATCACAATGGGTTAAATGAAGGGATCAGCCAACACACTGTATAATACTGTACTTAATTTGTCACTTCACCCTTATCGGTAATGTCTCTCATAACGTAGTATTAGGTATCAATGTGTTTGGATTTACTGGTATTTAGGGTCTCAAGTGTGGTCAAGAACAACCTGATTTTCTCAATAAATCATCACTGGCCTTCCACTGTTTGCCACAACCCCTGAGTGATCTGGAAATCTCTGAAACCAAACACTCTCCTGAACTGCCACTGAACATCTCATAAGCTCAATTTTTATCGTAGATAGAGATATACAGGTTTGCTTCTTGCTACTCCAAAATAGCAAAACTTGATATCGATTTGTATACATTCAGATCGCCAACCCAATCGGTATCTGAATACCTATCAAAATGCAAATCACTTCCTCCGTAACATAAGGAGAGGTTCGCAGTTCTCTTGAGATATCTCGAAATTCTTTCACTGCTTTCCAGTGATCCCCTTTAGGATTCGATCGATACCTAATTACCATATTGACTGCAAAGCAAACGTCTGATCGTGTACGCGATACTGCGTACATCAGAGTACTCAATGCACTGGAACAAAGGATTCTGCTCATTTTCCTTGTCCTGTTCTGAGTCTTAGGATATATGTCAAGAATTAAGTTTTAACCTTTTAGCGATAAGAGTATCTTTAGGGTCGTAGTCGATTTTCTTGAAATGCTCGAGAACTCCCTTGATGTTGGACTCCTGTGAAAGAGTCAACATCTATCTTAAGCGATCCCTCTGGATCTTAACTTCGAGGAAGAATTGAGTCTCACCCATGTTCTTCACATCATGTCTCGACAATGTCCACGTCATCGTGGTCATCAGATACTCTCTGTTGTTCCTAGTAAATAGAATGTCATTCACATAAAGACATGATCATAAAAGAATCAAAAGAACGTAAAAGGTATACACGATGATCCTACTCAATCATCACGAAACCGTGAGTTATCACCTCCTCGTGAAATCTCAAACGCTACTGCCTGGATTGATGATTAAGGTCGTATGTAAACTTTCAAAGTCGACAGACCTTATCATTTAGATCTACAGGAATAAAGCCAGATGGCTGTTCCTTATAGATCTCCTCGTCCAAAACTCCTACTCAAGAGAACAGTCTCAACGTTCATCTGGTCTCACTCCAGATCCATATCATGTACACGACAATCGCTAAAAGTAAACGGATTGAGGTAATTTCGCCCTCAGTCTGAGTAACCTCTGGTTATCAGACGGGCCTTATACCTCTACACCGATCCATCGGCCTTTTTCTTGATATTGAGAACCCACATGTTCCCAACGGTTTTACTACCCTCAGGCAAATCAACTAGATTCCAGATCCCGTTGATTCTCATCAACTCCTTCTACCCATGACCTTTAATCATGATTCTCCATAGAACCCTCAAGAGCCTCTAAGACTGTTAAAGGTTTCTCGTAATTCTCAAGAGTCACACTGAGAGCCTCTCCCTCAATCGGGAAGTGACGGTTAGGTACGCGTCCTCGACTGCTCTTAAAAGGATGGGAAACCTTTTTACTTCTAGATGGATCGCTCCCACTAGAACCAAGATCCGTAATGGATTCTTAGGTCTTGTCACTGGGATCAGCTAAACCACTACGCTCATCAATCTGATAAAAGGTAAAGTCTCAATTGATTTCACCTCTCATAGGGAAATCACTTTCAAGAAACTCGGTATCATGAGACTCAATCTCAATAAGAGTGTCATCCGTATGCTCACATAGAACACATTTCTCTCGGAGTGTTCTGAGTATCTCATAAAGATACATCTCTTTTCTCGCAAGCCTAACTCGCCGTGTAGATGCAAGAAACAGTGAACATATGCGACACATCCCCAGAATCTCAAATAGCTAAGGTTAGGCTGCCTTCCTGTCCAAAACTCATTTGGAGTATTAACTGCGGATTTCAATAGAACACGATCGAGGACGTAGGTTGCAACCAGTAACGCATTTCCCCAATGGGAAATGAGTAAATTTGCTTACGCCATTATCGGTCTCACCATCTCAAACAAAATCCTATTCCTCCTCACAGCTACTCTACTCCACTGAGTAGCAAGGAATAGTCAGCTTCTCGTAATGCACTTCTTGAAATAGAGCTCTTCAGACAAATACTCGCGTCCTCGATCGGTTCTGAGAGTCTCCACTTTCAAGTCTAACTGATTCTCAACCTCGCTAATAACCTCCTGAGGCACCTCAATGACTCAGACTTGTGCGAGATCAGATAGAGATAACCGAAACGCAGGTAACTGTCTATAAACATAATAGAGTACCCAACACCATTTCAGGTTCTCACGTTCATAAGGCCACAGATGTCGGAGTGAACCGACTGTAATGGAGTCCCAACTCTTATTGCATTGTCGAATGGTTTTCTTATTACTTTGTCATCTAGGCAAGACTGGTTAGCGGGTTTTACAAACCACTCACTGCTAACCGGTTCATCCTCTCTCACACTAGGAGGATAATAAGAAAACCATTGAAAGGAATCACTTTCAGTGCACATAGTTCCTCACGGACCAAAACATAACCAATCAAAGAATTGTCGTAATAAATGGAAATTATAAAATTTCTAAATTAACAGAGCATATCCTAAGCTGAAATCAAGTTCCGTCGAACATTCGAAGCGTAAAGAGCATACAGAGTCTAGCATATTTGCAACTTCAACTTGCAAGTACTACTCCATCTGATGTCGACAAATGCTCTATTTCTCTACTTAAATCCTCCTACTTGAGGACTCACTGGGCAGAACTATATAAGCGCGCTCCTATCTCGAGCTACGTGGTCGGTTGCTCCCATGTTCATAACCCACGAAGGAGAGAAAACAATAAGTATCTCAAACCACGTAAAGAAGGAAGAGGTAATTTTCACTCGTCGCACTCATGAGCGAAATGACCAAATCTACTACAGATGTAGCACTACACCTTGGTCGTATCCAACTCCTTCTCACTGTGTATTATTATTATCTGTTTTCTCATATGTTTTCTTCTTACCTGAATCTCGAGTCCCACAGGAGTCCTTGCTTGACTCCACCGCATAAGTATGACCCAAATATGGCCTACTCGCCTCTAGATGCTCCTACTCGAGCTCACTGTACCTATTTACATTAGTGAAAGTATGAATATTTTCATCGTATGTGAAATAGACTTTCATGATTTCTCATGAATCAGGTAAAGAACTAGATCTCATCCGGTGTAAGAAAAACATATCTGAAATGGGCTCAGTCACGTTCCCCAACTCGGCGATCATACTCGACATTTTTATCAAATGTTACATTATCGTATGATCAACCCTTTTCTTATAAGTTATCAAACTTATAAGATAACATCCTCATCTCAGGATCTATGAGAGAAGCACAATGCTCTTTATAGGACGAGCTAAACCGATAAAGCCGTAGGATAGACTGGGATCGCATCATCGTGCATGCTACTCAGGAGGATTGCCCTAACTCGGCCATCATTTCTCTTCCATACACGTAATATCTCATAATCCCGTCTCTCTAAGGTGTGAAACCCTCCCCGGAGTCTACCATCTCATGTCTCAGAATTTTAATTAAATCCTGCCCCTCGAGGATAAATTAAATCTACCGATGAAAAATCTCATAATTATCACCATTCAATTTTATCCCTTTTGCAAAGATCTAATACGACAATTTTAGAAACAGTCATAGAGATAACTGTGACTTGTGATTCTTATTCTCACATTTTGTGCACCCTACGAATCAACAAGACACAAATGATTCGAATACAGTCTCCAAGACGAGCGTATGAATCAACAGACACCATACACCGCAATCTGGAATTGCATCTCATCATTCAGACTAGAATTCGGTACACAAAAACCCACAAAAAGTCACTTTTATGGATGTGAGATCCTCAAAAATTGAAAAAATTTCAATTCTAGACGACCTGACGCGCCACCGACGGTCCCATGCGCTGCCACGCTCCGGTGGCGTGTCCCCACACGCCGGGGATAGCTTCTGGCGCATGCCAAACGCGCAGCGCATCTGGCACGTGCCCGCGCCCGCGCCCGCGTGACCAGCGTGCGCGGGTTGGTTCCGGACCTGGACGCGGGTCGGAACCCGAACCTGGTCCGGATCCGGTCTCGGGTCGGGGGGGTGACACGTGTCCGAGTATGACCTCACGCATCTGACCTCCTTTGCTCCATGCTCCACCCTCGTGCGTGCAGTGCACGCACCAGCAGGTTTGAGTGTTTTGTCTTCGCCCGATGGTCTCTGTAACCGGGTCCTTCGACCCGGTTGCCTGAAATGCCCATTTCTGGTACTTTTTTCATCAGAATTTTTTATGAAATCTCTAATTCCAATTATTTCAAGCATTCTTGACTCGATTTTTAAAATAATTACGCCCTAATCTCGGCGTATTTTGGATCCAAAATTCCGACCCTCCGCAGTCAATTTTGAAACCCAATTTTCCGACCACAATAATATGCAATATATATGCCAAATCGAAGAGCATGAAACAAGGAACACAGATCTATAATTTTCATGCATTGATTTACCCTAAAACTCGATAAATTTGGGGTTGATTGGTTCGATCACTATTCACGGCCGAAACTTTCAACCGTAATTTTTTTCGTCTAAACGTGCTCAGAAAATTACAAAAAAATTATTTTCATGTTCTAGGGATCATGAGTAACACAGTGGTGTTCTCGGATTCACAAAACTCATCCGTGATCCGAACCCTAAATTTTGAACCCCAAATTTTTTATACCAAAAAATAAATTCCAAAAATTAATTTTAATAATCCAATAAAAGCTCTGATACCAATGTTGGAAATTTTAGTGACTCATCACAGCGGAAGCATAAACAATAATTTTTGAAAAAATAAATAGAGAATGGATATAGTAATAAATATCTCAACGTGTAGAGTTTCCAAAATCGATCCAATCATACGTCTCTCGATCGGATCTCGCAGTCAGGACGGTGATCACGATGTTAATCGAATCACCATTATAATATCACAATGCCGTAATTCTCAGTTCTGCGATCGTTGTAATGGAAAAAATTCCCTACACGGAATTTTTCTCAAACCCTCAATATTCTCTCAAACCATTCTCTCATGGCCTCTCTTTTGATTTCACGTACAGTTTTTTGTTGAAGAAAGAAATTAGTCTTTTTCTCAAATCTCTTTGCTCCACAAAACGTAGAGAGTATAATAGAAGTGAAGTTGTGATAGTTTTAAAAACTCCTCAAAATTAACATAATGCCCTCTTGGACATATCCCATTAATATTGCCTCTATGCTCCATATTCATCTTTTCACGACCCATCTGTTGATAGTTCCATGGAATCAATAACCAGAAAAATAATATAGCATACCTCAAATTGATCAAACCAAAGGCAATAAAATCAAAACCAGAGAAATAACTCAAGATTTCTTGCCAAAACATCTCATGGCAGGCAATCCAATAAATTAAAAATCCTCAAGACAAATTGGGTTTTGAACAAGAGAGGTCTGGAGGAAATATAACACACTCTGTAGATTGTTGAATTTCTAGTAAGGAATGAAAAATACAACAAAATATGACACATTCAAGAGAAATTGGAAACACATACATAAACACTCATTTTTTATTCTCTTTTAACTTGTATAAATATATTTTATTTTCATTTAATTAAAGAATTTGTTAATTAACGAAAAATATCTTTAACAAAAATATAAAATTTTTTAAAATAACATAAAATTTCTATAAAGAAACAAGCATGATAAAATTCTTATAATGAAAAATTTTAGTATTAAAAATATTTATTATAGTATCAAATATTATATTCAAATATGAGTTAAATCAATTTTATCCTGTATTAAACTATTTAAAGTTTAGTTTGTTGTAATTTTGTTGAGAAAAGTAACATAGCTAATCCCAAAATTTTGTGTGCCAGCTGGGTTTTCCATTTTTCTTCTTTTGTTAATTATATAAGTTTTCAAATTGATTTTTTAAAAAGAATTTTTTAAAAAATGTGCTAGTTTGAAAAAAAAATTGGGATTGAAGATTGGTTGATTTATGAACCATAAGTAATCACATGATATTAAAAAAAGGTATTGAATAAATAAATTGTAAAACTCTGTCTTTTTTTGGACATAAAATGTGAGAAAATATTAATAGAGTTTGTGATAATTGTAGGATAAATAAAACGATTTTAATTGAATTAATTTTTAGTGCAAAAAAGGGATTATCCTCGACCCCTTTGCAGGATCCCTACAGGGTTGATATTATGATCAAAGAGACTTCCCCCTCATTTTTTGAGCTTGTTCGAGCATGAACCATGGACACTCATCACTGTAAAAGGAAAGAACATCTAAATAACCTTACCCAAGTTTGACAGCTAAAGTGATAGGATATTCTCGTTTTCATTTTTCTTTTTCCGATTTGATGTATAAAATGACTTTGTGTTTTCTCCCTCTGGGTTACGTAGGAATTTGAATCTGGGATCTCCAGACTGAAGGAATGGATTGTGAATATTATATTGTGTTCTTGGAGACCTCTCTCTGTCTATCTCTCAGTCTCTCAAACTTGCAAAAGTGAGGCAGAATCTTTGGCTTGAGACAACTCCAATTTATTCAAAACCTTTCATTTACTTGGGTTTACTAAGCTAAAAAAGTTGGATCATTACGGTAATTTTTGAGAAATTAGAGTTGGATTTTTGAAGAAAAACTCTCATATTTTGTGAATTTATTTTTTACATAAAAAATAAATTCACAAAATATGAGAGTTTTTCTTCAAAAATCCAACTCTAATTCATAAAAAATAAAATAAACATGGGTGTTGATGTCATAAGTCTAAAACACAATTAGTCAAATGATGTGGCAATCTTAAAAATATAGAATACGGTCTAAAATATTTTAAAATCCTCCATAATTAATTTCCTATTGTATAAAGCTTTAAAAATTAAAAAATAATAAAAAATTTTATTTAAACACAAATTATAATTACGAATAAAACAACTTGGAAATTAGTTGCAAATTAAAACTTTTCCATGGGCAAAAAAGAGTTTCACAGAAAGTGGACTGCATTAGGAAGGAATAGGGTCCTAATTAATATTTATATTTTAGAATTATGTTAAATTATTTTAATGCAGTAGAAGTTTTTAATGTACTCATTTAAATTTAATTTTAATGCACCTCTAACTTATAATTATTATTCAAATTTATTTCAATTTAGTAGAACAGATTTTTTTTTCTTTTATAAATTATCGTAATCATATTGAATCCGACCAAATCTGGTTCAAATCAAACTAAACTCTTAAGGGGTAAAATTCTTTTGATATATATTTTTTTATATATAAAATTTGAATTCAAAATCTTATTGAAGAGAAACATCGTAATTATACATCTATATATAATATATATGTATATATATTTAGCATTGCCTATTTGCTTGTCGTTATACATCTATATATAATATATATGTATATATATTTAGCATTGCCTATTTGCTTGTCTCACTCAAAACTTATCTTAAACAACTAAAATTTTATTTGCATTAGGTAGGGGTTTTTAGTCTAAACAATATTCCAATCTAATTCCTTCTCTATCCATCCGATCCATGAGTAGGCAGCCTGCTCTGCTGAACACATGCGGCTTGTTGCGTATGAGGCAGGGGCAGAAGTGAGAGGTGTTGCGTGCTAAAAGTTCCTTCTTCTACTTGGTTTTCAGGCCTTAAGTTTCTAAGCCTAGAGAGAGACTCAATGTGGAGTGTTGGAATATTTTTCTTTCAGGGATTGTAATTGGTCAAATTTGAAAATTGTGAGCATGGAAATTTGTGAGCATGGACACCCCAGCTCTACTAATATTTTTCTTCCAGAAAACAACATTTTTGAAAACGACATTGGATTTCACCAAAACTACTAAGTCTCTGATAACCAACAATAGGGAGGAGCCGATAAGAGGAGAGTGATCATAATTTAAAGATGCAATATGCCACGAAGAGATCATTAGATTTCATCAACCCTACCAAGGCTCCGATAACAACAATGAGAGAGCGAGATTAGATCACTAACTATATAATGTTAAATAAATTTGAATATGTATTGGAGATGAGTATTGACTCCATCGATTCTGATTCTTTCAATTCGAATAGTTGTTTTGAGAGATGATTTGAAACCTGTAAAAGATCGTTAGAGAGTGTTCCGGCGAAGGAACCTCCGACGCTTAAATAAAAAAGAGCAGTTTTCGATATGAATGAAACAACTGAGCACTCGAGAGAGAGAGAGAGATGATAGTCCTATGACTTGTGTGCCACGTGTTTTGTCTCAGAGAATGCTTACTTGAGTTTCGACGTGCTGAATGTTTATATATGTTCATACCTTCAGAGTCGTGTGTTTTCGTAATATTATAACTCTAATTTTCTTACGAAGAGGTCCGAAAATTTCAAAATTTCATAGTCAAATTCTCAAGTGATTCGTGATCTTCACCATTTAGAAAGTTTAATGATATAGAGAGATTTTTTTCTTTATCGATTAAATTTTAAAGGTTTTTGTTCTTATCTAAGAGATATATTTCGTGTTTGGATAGGAAACAAAAACTGATATATGATTAATTAAATGTTACCTAAGGGGAGCGAAACGGTTGGTTTTCTGATAAACTATCGGTCATTGATCGAGGGTAGAGGGGTATTGACTTGAATATGCCAAACGACTCAAATCGGTTTGGTTACCATCGTTAGAGGTTAACCAAAGAATCCATCCGTATTATTTTTTGGGGAGATAAATCTCTTGTCGTGGAAAAAGTGTCGGTTTGGCTATTTGCTTTGATAGGTGTTTGGGCTATATCCCATCAATGTGAAATGATATTAAATTTGAAATCTTAATAATGCATCGACTAAATAAACTATTAAATAAATTTAATTATATAAAAAATTTATTATTATAAATATTTAAATTTAAAAATAAAAAGATTATTACAATAATTATGACAACGATAACAATAATAACGATGATAATATCAACATCGACAACAACAATAACAATAATAATAATAATAATAATAATAATAATGTCAACATCGATAACAACAATGACGACAACCATAATAACAAAAATAATAACCACCGAATTCATTCTTGTGATGAGTTTTTGCAATAAATTTTGTACAATGAATCATCAACCGACAAGTTTTGGTCTCTTTGCCGAGCTATATTTTGTAATGAAAATTAAAATTTTGGATTTTTGCACCATATTTTCCTTTTTCTTTTTTTAACGAACTACACAAAGTATCGACAGAAATATAATATAATATACTAATAGAAATATATATATATTTTTAAATAACTAATCAAATCTCGCTGATTCTAATAAGAAAGTAGTAGTAAAAATTGAGTGATATGAGATTTGATTAAAATTATTTAAATCAAGCTAATGCTTAACACTTCTCATATAGAAAACATATAACATCTCCCAAGATTTCACTAAATCTCAAAATGCAATTGGAAGAAATATTGTATATGATTTTTTTTCATAGTAATTTTTTTAACAAGGAAGTAAATCCAATATTATGAATGAGAAACAGCTCACAGCTGAGGAATCAATATTCGAGTCAAATTTAATTTTTTATAAGAAAAAAATAATTTTAGTCTTATTATTATCATGATAATATAGATTAAAGATTTTACTATATCCATATTCAATTCGATTTAAATAATTTTAAAAGACCGTTAATGGCCGTTAAAATGTCACGAATAACCCTCATTGAGATCATGGTAGTTATAAGCTTGCTTGTATAAAGCTTTTTTTTTTTTTTTTTTTGTCTCTTAAGAACAACTCAAGCGATAGAGTTTTTCCACTTCCATCTTCCCTTTCTCGAATCGATCCTATTTGATTGCATCTCCTTATATCAAAAATAAATAAATAAATAAAGTTTTTTTTGGCCAATTTAACTCAGATTTATTGTTAATTTTGAATAATAATAGTCATAATAATAAAGATTTTGCCAAACCAGACGATATTTATATTTTAGAGTTATATTAAGTTACTTAACTATAATATTATAATCTTATAAGGAAAAGTGTCCAATTCTTTTGATTTTCCCTGTTTTCCAAATTTACCCTTTAAGTTAGTCGTTATGGCAGCTTAGTTAGAGGACATGTTTGTCCATTTCTAATTTCTTTAAAAAAAAAAAACCTTAAATTTTTTTCTACTTAAAAGTAAAATCTACAATCCTGGATTACAAAGCTGGACTCCAGGAGTAAAAGCACAGATACGACGGCGTTTTGGGAACATTTGTTTACTCATTTTTCATTTAATTAAAGTATTTGTTAATTAATGTAAAATATTTTTAACTGAAAATATAAAAATTTCTAAAATAATATAAAAATTCTACAGAGAAACAAGTATAATAAAATTATTATAATGATAAATTTTAATATTAAAAATACTTATTATAATATAAAATATTATATCAAAATACGAGATAAACCAGTTTTACTCTGCATAAAAATGTTTAAAGTTTAGTTTTTGTAACATTATCGAGAAAAGTAACTTAAAACTATTTTACTATGTTTTTATATTATTCTTCTTTTATTTATTTAAATAACATTAGTGTATTTAATTGTTTATGTTCACTTATGCTTATTATTCTTTTTCTTCTTTTGCTCAATGTTTGTTAATTGTGTTCTTTTCAACGTCTTTTATAAGATCTAATTTAATAAGGTCATTCATTTGGATCTAAATTCTTACCAATTTATTAATTATATAATTCCCAAATCGATTTTTTTATTAAAAAAGAAATTTAAAAAATGTGCATATATTAGTTTGAAAAAAAAATGATTGAAGATTGGTGAATTTGTGATCGATAAGTGGAGATTATATTTAAAAAGGGTATTGAATAAATATAATATTTAAATTGATTTTCTTAATGACAAGATTACTAATAAATATGTTTGTGTCTGTTTTTGGCATAAAATATGAGAAAATATTAGTAGAGTTTGTGATGTTTGTAGGATAAAAAAGCTATTAACAAAATTAATATATTGGATGGAAGGCAATGCTCTCAATCAATCTTATTCAAATATAAAAATCAAAATTAATATATTGGAATAGAAGGAGGAAGATAAGTATGTTCCTTAAGTTATCCAATCAAAATTATTGGGTCATATACAAACATTAAAAAAAAAAGCTTTGTTTAATATAACTTTTATGCTTACACTGAAATATAAATATATATATATATATATATATATATATATATATATATATATATATGTTTATCAGTACTTTTATAAAGATGAATATTTGCTCGCTCACATTTTACTAAACAATACAAGTGTAAGTCTCATGCTATATGTCGCCTAAACTGAAGATCATCAACGGATATTCTTATTGGCCAGTAGTGATGGGGTGGCATCAAACTCCATACAGAGAAATCATGGTAGTGGGGGTTTCACCATCAAGGCAACAGATTCATCTGCAAGAATTTACCTTTCGCATGCAAAGGTGAAAAAAGGAATTTACTTTAGAACAGTAAGATTTTTGGTATCCGCAATCTGTCCTTAAATACCAAATCTTGACAATGATTAAGGGGTCTCCCACGAGAAGAAGGGATAGAGTGGGAAGAAAGGGAAAGAAAAGGAATGGGAGGGGAAGTATTTGAATATGAAAGGTATGTGCTCCTGGCAAAATGCAAAATTGGTACAGAGTATGTTGCAGCGAAGGCAACTCTACAGCCAGAACCAAGGAGGGTGACCCTCAATTGCCTCGGCCAGACTTTTTTAAAAAATTTATATCTCCCCATTAATTTTTTGATATGGCCTCCTAATAAAAAATAGTATCAATTTTGTCCATCAAAAAATTTTAAATAATTTCTAACTTTCGTCATTTTTATTTTTTGTTAATATAATTTCAATAACACATTATAATAACGTATCGAAAACATATCTGTGTATATACTACAACATCAATATATTAAGACAATATTTATATATTAACATAATTTAAAACTCGAGATACCTTGAGCCTAATTAATTATAGGATGTTATCAGCTATATCTTAATTAACTATAGGATGTTATCAGCTATTTGATCCATAGCATAGTCTTATCCAATGCAATAAAGTTATATAGTGTCTATTTATTTTTAATAAAGAGATATTTCCATAGGTTTGCCTTAGTATCGTGTTCATATCGTCATATTAAATGATTCTAGTTGGTTGCTTTTTATCCATATAATGTGTACAGCTCTAGTTGCTGGTTGGGCCAGTTCGATGGCTCTATATGAATTAGCAGTTTTTGACCCTTTTGACCCCATTCTTAATCCAATGTGGAAATAGGGTATGTTCGTTATATCCGAATAACTAATTCATGGGACGGTTGGAGTATCACAGAGGAAACCATAACAAATCCTTAGAGTTACAAAGGTGTAGTCGGTGCACATATTGTGTTTTCTGACTTGCTCTTCTTAGCAGCTATTTGGCATTGGGTGTATTGGGATTTAGAATTTTTTTTTTTTTTTTTTGGGTGATGAACGCAGAGGAAATCCTTCTTTGGATTAACCCAAGAACTTTGAAATTCATTTATTTCTCTCCTTTGGTTTTGGCGGAACACTCTCTTCCCATCCCCCCTTTTTTATTTTCTTCTTTTGGTTAGTTCAATTGACCTTGTTCGGCTTGTCCACTTCAATGCTAATCCTAACTCTTGAAGACATTGTTCTTCCTGCTTTTCTTTTTCCTTTATATGTGGGACTGTCGAAGGAAGGAGGGAGGACAGTATCCTCACTTCGCCTAACTTAGCATTGTACTGCTTCAGTCATTTTCACAACAGAGTGCTTTTACATTTGATGTCAATCTACGCCCCATATGGAGCGGTTAGTAGTTAAAGTTATAGTTTGTAAATCTAATCGAACAAAATTTGAAAGGTAACGCACCTCTTCTTATCACTAAAACTTTTTAAAAAGAATAAAATTCAACTTTTCAAATAAGCCTAAATATCCCATCAAAATCATAGTAAACACAGCATATCATCAATCATCCTTTCATTAGACAAATCCACCATAAACCATTCCCACAAATCTTCTTGCCCGCATTAAAAGCTTACAATTACATTACTTCCGCATGTCATCTCCTAGGACCCATCTGCAAGCCAGAAACATAGAATTATCAATCAAAATGACTTTTTGAGCTTTTGGAGTGAGTGAGTCTGACTAATAATTAATAAGAAAAAGAAAGAGAGCCACGATGCCTAAAGCATATTTTAACTTTCATATTTCACTAAAAAAGCATTTTAATTCCACATCAATCACAAAAACAATCCAAAAATAAAAAGTTGATAGAGGTGATGAATCTAATAAAGAACTAGGAGGGAAACAACTCAAAAGGAAAGTTTTAATCATAATTTTGGACAACAGTCTATATTCTTCAGAATTTTGAGAAACAGGAAACCCCATTAACGCATGAAGACGAGAGCTAATTGCCATCCTGTGGTATGTTTTTTAATGAAAAGAAAAAAAATGAAATTTGTTAGTAGTATGCCAATCTTTTTACATTCCCTTTCAGAAGCTGTATGTGTGACTGCATTATATGTCTAGGCCATCAACCTCAGCAAGCACTTTATACAATTACAGTCTGAACCATTCATTACAGAAGTTTAGTCTTATAATTTAGGAGAGACAGTGCAAGTGCAATGGGTAGGTATTGAACCAAATAGGGTAATCCTAGTACTAAAATCTACATTCCACAAGCATTGCCCATGCAATCCAGCAGGACATTTCCTCAACGCCTGGATCTGTATGATGCATCAGAAGAGTTTCATGTCTACTCCAAGAAAAGATGCTCCAAATTGTGACTAAAGCAGATCACATATGTACATGAACCTTGTTCAATCACGACAGTAAGTTAAGAAAATGATTTTGTGGTAAATTCAAGATGCAGAAACGAAGTGAAACCATTTCCCACCAAATCATTACCACCAGAAGACATGGGACTGAGAACAGTGTTCTATGTCTACACTTCAAATACTAAAAAGAGTGGCAACAGTAGCTACACAATGAACAAAGTAAACTATTTCATAAATAGTAAATTTCAACAAGTTCATCCTAAGCAACAGGTTACAGCCATACAAAATGATATGCTGAACACTAATCAAGCAACCTGCCTGTTAATGGGAGCAGTACGTGGACAGATCCCACCTAGCTTGACTGCAATCAACAGAAAAGTCTACCGTTGAAGTGAGTTCAAAACTGTTGCTTGATGATGCCTCATAACATTGAGTATAGTCCTCTTCAGCCACCATCATTTGAGTCAATGGCTCAGGGGAATAAATGGGTAAGCCTGCAAAAGGGTCCACGTCATCAATGGGCAGCAGCAATTCAAAAACTTCCCAGTAGTCCTTGTCATCTTGTAATGAAAACGCCTCAGGTTGAGGGCTTAAATGCTTTGTCAAAGTACGTGGAGTTCCTAATTTGCGTTCTTCAAATTGAGGTTGCTTCCACAAACAGAGACTGCTTTGGCCTTCCTGAAACAAAGTATTTTCACTCGAACATGAACTGTTGCCTTGGCTTGATTGGGGGTGTGAGGTCTCCATTAAAGCCAATGGGGTAACCAATTCGATCAAGCACTGATTGCTTTTCCTTGATGCAATCATCAACTTCACTTGCTCAATCCTATTATTCAGAGTTGAGGAAAGTTCCTTTAGCTCATCATATGAGAAGCTGTTGAGCAGATAGTCCCAAGTAGGGTACCTAGGCTCAGCATTTTCTCTCCTCAGCCTTACAATCTCTTCCTCAATTTTCTTTTTCCGTGCCTCCAAGAAAGCAGATATATTGGTAGGCCTTCTTCCATGCTCTTCCTTGCTCGTCTCTTGATAGCTGTTGATCAAGCTTTGGACTTTGTTGGGGTCCTTGGGATAATTCTCAGGTTGTGCAGTATGAGCGCCAATCTGGGGTGCATAGAGAATCATACAAGCAACCACCTCACAGAGAATATTGAATTCCTCAACCTTCTTCATAAGTCCCATCTTTCTTTTCTGGTATGTTTTATAACGAGTCTTTTCATTGCCTCTAAGCTCCATACTTATCTTTTCACGACCCATCTGTTGATAGTTTCATGGAATCAGTAACCAGAAAGATAATATAACATAATTCAAACTGATCAAACCAAAGACATTAAAATCAAAACCCGAGAAATAACTTAAGGTTTCTTGCCAAAACATCTCTTATTGAACAAATTCAATTTCAAAAAGGCAGCTGCCTAACATGTACATTCTCTTGAAAATCAACCATACAGATATGAGTCTCAGGCACTCCTCTTTCCCCCCCCCCCCAAGACCAAGATTCTTGTTATAATTTTTTAATAATTAGTAAGCACAAAGTTATCTTGAAAGAAAAGAAATTTGCAAACATAGCCTACAGAGACCCCAGAAGAAGGCCGAACCAAAATCCTAGCAGTTACTGATAAATGGGATACTTCAAACCCTAAACAACAGAAACCCTAATCGAGGAACAGAATGAAAAAGAAATTATTACAGGGAGAAGCCACAAAACTTGAGAAAAAGGGTGCATTACAAATATTTCACCAATAATTGCCTTAAACTTTAGGTTCTAAACCAACCCTAGAATTTCTCAATTTCAGAGAGAAACACTTGCCGTGATTTTACCACGTGCTTCCATTTAATGCATATTTATCAAGAAACCAGAACTCACACAAACCAACCCTGATAAAATTCATGGAGAGATAGAGGGTAAGCGTGAGAGAGAGAGAGAGAGAGAGAGATGATAAATTATGAGAGGGAGTAGCCAATCTAAAGAAAAATTGGTGTAAGAAAATTAGAAACTGGAAAGAAAGAAAAAAAAGAAACAGGAGTCGCGCGGCAATCAATTCTTTTGATTTTTCTTGTTTTCCAAATTTGCCCTTCAAAGTAGTCGTTATGGCTGCTTAGTTAGAGGAGATGTTTGTCCATTTATAATTTCTTAAAAAAAAACCCTTCAATTTTTGTGTCTACTTAAATGTAAAATCCACATCCTTGGATGACTGAGCTGGACTCCTGGAGTAGAAGCACAGATACGACGGCGTTTTGGGAAAAGCCAACCTAAAATTAAAAATTAGGTCAAACGAGTTTTTCAGAAACTATTTTAAAAAGTTGGCTTTTTTAATAAAAAAGTCAATATATAAAGAAGCTTTTGTCTGGCTTTTTTAATAAAAATATTTGTGTTGATGAAATTACTTTTAATTTTTCTAACTGTTACAATTTTATCACATATTTAAAGTTTAAAAAATTTTTAACTATTTCAAATATTGATGGAAAATATAAACAGTTAATTTATTATTTTCTTATAAATTTATGAAATCTTTCAGAAAATGTATAACTTTTAAATATTTATTAATATTTATAATATTTATAAACTTAAAATATTTATATTTAATTTATAAATATTGTATAATTATTTATGAAACCATTTATTTTATTAAATTATTTATGAAACTTTAACATCAATTATCTTTTATTGTAATTTCATTAAATTTACAACTAATAAAAGAGTTTTTTTTTTTTTAAATAAAATTGTCAAATAACTTATCACTCAAATTTTCAAATTTTTATTTTTTACACAAAAAATATAATCTAAACATTTTATAAAACAAAACCATATCCTCAAATCTGAATTTTATACAACAAAAACAAGTTAACCATAAATAAAAAAGACAATAATAATATCTTTCTTTTTATTTCTTTTTTAATTTCCTTTGGTAAAAGTCGAAAGAAATATTTATAATTTGATAGTGATCAGGTTAATGATTTGTTTATTTTTAAAATTATTTTTTTTAATTTTTAATTGAAATAAACATTTTTTATTCAATGACTATAAACTAAATCAGTCAAATTTCTAAAGATCAATAATTAGTAGTTTATAGACTATATGTATCTACCATTGATTGTTTCCATGCATGTCTATGATTAAGCTCTGAGATTTTGTTTCCATGTGCGGAAACAAAATTACAATTAATTTCTTAAATTTTATTTGTTACGATTAAATTTTAAAATTTTAAAATATGTGAAAATGAATTTTTAGTTTGTACAGTTGATGATGTAAATATTATTTGTTAACATAAAAATTTTTACTAACAGGCTATGTGGAAGGTCAACATTCATATCAAATTGAAGGTTATCTAAACACTGTGCAAGACCTTCAAAGTGTTTTACACATTCTTCATGATATACAAATGGGAAACTCAAAAAGTCCATGAATTTTGACATGATACTGGTTTTTTCATAACTTTTCAAAGTAAAAACTCTGCATTCTTCATGCAGGAAGACAAACTTGAGGTTTTAAAACCCTCGAGCAGCATAGGAGGACTTTTCTCCTTTCATGACTAGTACATAGTTGGCAACTCAATATCATGATACTATTTCAGTTTCAATGTACAAAATACACAACTCGTGTAAATTCATACAAAAGAGTTCTTTCCAACTTCTCTTATGCCCATTTTCTATCCTTTCACTGGTGAACTAAAGGGCATATGGGTTTATATAGACCCCAAGAGATTTTAAAAGACATATTACACTACCAAGTTTGAAGTTATTGTGCCATTTCCCCGATCACCTTCTAAAAATGAAATGACCCTTTGTTTATCCCTTTATTATCTCATTTATGCTCATATTTATGTATTACTTTTAATTGAGTGACCATTCGTATTCCTATACTAAATACATATATTATTTGTGTGACTATTAAGCCGATTCACTAGCATTCTCTCTAAACTTAATTGTCTTTTATCAACCATTTTAAAATTTTATCTTAAATTTGTGAAAAGAGTTGATTATAAGCGATTTGGTAAATATATCGACAATTTGATCTTGTGATATGATATACAATAGGTTCGCATGTATCTTTTCCACATGCTCCTGGATAAACTGATACTAAATATCAATATACTTGTTTCTTTCATGATCAACTGGGTTCTTAAATATTTTGAGAATTTATTTTCTACGTAAAAGTAAAATGGATGTGCAGGTCTAAATCAAACATATATATACATACATACATATATATATATATATATATATATATATATATATATATATATATCGAATTTTACCAAAGAATTCATATAGAGTATATCACCTTCTAAAAAAATCAATTGTTGCTATTGTTGGTGTTTGATTAAATTCATCAACAACACCAACATCAACAAATGATTAAAATTGTATCCTTCGACCTTATGTATGATATATTATTTAGGAAAGTTTGAGATAGACTCGATGAATTTAAAATATAAAAATTATATTTGTTATTTATTTTTTTTTTTGCCATTTTTTCCTTGAATTTCTTCTTCCACCGTCTTGTGGTGGCGTCTTCGAATGAAGTTGCTAAGGGGAAATATGAGAATCGAAAATGGGAAAATTGGGTTTTGACAAACAATCACAAAAAAAAAAGATCAATAAACCCACCAAGAAGAGTAAAAGGAAAACGTGGAAATTTCATGGGGTTAGGTGAAAGCCAATGCACTCAATCTTTATTTAGTAATTTTTACGATTTTTATGTAACTAAAATAAAAAATGCTTGATAGAATGCTTCTATTTATAATATATATGGTTACATTTTCCATACATTCAGCCTGCAAAGTTCATCTCCTCATTAGAGTATGAATTAAGAAAATATTTGGTACAATTTCTAGGAGTGCTTTTAGTTATTGACTTTTATAATAGTTTTTCTTTATTAGTTTTGCTGTTTTAATTTAATAGAAATAAACAAATTAAATAGTTACAAATTATTTAAATTATTTTATCATTTTACCTTTCTTTTTTACTATTAAGTCTTTTTTTTCATTATATTGATATTTGTATCCGAAATTTCAAAGCTAGGGAGTATGTTGTGAACCCTTGCGACCTTAAGCGTCAGCCTTGCAGCAAAGCGCCAGCATATACCCTAGTCAGATCAAAATTGATTGTCTTCTGAATCGGTAGGGCCAGAAAAATCTGCCCAACCATTCATCCCACCCCAACATCACAGGTCCTGGGCTTCCTCTTTGGGCTCTTTTCTTTTAGGGCTACCAAGTAACCCTTAAAATGATTTTACACCAACGAATTTAATTAATAATTTTTTATTTTTTATTATTATTTTTTTGAGTTTTCTATTCGCTATTCGGAGTTTCGCTCTAACTAATCCAGATTGACCTACTATCAGGTCTTTTTCGGGGGGAGGTCTCCCAACGTGATTTTTTCTGTACCTATGAAAAATCGAATTCACGACCATAGTTAGTGGAACCCAACTCTCTTCCAGTTGAGCCAACCAACTTGGTAATAATTTTTTATTATTATCAACAAATGCTTAGCTTAAGTTTTATGTGTATCAGGGTTGAAGAATTGTCTTAATCACCTTGTAAATGTAAATGCACCATAATTTCACTTTAACAATGTTCGATTAGTCTAGTGGTTGGCCATTAGTACTGAGTAAGGTTTTGATTTCGAGTCTCATGAATGGAGAAATAGAGATTGAAAGAATTTTACTTTTTAAGAGTCTAATCCAATTTGAACTGTATTTTGTTGGATCTAACATAATTATCATATATCAATGATTTATATATAAAAAAAACCCATAATTTCACTTTTTCAAAATGAGGCTTAGCATATAACACTATTTATTTGATTTGATTTATTTATTTATTTATTTTAAATCGCCCTTGGGTCATGCCATTTAGACATTTGACTTGCCCTGAGGTGCTAGGGTTTTGTTTGGAAAAGTGCAATTTTTCTTAACTTGTCTAAATTTTATTTTATTTTAATCTTCTTGTTATAATTTTTCATGGGAATGAATTCTTTTAACATAGGAAATATAAGAATTTCCAAACAGAAGTCAAATTTTCTATTAAAACAATATAAAATTTTATTATTTTAATAATTTTTTTATTAAACAAACTGCCTAATTTCACTTAAGTTTAATCTCAACTTTGTCGATGATTTTGATGGATGCAAATGACATAATTATGGGCGGCCGGAAGTCATTCACGAAATAGGATTAGCTCCAACATTACTAAGCCAAGCATAAGGAAGACTTGTGGCTCTAAGATCTTTTTTTTTTTTTTTTTTTTAAATAACCAATCGGTGGTATTCGGAATTATATTTCAACTAATTTAATTCGAGTATTATCAGACTTAATTTAGAGAGAACTCTCCCAATATAATATTTTTCATTTCTAATAGTTAAGAGATTTAACATTCTTATCCACTAGACTGATTGTATGTTGATTTGACTCTAATATCTTTTTTTTTTTGTTATAACAGGAATCGAACCTTCGGATCAAGGGATCGGAGGAGGGAGACTGTTATCACTGGACTGTCTCCATTGGGACTTGACTCTAAGATCCATGAACATTTAAACTAATAGCTCCAACACCAGCTTCAATAAGGAAGCAAAATGCAAAAAATTGGTATTACATGTGACGACTGTAAAGTTGGACCTAAATTTTATGCACCAGTCTGTCTAAAAACTGGTCTTGGCTAGGCTGGGCTTTTTGCATATATGCGGATCCAGATTGCCAAGCCTACCCCTTGCAGGTATGAGGCCTAAAATAAGAGAACCCCACCAGAATGTTCAGATTTTGTTTCTTTTCACATTGCCGTACCCGTAAATGACTAAGGGTTGGGGATGGGTTCAGAAAAAGTGGCCCAATGTCGAGAACCCACCAAGAGTGCAGTGGACACCCACCAAATTTTTTGTAATCTAGAGTCCAAAGAGAGAGAAAAGATAGAAATCTGCAATGTACAAACTTTTAGTATCATTTTCAAAATACATGGTTCCTGCAGTGGGAGGATGAGTTACGGCGATACAAGTGGCATGCTGTTATACAATTTTGATATATCATGTTTGAGTAAATATATTCTAGTCGATTATTGTATATAGTGCGAAATAAATATCGTTTTCATAAGAATACTGTATTACCAATTATAAAATACTATATTTAATTTGAACAAAATAAATTAAGATTGCAAATATATTAAAAACACAAAAATATCAAAAACAGAATATTGATAAATAAAAATCCTAGTTTTATAAAATTCTAAGATATCGATTTCATTCGTTTTCAATTTTTTTACATGGTCGAAATTTTTCAAATTCCTTAAAATTTATTGACTAAAAATTCATTCTTGATGATAACAGATTTCTCTAAATTAAATTCACCTGATGGTCATATAATGAAACCCTAATTCGACTAACCAAAATCCAATAGTCATGTAATCTTAATTAGTCCAAATTGCATTAAAATCTATAGAATATCTATAATCTAGAGTTTTCCCTAAAATCACCCTACACAGAATTAATCATTCGTCGATATTATAATCTTATGTGGATTTTATTGTATTGATCTGATTTATGTAATATTCTCTAGATTTCATGCATGTAATCATAAATCATCAAGTCATAGGACTCTTTACATATGAAACATTAAATTCAACAATAAGATCTCATTAAATAATGATCATGTCAATAAAAATTTAAAAGAAATAAATAAATCAAAGTATACTATTAATCAAAAAATAGAATTCATCTAAGTCCTAAAAATAAGAAATTTAGCTCGATATGATAAAGAAAAACAAGAAAGGTAAAGAAAGCATTACAACCTTTTCAAACCTGAAAGAAGATGAAAGAATTTGTCCAAAAAGAGGCTGCTAGGGTTTCCTCCTCTCTTTCTAAGTGTGAGGATATCTCCCATTTATAATTTAAATCAAGCACTACAGTAACTTGTTTCGAAATTTCAGACATCTTCGGACTTGAATCAGTTTCCGCACTCTTTATAAATTTGTAGTTCTTGAAGTCTTCCTTCTAACCCAACAAGAATTAAGTTAATCGGATATCAGAGTAGAAAATTTTACTCAAAATACTAATAACTGTTTGTATAGTCCAATATCTTTAAACAAGTTCAATAATCCTAAAACAAAACCCACAAAAATAATCAATGTAAAATCACGAAATAAAATCTAAAACAGTCCTAAAAATCATAAATAAAGTCTGAAATAAAATAAAATAAATTTAAATATAAAAATATTGTTATCAAATATCTCAACACTTAAATATTTGTTTATCCTCAAACAAGAATAAATTTTTTTCAAAACCAATTCAACCTCTCAAATATCTAATCATGCATATGAGAAGTTCAAATTGGAATTGCAATCAAGACATTCAATACTTTACAGCATTTAACACTAGAGAAACTATTACATCTCCGATAGCTTCATCGAAATCAAGAGCAATACAAAATTCAAATACCCTCACAATCGATTCACTCAATGAAAGAAGATACTATTCAACTACTCAAATAACTCATTTTATGTAAGGGTATGTGTGCCATTCAAATCAATACAATGAGATGACATTATTATAAAATTACTCATATATTAAATCTCCACCACTTATATATGAAATCCATAAATCAATCAGAAAATCATTTTTGATTGTAATGGGGTTAAGGTAAAATGTATGATAATAGATAAAATGTAGGATTAAAATGATTCACCAAAAATATTAAAGTATCAAAACATGTTATTATTTATATTATGACAAAAAAAATACTAATTCTAACTACAAACATATAATATGATATATCACTTATTCAAAGTAAATAACAATGACTTCACTATAAGAGTAAATAATATCAAGAATGAAAAATACATTTTTTGTTGTTTTTTTTCCTTTTCTTTTGTTTTTCTTTTTCAATTTTGTTTCTTTTTCTGTTTTTTTCGGACTAACATTTTTCTTTTCTTTTTTTCCTTTTTCTTTTCATTTTTTCATTTTTTCTTTTTCATTTTTTTCGCTGTTTTTTTTTTCATAACTCAACATGATAACAATTAAAAATATATATATAACTCAAACAAAATAATAATATTTAAAAACGTAATGTCATGCTATCAACTATAAGTACATTAGTGAATTCGAGTTCAAAATCTGAAGATAGAAAAAGATAGACCATCGGGTAAATCATGTGAGTAAGATATAAAAGAAAATATTTAGACTCAAATGGGTTTACTAAAAGATATAAAATGATTGGGATGGTATTTTTCGACAACCAAAAGTGTATAATTCTAAGTATTTTAATCATTTTGGTACATAAAAATTAAGAATGTGCTCTCAAAATGTATAACAAAACAAGTTCTAGAATGACCAAATCATATGTGATATACACTCAATAAGATCAATTATGAAAATAAAAAATTATTCTTTAAGACTCAAATCCTCATTAAGGTAAATTCGATATTAAATCTCACATGTCGATCTTTCAAATCAATCATAGAAAGATGAATAGTCGCTCATGTACCAAATAACTACTAACACTAATCATCTATCACGTAACCCAATTCAAAACAAGTAACATACAAAAATTAGAAAATTCGAGAAAATTAAGCTAGCATGAAAAAAATTTTTATCAAAATTCAAGAAATTCAGCAAAACATAATTTTTTTTAAATGTCCTTCAAAAAAATTTCCAAAAAATCAAAATGAAATAAATCAAAATAAAGTTCCTAAAAAAGTCAAATTACAACCCTCCACACTTGAATCAAATATTGTCTGCAACATAAATGAAATACTAAAATTAAGAATACAAAACAGAAGACTCCCCTCTTTTAAGTCTATGAACTCTTAACCTCTTCTTTAGCAACTTCTCTTCCTCTCGTAAGGGCTGCTTATTGACCTATAAAATACCATCAAGACTGAAACCTAAATTAAATCAACAAAAATAAATATTGAAAAAAAATCATGAAAATATTGGGTTACCTCCCCATAAACATCTTTTTTTATTATCTTTAGTCAAACATAATCTCTTTGTTTCAACCTGGCTCATATTGTGTCCGAACTTGAGCTAAATTCATATCTAAAACAACACATGCATCACTATGTTCAACATCTAGAAACTCGTGATTCACATGTAAGGAGTTAACAATGCAATTTTCAGGAGGATCTTTAGAATAAAAGATATTCAGAGCATACTTGATAATCCTCTCAATACAATCAGACTCAAAATCAACTCTAAAAACATATTGAGTATCAAAATTTTTCATTGACTTAAAGACATCAAACTCAATTTTTTTATCGTTAATTCTTAAAATCAATTTTCTATCAGAAACATCAATTAATGTACGTGTAGTGTTTAAAAATGGTCGACCCAAAATCAAAGAAGTGCCATCATCTTCATCCATGTCCAAAACAACAAAATTAACAGGAAAGATGAATTTATCGACTTTAACCAAAATATCATCAACAATGCCTCTAGAATATTTGACGATCCTATCGGTTAATTACAAATAAATATTGATAAGTCAGCAATCTTTTAATCCTAACTTTAAAAATACAAAGTATGGTATGAGATTGATATCGGCATCCAAATCACAAAGAACATCAGAAAGATCAGAAGAACCAATTGTGCAGGGGATGAAGAAATTCCCTGGATCCTTAAGTTTTGGTGGTAGCTTCCTTTGTAGAACTGTCGAACACTCCTCTGTAAACTTGACCATCGAAACCTCATCCAGTTTTATCTTATTTGTGATCACGTCCTTCAGAAACTTCCCATAGCTTGGCATCTGCCTGATAGGATTCAAAAGAAGAATGTTAATATGCAATCTCTTAAAAATTTTTAAAAACTTTTCAAATTATTTTTCTGCATTATCACGCAACAAACGAGCAAGAAAAGGAACATGAGATCTATACTCCCTCAAAGGTAAATAACTTCTCTATATTGTTTCAGATGTCTTGATCTTCTCATCAGTAGGCTGGTTGCTCTCGGTCTCTTGTCAGTTCTCTTCCTTTGACTGAATCGGTTCCTTTTGTAGTTACTTTCCACTTCTCAATGTAACTGCCTTCGCTTGCTCGCTAAGATTCTTTTTAGTGTCACTCAGTAGTTTACCCAGCATACGAGAATGCAAAACGTTAGTCAATTAGTTAATTTTATTCTCAAGTTTTTTAAACATTTCATTAGTTGTTGCTACAAAACTCTCAATCTTTTCACTTATCATAGATGCCAAGAGTTTAATTGCTATCTCCCATAATACCTTACTCTTCCTTGGCTGTTGATTTCCTGAAACAAAATTCTGTGGATTGCTTAGTCGTGGTGGTGCTCATTGACTCCATGAAAAGTTCCGATGGCTCCTCTATCTGGGATTGTATGTGTTGGAGTATGAGTTATTTTGAGATCTGTCGAACTTAGAAACATAATTCGCTTGCTGCACTTGTTGACACTCAGAAGATACGTGAGTAAAATCACCACACAAATCACAATACAAGATTTGGTTAGACACAATATTAAGTTGATTAGTTTTCATGCAGTTAATCAAAAAGTCAATTTTCGCATTAAGTATGTTAAGACTATCAACCTCATGCATACCAACTCTCTGCTTGGGAGTCTCACGTTCATTAGACTAGTCATATTTGTTAGATGTCATATCATCAAGTAATGCACATGTTTCATCATATGATTTGCTCATAAAAGCATCCCATGTCATAGCATCTATAATAAATTTGACCGAATTTAAAAGACCATCATAAAATGTTTACAAAATCAACCAGTCAGGAATACCATGATGTGGATACATTCTAATCAAATTCTTAAACCATTCCCAAATATTATACAAAGGCTCACCCTTAAACTGTCCAAAACTAGTAATATCATTATGTAGGTTAGTTGTCTTACTAGGTGAAAAATATTTTGTTAAAAATATTTTGTTAAAAATATCTAAAAAAGAATTTTTCAATTAGTAAAATGATTAACAGAGAAGAAATTTAACCATAGCTTTGCCTTTCCCCTAAGAGAGAAAGGAAATAACCTTAAATTGATGGCATCGGCATTAACTCTATTTAACTTAATGGTGTCACTGATTTCCAGAAAATTTTTCAAGTGGCTATTTGGATCTTTGAAGGCTTCTCCACCTAACTGATCTGCTTGCACCATCCCAATGAGACTCGGATTTAGCTCGCAATTGTTTGCCTCCACAATGGGTCGCATGATACTAGTTTGAATGTTTTGAAGTCTGGTCATCGAGTACTTCCTCATTGCTCTATTCTCATGGGCCATTATTTCTTTCTTAACTTTTTTAACTTATCTATGAATGGTTTGTAAAGTACTCTCTATCTCAGAATCTAAATCAGTTAGGTCAAGACTTTTGGATCGCAACATGCACTGTACGGACAAAAAAATAGCACAAAATTCAATCTTCAAAATCGATTATAAGAACCGGTCAAGAAACTCTATATTACTTATATAAATGTAGAAATCACAAAAAAGAAGTAAGATAATGCACAAATACATCTAAGTAAGCACTCGAAAATCTCTAAAAATCATGACAAAATCAAAGAAAAATAAAAAATCTATAAAAACGATGAAATTTGACCGAGATAAGGTGGTGTTCATGGCAAAGCCATGAGTTCTGCTTAGAAGGCCGAAATTCTTTAAAACAAGTGGTTATAAGGCCCTAGATCAAAACTAGTTTCCAAGACGCCGAAAATGATTGAAAAGTCTCCAATTTCGGACCAAATCTAAACCCTAAATAGTGACTACAAACCCTAAAAATTATAAAAGGGAAAATAAAGATAGTGTCCAATTTCAAACAAAATTATTTTTATTGATATGTAAGAATATTCTCGATAACGATGCCAAAAACTTGTTATATGATTTTGATATATCACTATTTTGGATAAATATATTCTAGTTGATTATTGTGTATGGTACGAAACAAATATCGTTCTCACGAGAATATCTATATTATCAATTATAAAATACCTTATCTAAATTGGACAAAACAAATCAAGATTGTAAAGATATTAAAAATATGAAAATATCAAAAAATAGATTATTGATGAATAAAAATCCTAGTTTTATAAACTGTTAGGACATCGATTTCATCTATTTTCAATTTTTTCACATATTTGAAAAATTTTTAAATCTCTTAAAATTTATTGACTAAAAATTCATTCTTGATGATAACAGATTTTCCTAAATTAGATTCATCCAATGGTCATGTAATAAAACTCTAATTCGACTAACCAAAATCTAATGATCATGCAATCTTGATCTGGCCTAATTGTATTAAGATATATGAAATATCTGTAATTTAGGGTTTTTTATAAAATGCTCACATACATAATTAATCATTCGTCGATTTCATAACCCTATATGGATTTTATTATATTGGTCAGATTCTTGTATTCTTCTCTTGATCTCATACATCTAATCATAAATCATCAAGTCGTAGAGCCCTTTACATACGAAGCATTAAGTTCAACAATAAGATCTTATCAAATAATGATCACACCAATAAAGATTTAAGTAAAAGAAATAAATTAAACTAAACTATTAATCATAAAACAGAATCCATCGAGTTTTAAAAACAAGAAATCTAGCTAGACATAATAAAAAAATACAATAAAGGTAATGAAAGTATTACAACCCCTTTAAACCCGAAAGAAGATGAAAGAATCTATCCAAGAAGAGGCTACTAGGGTTTTCTCCTCTCTTTCTAAGTATGAGGTTGTCTCCTATTTAAGATTTAAGTCATAAGAGAATGAGCATTTATGGGCATTCATAAGAGCTAGATCTTTAACCAACTTGGGCCTTTAGAACTCGTGGGTCTTGATTCCCAATACTACAGTAATTTATTCCCAAATTTCAGATATTTTTTGGCCTCAATCAGCTTCTACATTCTTCACAAGATTTGTAACCCTTGAAATCTTCTTTCCAATCCAATAAGAATCAAGTCAATCAGACATTAAAGTAGAAAATTATACCCAAAATACTGACAATTGTCTGTATAGTTCAATATCCTTAAACAAACTCAATAATCTTAAAACAAAATCCACAAAAATAATCAATGTAAAATTATGAAATAAAATCTAAAGCAGTTCTAAAAGTTATAAATAATGTTTGAAATAAAATAAAATAAAATAAATTTAAATATATAAAAATATTATTATCACACGCCCTTGGTTACAAACTTAACGGCGGTGATGGGGAAGGTAAAACTTTGGAGGAAGAGGATTATCTCTAAAGAAGAGTTAAGAAAGTGAAAGCAAGTAATGGAGAGGGTAAAAGTTGTGAAAAACTATATTTCAAGGATATGTTGGTTGAGAAAAAGACGGAGGAGAGAAGCATAAAGAGAATGTATGAGGAAGATTTAGATGAAGAAAACGATCTATTGGAGGATAAGGATGTGGTAATAGAAACATAGTTGGGGAGGGTGCTAGAGTGAAAGTGTCCAATGAGGAGCTCAGAAACTTGTGGAAGCCTTGGAGACAATCGCTAATCATCAAACTGTTAGGAAAGGAGATAGGGTATCAACTCATGCTTACTAAAATCATATATATGTGGAGACCTGAAGGTAGTCTGGACATGTTCGACCTTGGAGAAGGCTTCTTCCTTGTTAAATTCTCTAGTAGACATGATTACTATTATGTTTTGACTGAAGGTCCATGGCTTATACATGACCATTACCTCATGTTAAGGAAGTGAAAACTATGGTTCTCGAGAAAGGAGGAAAAAATCAGGTTCACTACTGTATGGGTAAGACTACCCCATTTGCCGTTTGAAATATTTAATGGAGAAATCTTGTTGGAATTCGGGAGAAAATTAGGTAATCCTATAAAAATTGATGCCAACATAACTAATGCATTAAGAGGCAAATATGCAAGGATTTATATGGAAATAGAGTTAGATAAGTACTTATCTCTTAGGTGAAAATCAAGAGAAGAATACGACGAGTAGAATATAAGGGCCTCCATGTTGTATATTTTGAATGCAGAAAAGTAGATTATCATTTAGAGAACTGCCTTGAGTTACAAATTGATAGAGAGAGGAACCTCCAGAGGACTGAAGAGATGATGATCACTGACCCAAATTTGAATAGTGAGCCATTCCCAGTAGTGAAGGAGAAGATCCATGATGAAGGCTTAGGGCCGTGGATCATCGTTACCCAAAGACAAAGACTTACCAAATATAGTAACAATAGGAAAAAGGAACAAAGGGAGGGTTTTTCCAAAACCATTTCAAGAGCTTTAGCAAAGTCAACGCAACATTGGGAGTAAAGATCGAGGCTCAGAGTAGGGAAGAGATCGTTTGTGAGGAGGAAGCAGACATAACAAGAGACAAAATTAGTGAAAGGACAAGGAAAGTGTTAGGCAATGCTATAGGGAAGATGAAGCAAAAGATGATATAGAGTAAGGAACATTGGGATGGTAAAAAACACGTGGATAATGTCTCAAGAAATTGGCTGTCATTAAAAGGAGAATAGGGAAAGAAGGTTCGGGAAAAAAAGAGGCGGGCATGAGATTTTGGGTTAAGGAAAAAAGCTTGGCCAAGAAAAAGATGAGCTACCACTATTCACAGCCTCAATTCAATGTGTAATAGGGAGAAGGCTATTAAACCCATTTTGGAGCCGGCCCCATTCTCAAATCATGCTAAGGGAACTGGTTAGAGGTTGTGAGGAGTGGGCCAAAAGAATTTGTGATCCGGGAGAGAAATGCAAGGATTTGGAGATTTCAAATACAACGGTAATGGATGAATCAATGAAGAGCCATTCTGATTGTCGGTGGAAAGGGGAGGGAATGGATTGTGAGGAGGAGCAGATGGAGAGAGGAAGTATGGACATGGAGTTATAATAGTAGTTCTCGTTTTTTAATCTCTTTTTTTAGTTTTTTCAATGAATATGAAGATTATTTCATGGAATTGTCGAGGGTCAAGGAGTAGTAGCTTCAGAAGACCAGGAAGAGAGATGTTGAAGAATCATTAGTCGGACATGGTCTGTATGCTTGAAATGAAAGCTCGAAAGAACCTTTTCCTGAGTTTCTTTAGGAAGTGTGGTTTTGATAAAGACTTTGTGGTGCCCTCTATAGGTTTTAGAGGTGGTCTATGGCTTCTGTAGAACTTTAGTAAAATAAACCTTATAGTGGTGAGTCATAACAAGCAGTTTATTCATTGTAAAATTACAGAGGATGAGATCTAGTGATATGTCACCTATGTGTACATTCAACTGCAGATGGAAGCCAGATAAGAATGCTGGAATAGGCCATTTGATATTGCAGACAACATGCTAGAGCCCTGGTTCGTGATTGGGGATTTCAATGACATTGTAGGCCCGGAGGACACGAGTAACTCCAAAGCTTCGATCTAGAAGAGAAGTCAGAGATTCAAGTCTTGGTGGAGGAGATGTAATATGATGAATATTGAGGCGAGAGAACCTAAATACACGTGGACAAAGAAATGTCAAGTAGGGTTATTTTACAATAGATGTTAGATAGAGTTTTGGAGAATATGACAATAAGGTTAACCTTTCTAGAAATGAAAGTTATTAATTTGCCTAGACTTCATGGAGATCATTGTCCTATTCTGCTTAATACTAGGTTAACTAAGCCTCTCGATAAGGATAGAAAGCCATTCAGATTTGAAGTAGTCTAGTTAACTCATTAGGATTTCAAGCAAGTGTTTGAAGAAGCTTAGAACTCAACTGAAGGGGAATTATCTCAAGTGATGCAGACAACAGTGAAAGAAATTAAGACTTGGAGTAAAGCAGTCTTTGGTAACATTTTCTTTCGAAAAGAAGTTTGGAGGCCAGGCTGAGAGGTGGCTAAAATTCTCACAAGTATGGGAAGTCTGTTTATTTTCAATAGCTGGAGCAACACCTTCTTGAGGAGTACCACCAAGTGATGGAACAGGAAGAGATCTTTTGGTACTAGAAGTCTAAACTTAAATGACTAGCAGAATGAGAACGTAAGTCTAGCTTTTTTCATGCCACAACTAAGTTGAGAAGGAACTGTAATAGGGTAGTGACTTTTAAGATTAGATGAGAGTGGTGTACTAAGGAAGCTAAACTCAAGTCCCATGTCTGTCAATACTTTGCTGACCTCTTTGCTAAAAAAATGGTGTAAGTCCTCAATTGCAGATTTATTAGGTGGATCAAAAAAATCAGGACTGAGGATCGTGATGAGCTCATAAGAATTGCTGAGGAAGAAGAGGCAAGAAGAGCGATCTTCTCAATGCAAGGTATGAAATCTCCAGACTTAAATGGATTTCAACCCATTTTCCTCTAAAAATTTTGGGGAATAGTCAAAGATAAGCTTTGTAGCTTTGTTAATAAAGCCCTTAAGGATGGTTACTTCTGCCCAGATTTGCCAAAGCCCACATGATCCTTATTCCAAAGCAAAATAGATTGAGTATGTGTCTGATTTTCATCTTATAAGTTTGCTAAACACCTCCTATAAAATCCTCAACAAGATCATAGTGCAAAGACTTCGCCCGATGCTGAATAGGTTGATAGGAACTCATCAAAACAGTTTTCTTCTAGGAAGGGTTGACAATATTGTTGCCCTTCAAGAGATTGTTCACACCATTAGTCATTCTAAAAGTAAAAACCACAGCATGATCCTAAAAATTGATATCCAGAAAGCCTATGACAGTGTAAACTAGGACTACCTAGCTAGAGTTATGGTGGATATGAACATGCCTTTAAAGCTCATTAGGTTGATTATGTTGGCAATCTCTAATGACGAGACTTCCATCATTTGGAATGGAGAAGCACTTCCCCTATTTAAAGTTGGGCAAAGGTTAAGGCAAGGAGATCACCTCTTACCTTACCTCTTTATTTTGATAATGAAAAGGCTATCCTATATGACCTAGGGGAAGGTTGAAAAGGAGTGTGGAAGGCCATAAAAGATACTAAGAAGAGCCACAATATATCTCACCTATTTTTTGTTGATGATTTGCTCCTATTTACAAAAGCTGAACATCTCGACCTTAGCCATATTCTTAGTTGCTTAAAAGAATTCTCAGAGCAAAGCAGGTTGTGTGTAAACCCCTCAAAATCTAAAATTTGGATCTCTTTTAAGGTCCCGCTAATTCTCAAGAACTCTTTAACAACTTGTAATAAATTTTCCATTACCGTTAATTTTAGAAAATATTTGGGTGTGTCGGTCATCCATGGTAAGAACTTTCATGGGCAGGTGGTGGAAAAGATTCAAAGCAAAATTAGGAGCTAGAAGTCCAAACTGCTAAGTATGGTAGGTAGGAGGATGTTAGTTCAATCCGTTACTGCTGTTATCCCTTTGTACATGATGCAGTCGGCTTAGTTGTCGAGTGATATTTGTAAGAAAATGGATAGAATTAATAGGGACTTTCTTTGGGGTAGTTCGGAGGAAGGAAGAAAGGCTCATTTGGTCAATTGGAATATGGTTTACTCTCTTAAAAAAGAGGGCGGATTGGGGTTGAGAACAATGAGGGAGTGTAATATGGCTTTGCTAGCTAAACTTGGTTGGGGACTTATGAACGGTGAGAAGGCCTTGGGGTATGAGATTTTGTGGAACAAGTACCTAAAAGGGGGGATCTTAGAAAAGGAGGAGTGACAGTTCTACTGTGTAGAGAGACATTCTCAATAGTAGGAGGTGTCTTAAGAAGGGCTTGAAGTGGAGATTAGGGGATGATAGGAAAATAAGTTTTTGGCATGACAAGTGGTTTGGGGAGGATAAGCTAGTGGATTTTGCCTTGATCCCCACTCTTTGTGTGACAAGACATGAAGGTTAAGGAGCTTGAGAAAATTTTCCCGAGAGATAAAGTAGAGGAGATTAGAGGCGTGATGATCCCTAGTGTGGAAGATAGAGAAGACTCCATTTATTGGAGTAGAAGCGCTGATGGAGAGTTCTTGGTGGCATCGGCCTATTGGATGCAGAGAGGCACTGGCAACGGGCAGGATCAAGGTAGGGATATGTGGAAGCGGGTTTGGAAAGCTAAATGGCCTGAAAGGATTAAGATTTTCTTGTGGCCTTCAGCTTTAGGGAAGATCATGACAAACGAGGAAAACAAAAGAAGGGATATAACTACTGGTACTTGCATTCTTTGTAATGGAGGGGATGAAATAGTTTTACACACTATTAGGGATTGCAATCATGTAAGGAAAGTTTGGCTGCCGGTTGATAAGAATATGGACGATCTGCATCAGTTCTAGGAGGCTGATTTAAATTTTTGGATCAAGGAGGGGATAGCCAAAGCTTATAAGCTAAGAAATGAGGAGTGGGAACTTGTGTTCACTTCTGTTATTTAGATGATTTGGAAGAACGATTGTAACATTATCCATAAAGGAGAGGTAAAGAATCCCCAACATATGGTCAATATGGCTTTTAACATGGCAAAAAATTGTAATAGAAAGGTTGGGCTGGAGTTACAAATCAATAGATCTAAGAGAGACCTTTGGATGTGTCCAAATGAAGGGATTATTAATTTTAATTTTGATGGATCTGTTAGCAACAGTAATGGGAAGGCCAGTGCAGGAGGAATCTTTAGAGACAATAAGGGACGCTGGCTCTATGGTTTCTACATTACAATTGACTTATCCAGTCCTCTTATGGATGAATTGTGGGGCTTAAGGGAGGGCCTTCACATAACCAAGAAGAAATTTATGAGAAATTTAGTGATTGAGACTGACATTAAAATTTTAGCCAATGCGTTGAACAAAGGTACCATTGCCAATCATCCTCTGGAAGACCTGCTTCAAGAGTGCAGAAGGCTTATAAGTGAAGTGAATGCTTTAGGTATAAAGCATGTTTACAAAGAGACTAATTGTTGTGCAGACATGTTGGCTAAGTTAGGCCAAGAGGAGGTGCCAGGAATGCACGAGTTAACTTCTCCTCCGGCTAAGCTTGAGGCTATGTTAAGTGAGGAAGCCAAGAATTATGTGTGTCTTTCTGTGTTGTGTTCTACTGTGCCTCCCTAGTTTGGTTCTTGCTTTTTATTTGTCTTATTTTGTTACAAAAAAGTATTATTTTCAAAAAATATCCAGAAATGCCTCTAAAAGTGAAGCAAACATCAGTAACAGGGATTATATAGCGGCATTTCTAGGTTTTAATTCGATTGACATGGGTTTTGTTGGTTCACTCTCCTATCCTTCTTTCTTACACTTTTTTTTTGTTCATGGAGATCTAATCAAATGAGATCGAATTGGGAAAGAGATGATGGAAGTAGAGAGACTTCACTGCTCGAGCTGTCTCTGAGGGACTTCTCTCTTACACTCTTCCTAAGCTCATGAGGCCCTCATTACCTAGAATAAACATCACTTTGGGATGTTTTGTGGTGGACTAGGAGGATTAAAGCAAGACTTCTGAATCTTCAATCCTCATACCCTAGTCCTTTCCTTCAAAAGTTGGAGCGAACATTTTCTTAGAACCTAGAAACCTTTAAAAAAAAAAGGAGGAGTTTTGGTTCCCCAAGTCTAGGTTAAACTGAATCAATGATGGGGATAAAAACAAGGTTTATCACATATTGTTTGCAGTTGCAAAATATAAATAGCAAATGTTGTATTAAATGTTGGTATGAAGATGATTAAATCTTTCAAGGGATCATTTTTAATATTTGGCCAACAAAAATAAGCATAAAATGTTATCTATATGCACATTTCTATAACTTTCTTAAATCAATTAGAGTCGTGGTTTGGTGGTAAATAAAATATTTTGTAAATAATATATATAGTATTAAAATATCAAAATATTGGTATTACTATAGAATTTATGAGCTACGGGATAACTCCCATACATAAAAGAAAAGGACAAAGTTTAGCTTTTTTTTTCCTTAATAAACCATTGGTATCCGATAACTACTTTAACTCTGACTAAATTCGATTCGAGTTAGGTTGATATTTTAAAAGACAAAATTCTCTAGGTAATTTTTTTTTTCATACATAATATTCGAAGCCGAAATCTTACGTAAACGGTATCGGTTTTTGTTTACTAGATCAATCAGATGTTGGGGGATAGAGTTAGGCTACTCACCTCAAATGTTTACTTTTGCTGTCTTACTCCACTACCCGAAACTAATTACAAGGAATTTTAAGGTATCGGTTATTTTTTATCCTAAAATCAATTTATAATAAATAAAAACATATTAATCCTAAAAGGTCTCGAATTATGATAATATTTATTATAAAATATGAATTTATCATAAACTAGCATTGTTTGTTACTAATAAGACTATATTTATAATAAATTGATTATATTTATTAAAAATCTTAATGTATAATAGAATACCTTTTTATCACTAACAACATTTTATTTATCATTACGATACTAATTGCTAGTATCATAGAATTTTCCTTGAATTACAAAGAATAATATCTTAAAAAAATACGAATGACCGTTCACCCAAGCACAATGTCTATAATTTGCTATCCCTATCCTCGAATTGCTATATCTATCACTTGAGCTATGCCATGAGGACATTTGATTTATGGGCCAAGCTAATTTCCCATGGGGCAGGGGTTCTCTTTTTATAAGCAACTTTTTTCGATCTATCTCAATTTTTTTTTAAATAATTTTTATAAAAGTGTTTTTTTATTAAAAAAAATATAGAATTCAACAAATAAAAATCAAATTTTTCATAGAAACCATGTAACTTATCAATACATTCATAATTTTTATATAACAAATTTTATTTAATTTAATTTCAATCTTCCCAAACAGGGTTTATGACAAAGTAGATTATATCCATTCTTTTTTTTTTTGGGTGAATACGAAGGAAAACAAAAGGACCAAACCCAAAAGAAACCAACAACCAAGAAGAACCTGAACAAACGACTCCCTTGACACAAGGGAGAAACAAGTCATCTCCTGGTAGAAGCCTCACCTCTGACTCTTTAGAAACCTTCACTATCTTCCCACATGAACCGGAGAATGGACTCCGGAGGGTAAGATAACTTGGTCACCCCAACCTCATTGTAATGTCCCAAGCTGGCTAGGTGATTGGTACAACAATTTGCTTCTCTAAGGATATAGTTGATCCCTCCAGAATTTAGGCACTCCAAAGTCTCTTTACACTCCTGCAATAAGAGATGCAGAGGGGGTCCACTATGGAATGACTTCTTAACAGCACTATGGTATGACTTCCTAACGGCCTTACCAAGGATAGAGAGTCTAACTCTAACTCTAGCTAGTAGAACACTTTACTTATGGCCAGCAAGAGACCTTCCCAGGGCCCCCAAAGTTCAATCATGAGCACCTGAGCTTTTACTCAAAGATATAGCTGTGTCTATGCATTTAATCCTTCTCTCACCATTTCTTTTGTCAGAAGCCTTAACACCCCAAACCAACCCATCAACTTTCCAAAGCCTCCTTGCTAAGCTGGTCATCTCATGAGGGGAATTCGGCGCCCTTTGAAAGAACTCATAGCATCTTCCCTTTCATATGGCCCATGTTGTATTCATGAACACTGAGCACATCTGATGCTGCTTTATCCAATCCTTCCTATCAATCCCTACCTGAATCCACTTGACAAGTTGAGGTTCCAGAAATCCTCCTCCTTATCTAGACTCAGGCACACTAAACACCACATATGTCTGGCTTTACTATAGTCCCTCAAAGCATATAGGATAGTCTCTTTTGAACTGTTGCAGCACGGGTAAGAATCTTCTTCACTTATCCGATGCCCTCTCCTCTTCGTATTTATCATGAGCTTATCTAAATAAGACAACCAAAGGAACACCTTGATTCTCCCTGTGTACTTGGCTCTCAAAATGAAAGACCAATCATTGGTATCTTGCCTACTCCAAGGAGGGATAGAAAACTCAGATGACACCTTGTAGGTAGAGGCGATCGAGAAAGTCCCATTACTAGTTTCTTTCCACACCATGGTATCTATTGCATCCATATTTCTAGGCACCATAATGCTCTTAATTTCCTGCACCTTCTCCTAAGGGAGAATATCCTCTCTTCCACTTTCCATTTTCCCTTAGTAGAGATGAAATAACTAACTCGAACCTCTATGTTATCCAAAGTCTGCGGATCCTCAGCATACTCCAAAAGGCAATCACCACCGACCCATTGATCTCTCCAAAAGTTAATGTCTTTGTCATTTCCTAATTTCATACCTTTATTTACGCATTCTTTGCACCTCAACAATTCTCTCCATAAATTGGAGCCTCCCACTTTCTTCCCATACTTAAGAAACCAACTCTCCTAATATTTGCTTCTCATAACCTCACACCAAAGAGATTTGTCCCCCTTCTCAAGCTTTCACCCAAGCTTGGCCAATAAAGCAATATTAGTTTCCCGTATCTGCCTTGAACCCAACCCTCCAAACTTCTTAGGGAGGCACACTTTCTCCCAACTAACCAAATGCAATTTTCTTTTTTCATTTGAGTTTCCCACTATTCAGTATATCCAACTTATTACAAGTTTCCCTAGATAACCAAGAGGATTGCATCAAGCACACCAGAATGGCTGAGGTTACTGATTGAATTAGCGTTCTTCTTCCCGCCAAGCTAAGGAGCTTAGCTTTCTAGTCACTAAGCTTCCTCTGCTCTTTATCAACTATATGATGGTAAAAATTCCTTGTTACACATTGATGAATGATAGGCACTCCCAAATAAGTATCCAAATTCTCGGTTAAAGAAAATTTACTAATTGCTGCAAGAGAATTCTTTAGGGTCCAAGGAGCTCTAGGGGAGACCCATAATCTTGACTTGGCAGGATTTATTTGGAGGTCACTTTTAGCTAAAAACTCTTTTAAATAACTCAAGACTACACTCAAGTTAAGGTACTCGGCCTCTGTGCACAAAATGAGGCCGTAAAAAAAAGATGGAAAATGGTTGGTCCTCATCTGGTCACTTTAACTGTGGACCAAACCCCCTTCCTAACCTTTTCTTGTATCATATAAGTTAGTCTTTCCATAACTAGGATGAACAGGTAAAGGGATAGAGCTTTTCTTGCCTCAAGTGTTGACCTGTTTTGATGGCCGCAAACACCTCCCCGTTCCAAATTAAAGAGACATCTCCACTAGTTATCATAAAAATGATCACTCTGATGAGGTTTAGGGGAATATTAGCATCCATAAGCACCTTCCCCAAATAGTTTTAATTCACGTTATCATAGGCCTTCCTTAAATCAATTTTTAGTACCATACTATACTTCTTGCTTTTAGAATTGTAGATGGAATGGATAACCTTTTGCATTATAATTATGTTATCTGTGGTCCCCTTCCAGGGTGAAAACTATTCTGGTGGGGCCCTATGATCTCTTGGAGGTAAGGCCATAGCCTTTGAACAATCACCTTGGCCAGAACCTTAGAGGAGGTGTGGAGGAGACTTATTGGTCTAAAGTCCCTCATAGTTTCTACCCTCCTCATTTTCAGAATGAGAACCATCAAAGCTTTGATGTGGTTTGGATGAAAGAATCCATTCTTTAATGCATCATTGACAAAATTATAAAGGGATCTCACTACAAAAAACACGTTTTTAGTGACGGAAAAAATTCGTCACTATTTAACGATGAATTTAGTGACAAAAACCAAAATCTGTCACTAATTAGCGATGGATTATATTTCCGTCGCTAATTAGCGACGGATTTCAATTTTCGTCGCTAAATTTAGCGACGAATTTTTTTAGTCGCTAAATTTAGTGACGAAAAAGCAAATCCGTCGTCAAATCTAGCGATGAAAAAAAAAATCGTTGCTAAATTTAGCGACGAAAAATGAAATCTGTCACTAATTAGCGACGAAAAATGAAATCCGTCGCTAATTAGCAACAAAAAAAATTCGTCCCGTTGCTATATTTAGCCACGAATTTTGTTTTCCATCACTAAATTCGTCGCTAAATATAATTTTAAATTTTTATTAAATATATATTTGTAATTTATATTTTTATTAAATTAGTATTGATTTTTATTAAATATAATTTTATAATTTTTAAATACAATTTTATGATTTTTTTAAAGATAATTTTGTAATTATATTAAATATAATTTTGTATTTTGTATTTTTGTTAGATTAGGAAATTATATTTTTAATGGTAAAAGTTAGGAAAAAAGTATAGAAGTAAAAAAAAAAAAAGTATATTGGTTAAGAACGTTTCAGATAACTCTTTAAACCCAAGTATGAATATGGGCAAAAAGCACATTTTCTGTAAAAAAAAATAAAGCAGCAAAAGGTGGTCATGCGCGAATGGGCAAGGGCTGGCGGGATGTGAGCATGGGCGGGCAAGCAGCAGGGGGCTGGGGAAGTGGTGGGTCGACAGGTTCTACAAATAAAAAAATTAAATGCGAAATTTAGTGATGGAAATTGAAATCCGTCTCTAATTAGCGACGGAAATATAATCCATCGCTAAATTTATCGACGGAAAAAAATTTTAAGCGACAAAAAATGAAATCAGTCACTAAATTTAGCGACAAAAAAAATTTTCATTACTAAATTTAGCGACGGAAAAAAAAAATCCGTCGCTAATTAGCGACAGAAAATGAAATCCGTCACTAATTAGTGACAAAAACAAAATCCGTTGCTAAATTTAGCCACGGATTTTGTTTTCCGTCGTTAAATTCGTTGCTAAATATAATTTTATATTTTTATTAAATATAATTTTATGTTTTTATTAAATATATATTTATAATTTATATATTAATTAAATTAGGGTATTAATTTTTATTAAATATAATTTTATATTTTTTAAATATAATTTTATGATTTTTTTAAAGATAATTTTGTAATTATATTAAATATAATTTTGTGTTTTTATAAATATAGTTTTGTATTTTGTATTTTTATTAGATTAGAGAATTATATTTTTAATGGTGAGAATTAGAAAAAATGTATAGAAGTAAAATAAAAAAATATATATATCAGATAAGTTAATGTGGCATAGTAGTTAAGAGCGTTTCAAATAACTCTTTAAATCCATGTTCGAATTTGGGAAAAGCACATTTTTCTGTAAAAAAAAATAAAGCAGCAAAAGGTAGTCATACGTGGGCGGGCAAGGGTTGGCGAGGTGTGGACATGGGTGAGCAAGCAGGAGGGGGCCATGCGGTGGCGGACGGTGGGCGACGGGTGGGTGGATAGGTTCTACAAATAAAAAAATTAAATGTGAAATTTAATGATAAAAACCAAAATCCGTCGCTAAATTTAGCGACGGATTTGGATCGTGGCTAAATTAGCGACGGAACTAAACCCGTCGTTAAATTTAGCTACGAAACTAAATCCGTCGCTAAATTTAGCAGCGGATTTGGTTTTCCGTCACTAAATTTAGTGATGGAAAATGATATTCGTCTATAAATTTAGCGATGAAACCCCAAATTCGTCGCTAATTTTTTTTAATGCATTATTAGCGGCAGAAATTTTTCCGTCGCTAAAAGTTTTAGCGACGAATTTTTTAAAATTTATGTCGCTAAATCTATCGTTAAACTCTTGTTTTTTTTAAGCGTCTTGTCACATTCTCGCAGGATTTTTTTGGAAGAAAATCGGCTGCATTCCGTTCGAACCTGGGAGAAGACCGTAGCCTTAACCTCCTCTTCTTCAGCCTCTTTGGTTAACTTATTGTGGTCCTCCCCTTTAATGCTCAACACCAGCCCGCTTCAGCGGGCACTAGAGGCTCCAACTTCTTACCGGAGAACAGCTTGACAAAGAAAGATTGGGCATGATTCTTGACCAAGTCCTGATCATAGCACCATTTCTTTTTACTTTTAAAGCAGGGATCCTATTTTGCTGTCTCCGGTTGAGACATGAAAAAACTTAATGTTCCCATCCTCTTTCAGAATCCAACCTATCCTAGACTTATGCAACCACAAGATTTCTTCTTGGTTAAATACCCTATGGTATTTCACTAACAACTCTTGTGGAAACTCTCACAATATAATTTTTTTATTTTCAAATTTTAAACTCGAAATTTGATTAATAAATCTAATGCCCTTATTTATTAAGCTGACTATCCAATGGTAAAATAATAATAATCATTAAGCCGATTATCCAGTGATAAAATTATCATCATCATTATCATCATCATCTAGTAGATGCACCCAGCACTCTATCAAATCCAATTGAGACCGTTATATAATTGGTCTAGCGGTTAAACACTAATACTATTTAAACAAAATTTTAAGTTTTATTATTGTGTATGAAGAAAATAAATATCGAGCTAAAAAGAAAGAAAATAAAAATCCCATGGACTTCCTGAGTAAGCAAAAAAGTAAAACCACGCTCCTTTTTTTAAGTGTGGAGAATGAAATAAAGACTATTCGCATCCCATTTAGTCTTTATGTAACAATTTTGATTACTTGATACAAACCCAGTTGATTCTAATCTACGGTTTGGTTAGTTATCATAGATAATCCTTAAAAGAATAAATTAAAATATCAAGATTTTTGTAAAAAAATTTGTAGTAAAATATTTCATTTTTAAAACAGTGATTTGAGGGATTATTGATAGTTCTTAAAATTCATGAACTTTGTAACTATTGAATCCCCATCAAATGATTATCATTTTTCTGTACATGAAGCAGAAGCCAGCCTATGAGTTGTTTTTGCAGGGCTTTTAGAGACCGGGGATTTCTTTTCTCAGTCGTACGAGAGAGAGAGAGAGAGTGAGAGAGAGAGGTGAGCTTACCAGTGGTTTTGCGCCTGACAGCTGTTGTCTTTTGGGCCCTTCAACAGCTGTGCTTCCATAACAGAACACAAGGCTGCCTTGTTTGCTTCTTCATATTCTCATCTATTGCCCATTGAACATTCCCCCGCTTTCCCTCGATAATCTCTCTCTCTCTCTCTCTCTCTCTCTCTCTCTCTCTATCTGGACAATTCTCCACTCTATGGACACATGACCCTCGATAGAATTAGCCTTATTCCTTTCATGCTAATAAATACTCAAAAGAAGAAAACAAGGATATCTTTGGTGCAAGTCAAATTGAACTTGATCAAATAAATGGGGGGCAGTGAAGTAATTAAACACCCAACAAACATTTGAACATGTCATTGGCAGTCGCAGGAAGAACTCAAGAGTTTGGACTTTGGAGAGAATAAGAGGTCCCAGGAGGACCAAGAACACATGCTCATAATTTCACAAGTTTCTCTCTCTCTCTCTCTCCAACAGTGACTCTCCCTTTGCTGGTTGTCCTTAAAGGCCCACATGTCATGCACATGGAATTCATCAGTGATCAGTCTAAGTTTAAAAAAGAAAAAGTTCTATCTCACTTGCATTATTATCAACTTATGAATGTGATATGATAGCTATAACCCTGCAAAAAGCCTTCTGGGCATGTTTGTCCATATCATCGACTGAGAGAATACCCACTTTTTTTCCCCCTTCTGATTTGGAGTAAAATTTTCAACTAGGGGGTCAGCTTTTTGCCTCCCCAATTATAAAGAGGTTTGATCAGTACCATATGACTGTTTTCCTAGTCCTAAACCAAATTCATACTTACCTTTGATTTCGCAACTTTGTCATGTGGCCTGGTTTGCTGATTGCAAGATTTCAGGAGATGGGTAAGAATTTCTTTTCTTTTATTTTTCCTCAATTTTTCAGATTTTGTTACTCACCACTGTGCATGGATGGCAAGCAGCAGATCAGTATTCATTCATTTGAAGTTATGGTTCTGAAATGGCTAAGAAGAAAAGCTGGTGGAGCATTGTGAGGGGATTCTTCATTCGGGATCCAAAGACTAAACATGAAAAAGTACACTTATTCATTCTTATAAGATCTCATTAGATGATTTTATTGCTGATTAGTACGGCATTCTGCAGAAAGAGAAGAGAAGAAGATGGGCATGTGGAAGAGTTAGAGGGAAGAGATTGGTCTCTATAGCACCGCCATCACCTTCGAAAGAAAGGACATTGAGAGAAGCAGAGGAAGAGCAGAGTAAGCATGCCTTGACTGTGGCCAGAGCAACAGCAGCTGCGGCTGAGGCTGCAGTTGCGGCTGCTCATGTTGCGGCTGGCATTGTTCGGCTCACTAGTTCTCCTCAATCTCCCTACCAATGTAAAAAGGAAATTCTAAAATCATCGATGATTGAACCCCGTTCAACATTCCATAAATCCCGAAATCAAGTTGAAAGAGAAACCCACAATTCAGCTGCTATTAAAATTCAATCAGCATTTCGAGGTTACCTTGTAAGTCCCTACAGAAATTTTCTTTTGTTTGGAACTAAATCCCTCTTTTTCTGAACTCGTGACAAACTTTTGCAGCAACTTTTTGCCTTATCCTTTACTTGATTCTTTCAAGTTCTTCATCATAAAGATCTAGCAATGATCTTAAGTTTAATGTTTCTATGTTTTCTTTAAGCTAAGATAACCTAGATATCCACTAAACCTTCAAAAAATGGGTTGGGTACCCATCTATATTGTAAATCTAGACAAAGCTTATGAGAAATGCTACTACAGGCAAGGAAAGCATTGAGGGCATTGAAGGGACTAGTGAGACTTCAAGCAATTATTAGAGGTCGAGCAGTGAGACGCCAAGCAATCACAACACTCAAGTGTTTGCAGTCTATTGTAAATATCCAATCGCAGGTCTGTGCAAGAAGAATTCAGATGACTGAAGAGACACCAAATTGCGATCAGACCAACCAGGTGCAAGATGAAGCAGCGAATACAAAGGTCTGTTTAATCATATTACATATGCTAACATATTACATAGGGTTGCTTTTTATCAATCTGAACTGCCAACCCCTACCAACTATGTTGGATTAAACACTCAATAAACAATTGAATGTACTTTTATTGTTGCAAACAAAATTTCTGCTAAAAAAGTATCCATCACTATCCTCCTTTCATCTGAAATTAATGCCGTTTTCTTTTTCCATAAGGTCCATTCAAGACATTTAAATGAATAGAATCGAATCACTTGTTACCGGTAGTAATATAGCAAGCAGCTTACACACACACACACACACACACATACATACATACATACATACATATATATATTGGTATGTTTCTACAACCTCAAGTCTCTGATAAAACTTTAGATATTGATATCCTTCTTTACTCCCAAAATCTACGAGGCATGGACAAAGACATGAAACACAAGACATAGGCATGACATGACGTAACACGGAAATGCTTGTTTGTAGAAGTGTGCATGCAACATTATCCCAAAAGTGCATTATTTTTATCTTACACATGCCCCCTAAACTTTAATTGTCAAAAATCAGCAACTTGGGTCAATTCCTATCATTCCTGTCACACCTTCCTGTTATCTACCATATAATTTCAATTTTACTACTGCAGTTGTTTGACATGCAGAACAAGTAAATGCCGTCAATTGCATCCTTTTCTTTGAGACTGATTTAGATGGTGTTGTACAATTGCCAAAATTGCAGATTGATTCAAATAGTAGGAGAAAATGGGATGACAGCCCCTTGTCCAAGGAAGAAGCAAATGTCATGTACTTGAGCAAGAAGGAGGCCGCAATTAAGAGAGAACGGATCAAAGAATACTCGTATAGTCAGCAGGTAATTTTCCTTCAATTTTCACATCTTTTATTATTGTTGTTGTTGTTATTGTTGTTCTTGGGTCTGATTCTCCCCTGCTCATAAATCCCTCAACCTAGTACGGTAGGGATTTGGGTCTCTGACTTCTTGATAGCACCTCAAAAATCTTTACTAGCCGACTTTCCGAACTAGGTTACACTGGTAGCTTGAAGATAGTCTAAACATTATTATTTGGATTTGGCATCTCACAATGATTCTTTGCTCATAGGAGAGGAAGAGTTTTCAGAGGCCTACATTAGAAGTGGAGCCGACTAAGGTAAATGGAAGGTTGAAATATTGGTTAGAGCAATGGGTTGATGCCCAAGTGACTAAAAGGGAAGAATACGAGAGATTGGACTCAATTTTACCTACAAAAGTGCAAAACAATGATGAGTTTGGAGGAAAACAGCTTAGAAAGCTTCCTAGTTTTCAGAAACAATATTACATGGAAGGACTAGATTCCCCAATCATAAAGATTCCACGAAGATCTTTCCACAGAAGGCAATCTTCTGCGGGTGAAGAGAATTCATATTCGATGTCTCCAGCCATTCCAACTTACATGGCAGCAACTGAATCGGCCAAGGCAAAAGTCAGGTCAATGAGCTCTCCAAAGCTTAGACCGGGAAACTATGATACTTGCTCCGAGAGCTATTCACCATACAAGAACAAAATCTACCTCTTGTCTTCCACAGCAAGTGAAATGAATGGTGGAAGTAGAAGTGGGAAGTCTAGCACGTACTGCCAACAGAGATGTCCGAGCTTGAAAGGTCTAGGTCCTGTAAAACTAAACAGAACAGCGAAAGATCTCAGCTTTGATTCTGAATGCTCATCCCACAATTGGGATCGATGTAGTGCCAATAGGTGATTGTCAAGGATAGTGGAAAAAGGACTATGTAGTTGTGTTTGTTTAATGTTATTACATTAATGTGATACAAGTGAACTAAGTTTATCGGATAACTTTGTTCATGCGTGTTGGGATAATCTTCTGAAATTTTTGCTACCTAACAAATGAATAGAATCTGAAAGAAGAATTCCATAAACGCTCTTAGGCTTTTATTCATCAATTTAGCATACCATCAAGAAGTTCCCATTATTTCAATGGATGTAAGACTTCACATGTCCAATCTTTATCCAAAGAGGTGCACAACATAGCATAAACAGGCTCATAGTCACTCGCAGTAACTCTCTTATAAAAGAAGAGCTAGGGAGATGAGAGTCATTATCAGATCAGACCCTTTGTCAGAAACATTGAGTTTATGCTTGGCTTGAAATTGGATTCGACGAAAGTATCATGACAAAAGGCCAAAGGCATACTCGACTTGTTGTCAAACACGAAAAATCAAAGCAAGCCCCCAAATGCTTACAAAAGATGCTGGCACTCCCACTGCACATACTAGCAAATTCATGAATGGTAGTGCAAAAACATTATCCTTGTATAGGAATCTGCTACAGAAGCAGGGCACCCATTTTTCCTTGTCTATGTGTGGTGTGTTTCTGCTCTTTGTTCGAACTTTTTGCTCAAATTTCAATTCAGAAAGGGATTCAATCTCACCCAAAGAATAGAACACTTCACTTCCATAGTACACATTATTTGTGCAAATTTTTATGTGTTTTTGTTGATAAATATATGTAAAATAGGCTTAGTCGAAAAAAAATATATTAAATATCATAATTGTTCTTCAGATTAAAATTTTACTGTCGTAGTACACCCTTGTGCCATCTTCTTCCATCAACATGATTAGGGGAAACAATGAAGTGCTTTTTGACAAAATGGTGATTGTGTTGATGTTGTTCCTCTGTCAAATGATCCCACAACATCGATTACCTTCTTGTTTCTTTTCTACTTATGAACCTAAATCTTTGGGATTTTAGAGAGAAGAATTATAAGCTTAAAGACCCCTAGAAAATCGGTAGATGTCATTGAGTCTAGTTTGCCAAATTAAATAGTCGAGTTACAACAAGATAGTTTAATCAACCGGTATCCGATGTCCGGATCAATGTTGTTTGAGTTTTATTATGTCCAATTTAGGAGAAATTATTCCAACATAATATTTTCTATTTCTAAATTTCGAATTCAAATGATATTTTTATCCAGATCCGAATTATCGAATTACTTTTATTGATCTGATTTAAACTTCTTAAGTAACCTACTTGAGACAAAGAATATGCATATATTGTATGTGGGCTTGCATTATTTTTTATATCATAAAGACTGTAAAAATATTTTCAAATACGGGGTTAAAAAGAAATAGGATTTTTAGAGAGAAAAAAGTGAGCTAAATTGATTTTTAGAGAGAAAGAAATCGGATTCAGGCTTTTTGAGAGAAAAAATTCAAAAATAATGTGGTTAAAAAGAAAAAATTTTAATTTTTTTGAGAAAATTAATATGGGTTATTTTTAAACATGTACAAGAAGCATGGAATTGGAGTGAATAAGCATCCAAACTAATAGAATGAAATCCCCATTCCAACATTGAGATTCTTATAGGAAGATATTTCCTAACTTTTTTAGTGAAAAACCCTATGAGTTTGACTCATCCACACTAACTCTCTGTCCTTATGAAATATTATAGGAAAAGCTTTTAACTATGGAGAACATAATAGAGACGAACTCAATTGTTGCAGTTTAAAAATTATAGCACAAATCAATTGCAATTTAAAAAAATAGAAGGATAAAAATCTTAAAAATAATTAGCAAAGGACAAAAGGGGAAATGATAATTATAAGTTTGATGAATATATCCTGCATCACAATCACCTAATTAGTAAAGACGAACAAACATTTAATTAGTCTAGCGGCTGAACGCCCCTAATACCCTTAAGCAAGGTCTTAGATTCGAGTCTTTGTATGACAAAAATATATGTCATGTGAGTTTTGCTCATTAAGTGTTTAATTTGAAACCCTTCCAAATATATATTTGATTAAGTGTTGGATTATGTTCCGTCAGTTATTATTATTAGAATAAACTCTTAGAGTGGTTGATGATTGATCTTTTTTTTTTTGTTAGCAATATTAAATATGTTGATCTCTGTGAATAGACTTCATTAGAATAGAACACAAAGGGTGCAAATTTTTGTTAATAAATCTTGCAACGAGAAGATTCAAAACTTACATTTGCAACCCGTGGCAGATTTTTCATATGGCTCACAATGCATTTTGCATAAGAAACTTGGCATCACTACGGTGCGCAATATTCTTCCGACGATAAATGGTATTAAAAACTTTAGTGACGTTCGTAAAGTAAAGTGACAGTTTAATGATTATAATTTTATTTTTTTAATTTAAAGATTTTTAATTTAAATCTTTATATAATTAATAAAAACTTTTGTGACAAATGTAATCGACGACTAACATTAGCAACAAATTTCAAATTGACTATTTTGTTATTACAAACTTTACAATATATTTGGTTTTCTTTGTTGTAAAATTTTTGTGATGGCCAACTTTGCAAAGTACAGGTTCTTTATTTCCAATTGTGTGACTTCACTGTTTTGCATTGCCTATTATATATAATTTACAATAAAGTAAATTAATTCCATTTTTTTCCTTTATTTCTGTTTGATTACCCAAATTGTCACCGATGGGCCCGAACCATTGGCCTAATACCTGAGTGTTGGTTTTTGAATGATTTGGTACATAAGGAGATTCGAATCCGAGTCTATTATAAAGGGAAAGGGAGTGGTACCACTTGAGCTAGAGCTCATTGGCAGAACGTGCACTTTCTTTGTACTTGGAAAAACAGCCTTCGAAAACCTATAGATCATTGATCTAATAAAAAAATATAAAATTTTTTAATTAGAATTTAAATTTAAATTTTAAAAATAATAAAATAATTATATTATGGGAGTTTTTCTTAAAAAAAGATTTATAATAATTAAAATATAATTTTAGTTCTGAATATTTTCTCAAAAATAAATCGCCTAATCTATTTGGTTTTTCTTTTTTCATTTTAGTTACAAATTTCTCCCACCATTCTTATGCTACTAAGGTTTTACGAAAACAAAAATAGAGAAATGAAAACATATATAAAATGATATTGAGAAATGATATTTTGTAAAAATATAAAAAATAATGTGAAAAATCACGTAAATATAAAAAAAATATAAATATTTTAATATAAATATTTATTATTTTATGTAAATAGTAAAATAAACATCTTTTATAATAAAAATCTAAAATGATCAAATTTTTAATTACTAATTATAATTACAAATAACATAAAAATAAAAATCATAATTAAATAAGTAAATGATTTATTAAATATGAAAAATTTATAAATATAAAAAATATAACTTGATAATCAAATATCAGTTATTTATAAAATAAAAAATAAAAACATTTAACAACATGGTAAGTTTGTATACTAAATCAAAATAATAACAGTTTCAAAAAAAAATATTTAAAAAACTTGATATATTTTTAATGAAGAGTTTTAGTTTACATAGGTATTCGAACTGCATAAAATCATTTAATTTAGTGCGGAAATACTTTGAACTCGAATTTTCTCTCTTTCCATTGTTTTTTTTAAAAAAAAATTGGAAACTTGAAAAAGAAAATTTCCCAATCTTTCAAGACCTTCGATTTGAATGTTGAACCCTTTAGTCACTGCAAGAAAAGAAGCCATTAGTGACTTTCTTATGGGTCTTTAACCAGCTTCTCCTCTCTGGGCACCACAAAAGATTTTACTCAACTTTTATTTTAAAAAAAAAAAGAGAAAAAAAATACATGAAATTCCACATCTTCCTTCGAGGGTTTCTTGATTTTTTTGTGATTGGTTTTCAAACCCAATTTTCCCACTTACAATTCTCATACTTTCCCCTAACCAAGAAGGCCGAAGAAGAAATTCAAGAAAAAAAAAAAGCAAAAAATGACAAATATAATTTTTATATTTTAAATGACAAAAAAAATGCAATCTTAGTCATTGTATTGAAAGATACAATCTTAGTCATTTGTTGGTGGTGTTGTTGTTGATGAATTTAACCAAACAACAACAACAACATCACCAACAAATGATTTAGATTGCATCACACCCTCTATACTTCAATTTTTTCAAAACAATTATTTACTTATATAGAAAATCTCTCTCTCTCTCTCTCTCTCTCTCTATGATGATTTCCTACCTCTACAGAACTATTTGATTTTTCTAATAGCGAAACTATATATACTTATATTTGTAAGAAAGAGGAATTGGTAATAATGAATGTAGTGTTGTAGTTCTATTAGGATTATAATGCAAAAAGAATTCTTGTGTTTTACTTCTATTAGGATTATGATTTAAAAAGAATTCAATAACCAACACCAATTTTAATTTAGTTGGTTATAATATTATATTGTGATATACTCTCTATGAATTTTTCTTAAATAATAATTAATTAATACTATCAAAACTTATAAAATTAGATATACAAAGTTGATTTGGATCCTATTTCTATTACACGTGTGGTTTACTTAATAAAACCTAATTTAAATAAAATTGAGATGTTTAATCTAATTTCTAAGTGAGACAAGTAAATAGGCAATGATATATATATATATACATATTATTGAAATGCTCAGGTTCAAGTCTTGTATATAGATAAAGATATAAGAGTTTTGTCTCTTAAGGGTTTAACCCAATTCAAATAAGATTTAGTCGGATTCAACATAATTACTAGATACCAGTGGTTTTTTTTTAAAAAAAAAAAAAATCTCTATTCTACTAAATTGAAATAAATTAGTATAATAATTATAAGTTAGAGGTGCATTAAAATTAAATTTATATGAGTACACCAAAAACTTCTGCTACAGAAAAAAAAATTAACATACATAATTCTACAAGATAAATATTAATTAGGGCTCTATTCCTTCCTATTGCAATCCACTGTGTTAAACTCTTTTTGCTGGTGAAAAGGTTTTCAGTTATTATTATCAGAGTAAGCTCTTATAATGATTGATGATTGAATCTAAGATCTTCAGGTTGAGGGAGGAGGGTTGTGACCACTAGACTATACTTTTGGGGACCTCTCACAATGCATTTTGCATAAGAGACTTTGGCGTCACTACTGAGTCGAAGGCTCTTAAATGGGATTGAAAACTTTAGTTATGTCTCTAAACGGTTGCTAAAATTAGCAATCAATCTTGCAAACTTTGTGATGCATCTAGTTTTTAAAATTTTTGCAACAATCAACAATTCAAGCGCTTGTCGAGTCCTTTCTCAAATTAGCTTTTTTTATTTTTAAGTTTTGAATTTAAAATTTGGTTAAGTAATTTAACCTTATTATTCATTAAATCAACTAGCCGTCAATTGCAACATCCAACTTGCAACATATAGGTTTTTCATTACCAGTTGCGACACTTTACTATTTTGCAATGCCTATTATATAGAATTTACAATCGAGTAAATTAATTCCATTTTTTTGTTTATTTCTGTTTGGTTACCCAGATTGTCGCCAATGGGCCCAAACCGATGGCCTAATACCTGAGTATTGGGCTTTGAATGATTTAGTATAAAGAGAATGTTGGCCTTCTTTACATTTGGGCTTTTGCACAAGAGTTTTTTTTTTTTTTTTTTTTTTTGGGCTTTGAAAACCTCTTAGCTATGAACATTTTAAAACCATGTCAAAATACTTGGGCTTTTTATAAACTCTTGGATTTATGACTTTTTTTTTTCACAATAAATTCATATTTTAATTAATCTGATAAATATTTATAGAAATCTTATTTAGAAATGACTTTATTCTCAAATTTTAAACTTGATTTAATTAAAAAATCTAACACCATATCTCATTAGGTCACTATCCATTAGTTATAACTTGAAATTTTATATGCATTCTTTTTTTTTTTAATTCCCACCACTAATATTCAAAATCATATTCTGACTAATTCGATTTCTCTGTAATAAAGATTTACTCAAATAAAAGTAAATTTTTTATTAATTAATTTCATGAGTTCAGATTCTTATAAAGTTTTTTCTTTTTTCTTTTTTCTTTTTTTGCCCTTTTACAACTTCTTGTAATAGTTGTTATTAATATTTCTTGTATCCTCTATAGTTGAAATTCCATGCGCGTGTGTTTTTTTCCTTTGGGACACCTCAACGTGTGAAATAATTATCCAGGCTCAAGTTTCAAGCAGTATGCATACAGTTTTGTTGAGTCGGGGAAACTGAGTTTGGAGAAGTGTTCATCGATTTTAAGGACACCTGAATGGTAAAATGCGTTTACTCAAATATCTTTTCCGAGATGGAATGTTCTATCTTTTGTGAACAAGTATATTTTTGAGATTTTCATGACTCCTATATAACCAAAAGAAAGGAAAAAAAAAAAAGGATTGTGTAAAGGACAGCGCAAAAGTTTTTCAGCCCTTCCCTGGCAAATGAGAAATAAAAGAGAATCAAGCTATGAACCGAACCCAACACCTGAGATCAACTCCCAGTACACTTGTATTCCCATTCAGCTATTTTACCATATCCTGTGGCCTTAATGAGAACAGTCTAAACAGTGAAATCCACATTGTTAGCACATCAATAAGTTAGAAGCATACATTGTAAATGACTAAAGAAATATTCAATTCAAAAAACTAATATGTAGATACTAAGGAGCATAATTCTTACTCTTCCTATATATATATATAGGATAAGAAATCCCAAAATCATTAAGCAAGACACATAATCATATGGAAACCCTTAATTAGAACAACTTATTGTAAGTAAAGAAAAAGAGTCTGTCTCAAATGCAAAAGCTCAAGTGGTGCATAATTGCACCAATAATAGAAAAGAAAAAACGTTACAGAACCGGTTAACATACCAACAAAGCCAACATTAGATAATATTAAGCATACAGTTGGGCTCATTACTTCAATTGAACTATTCTTGCTCTGCATCTTTCTTCTTCTTTTTCTTCTTTTCCTTTTTCTTCTCACTTCTAGTTGCATTGTCATCCTCCTGGGCAACAGCATCTTCAGCAGCATCACCATTTGCAGCATCTTTGCTTTTCTTTTTCTTCTTTTTCTTCTCAGATTTTTCCTCATCTGAGGAGCCATCCTTGTCTTTCTCTTTGTCCTTCTTTTTCTTACCCTCTGCAGCTTCAGGCTCAACCTCAACCTCCCCTTTCTTCTTCTTCTTTTTCTTCTCTTTCTTCTCTGTTTCAACCTCATCCTGTATCACTTCTTTCACTAACTCAGGTTCCTGAGCATCATCAATTTTCGATTTCTTCACAACCTCAGGTGCAGGGCTACTATCAGCTTCCTCCAATTTGCGTTTACGCCCCTCCCCATCTTCTTTGTCCTTATCCTTATCCTTCTTCTTCTTTTTCTTTTCCTCCACTTCAACAACAGTTTCTGACTTAGCTGAAGCAGGTTCAACAGCAGCAGCCATTCCAGCCACCACAGAATCCCCACCGGTTGGAAGAACCACATTCCTCAGCCACTCTGCAGGTGTGTTCTCATTCGGCTTCCCATGCTTATTAAGCTTTCCCTCGGAAATCAGTTTCTTCTTCATCGAAGCCCTAGGTCCCAAACCCCACTTTCTCGGATAAGTATCCCTATCCATCACAACTCTCTTTATCTTTGCAACAACCCCATGATCACAGGTAGCCATAACAGCAGTAGTCATCTGGGCAATACCCAAAGCAATGGCCTCCCCCTTTGTAGTCATCAGCACAACCTCCCCCCCAACTTCAATATCGTTCTCAAACCTAAGCAATCCTGGAATCATCAACTTGGCACCATAACAAATAGCATTCACCGCAGAATCCTTCACAACCAACCTCTTATAACTAGTCAAAAGCACTTCAAGCGGCATAATGACCCTCCTCAAATAAGCCTCATCCCTATAATTATCATAAACCCACTGAGCATCCATAACATCATGCATCGTAACCATATTATCTCTCTCCCCTAAAATCCCAGACCTAACACGCCTAAGCTCCTGCATATGCCCTCCAACACCAAGAATCAAACCCAAATGAACACACATTGTCCTCACATAAGTCCCAGCCTCACAGGAAATCCAAAAAACAACCAAATGCCTATCTGGGTCATACTCAAGAAGCTTACTTTCATATATAGTCCTAATCCTAAGCTGTCTTTTCACAGCAGAAATCAAAGGGGGTCTCTGAAAGACTGCCCCAGTCAGAGTTTCAAGCGCCCTAGCCACTTTCGCAACATCGGGCACCGAAGAGTGCAGGCGGGCGACACAGACATACTCTTTTCCGGCGCCCTGTTGAGATTTAACGAGACGGGTGGCACGATCAATGCAGACAATTAAATTTCCAGTGACTTTGGGGTCAAGAGTACCACTATGACCAGTTTTTTCGACCCGAAGGATTCGCTTAATCCAGGCAACAACCTCGTGAGAACTAGGATTAGAGGGTTTGTCGAGGTTGAGAACACCGTACCTGATGTATTCGGCGAGAGGGCGTTTGAGGGGAGAGTAACCGCTGGGGAGAGGAGTGTAGTGTCCGGTTCGCACGTTGAGGCGGTCGTAGTTCTTGAGGAGTATAGGCCATGTCGATGTGTCGAGCGACGGAGTGAAGGTCTGAGGTTTGATTAAGAAATCGACATCATCGGAGGAGACAACAGGAGGTGAATTGTCGTTGTCGGCGTCTATGGTTTTCTCTTTCTTCTTCCTCTTCTTCGTCTCCGAACGAGACAACTCTACGTCAGTCATTTTCTCCAGGCTCTGCTCTCTGCAGCAACTGCTAGGGTTTTTTCTATCGACGAGGGTTTAAGAGAGCGGGTGACGGAGGAAGAGGAGGACGCTAAAACCAATTAACAGGTTTAGGGTTTTATTTTATTTGATTACAGCCTAGCAAGTGCTGCTGTATTCCAAACTCGAAATTGGGCTTGCCACTGCCGTTTCTTTGCTTTGGGCCTATAGTATTTTCCCTTTTTTATAAGACGAAAAAGAAGCGACACTATTTTTTTTTTTTTTTTTTACTCGAATGCTTTTAAAAGAGTAAGAAAGACAGTATCAATTGAGCTATAACTCATTGACGATATTAATTTTTTATTATATATCACATTTCTTATTCAAACGATGGATAGGAAAATTTCTCAAATTTGATTACGTATAGATACATTATCTTATCTTCCACTGTCGTTTTTGATTAATAAGTTTAGATTTATGTCTTACATCTCTCACATTTCTTTGGGCCTATATAAAATGGAAATTTTTTAACACTAATTTTTTCTCTTTTATAAAATGTTTAGCATTCTAAATTAATTAATATTTATATAAAAATTTTATATTTTTTATATTTATATATTTTTTCATATTTAATTGTAATTGTTGACAAAATATGTTTCGATGATAAACGAAATTAGGTTAGATTTATGAAAGAAGAATTTGGAAGTAGATAAGTAAGTCTGAAATGTTTCAACTAACTTTACTAGGTTAATTAGGCAATAGTAAGTCGACTCACATGAGAATAAGTTGACCTCATAATAGAGGTTAACTTTTTGGGGGAAAAAAAAACTCTATCTATAAATTAGACTTACATGATTGAGATTTAAATAATCAGTTAAGTTGCAATATTTTAAGTTGACTTGCTGCACTTGAATTTAGAAATATTTGGCAAGTTTAAGTTGACTCACCATAAATATAAGTTGATTTGCATAAGCTTAAGAAAATTTAAGAGAGTTCAAACTTAAGTTAACCTAAGTGGAAGATAAGATGTACCAAAGTTCAAAATTGTTGAAAACAAAGATATAACAAAACACAAGTCGACTGAGACACAATAGGAGTTGACCTAGGCTTAGATGTCCAAAAACTCTAGTCGACCTAACAGAGATAAAAGTTGATCTAGATAAGTTTCAAAGTAAAATCTACTTGAATCAAATAGAGAACAAGTCAACCAAACAAATTGGCTAACCAACCTATGCTAGTCTGGACATTATAAAACACTTGCACAAGTGGACCAGAGAATTAGACTAGTCAACCTAAGAAGAAAGCAAGTCAACTTATGATGTAAATAAGTTGACCTAACCAAAGAAATATTTAACTTTGTTGGAGCATATGTCGACCTGTAATGCAAACAAGTCGACCTACTTGAGTTGGAGACTTGGGAAATTCATATTCCGAGAAGGCTGAAGTTGACCATAGAGAAAAGCAAGTCGACTGTCTTGAGTTGAAGACTTTGATGATTCACATTTTGAGAAGACTCAAGCAATCAAAAAGAAGAGCAAACCAACCCAAACTAAGCCAAATGCATGCAAAATAGTAATTCCCGAAGGAACAAGTCGACTTGATATGAATAACTGCTAGTTCTGTTGAAAACAGCTAAGCATTAAATGAGGAGTAACAGCTACCTCCAAAGGAATTAATGGACATTCAATTCTACCCAACGACTATCTCACCAAACTCTATAAATACAACACTTCAAGTGGAGAAAGACAAATCTAACACAATTGAACAACGAGGATCTAAGAGCAGCTTCTGAGAAAAATTTTCTTTTTGTGTTATAATCTTTTCTCTGTACCTTAATGATTCATCTTAAGTTAAAACTTCATCTATTTTACAATTGTTTCACTTCTTAATCATTGCAAGAGACCAGAAGAAGCGTTCCTATGGTTTGGGGATCAAAATGTTTGTGTGAAATATGTGAGGTAAACTAGTAGGACCTGTAGAAAGTTAGTGGGGAGTGTTGAGAGAAACATTGTTAAGGGTTGGACTAATACCTATTTAAGCTAATTGGTTGTTGCAATATTTTTGAAAAATAGTGATTTAAAATTTAGGTAAAATCTAAGAATGGATATATACTAGAAAAGGTAAAACTACTATAAATCCTACATGCATAAGTCTTCTCTCTTTCTCTTATCAAAACCCCCATCAAAACCCAAACAATCAAATAGTGCCAAAGAAAACCTATTAACCCCCTCTTGGTTGATTCACTACTATTTTTTCAATAATTTTTTATTTTTATATTATTTTTCTTATAATTAATAATTACATATTTTATTATTTTAGATTTTTATTATAAAATATGATTATTCTATCCTTTCCACAAATAATTAATATTTATATAAAAATTTTTATATTTTTTATATTTACATATTTCCCCACATTTTTGTTTTCTTTGTTTTTATAAAGTGTGATTTATCCATATAACGTATATCAAATTTATCATCTTTTTCAATTCAAAATCATTTATAACACACACCAAATTTCCATACTTTTGATAAATGATTTCTTTCCTTAGTCATCTCTTATTCTTGACCTAGTTGATCCTTAGGCATAACAATTTCCTAGTTGATCCTTAGGCATAACAATTTCCTTTACTTGACCCCATTTATTTATTTATTTATTTATTAGTAGAACAACCACCATATAATATTCTCCAAAGTCTTTATTACTCGAGTAGGTGCTCTATACAAAGAAAAGAAGTATATCTCACTTTGGTTTCGTGATGTCTAGCATTAAAATCTTCCCTCTTAGTTTGATTATATCACACTTTAGTGTGTCGTTTTCACAAAACAAAACAATAATTTATCAAACTCTTTAGGTTGAGTGGTCGGATACTCTATTTCTTAATTAGAGGTCTCGAGTTTAAATCTGAGAACAAAAAAAAAGATTTAGGAGAGCCAACCCCATAACGAGCCACACAGTACTTGGACTGAATTAATTGGTGCAATTCAGATACTGGTAAGTAAAAACCAGAAAAAGAAAAAACAAAAGAATAATTTTGAGAGTGATCTTATTATCCTCAATTGCCTTTAGTTGATCTCCTTTATCCAACTATAAAAATTTCCACTCCAAATTCGGTTAATCTATTGTTCCTTCTATCTTCTAAGCTCAATTTAATTACAATCCAAAAATGAATGGAAATGGAAACCCTAGTTTTTACTCATGACTCACAAAATTCAGAATGTGAAATCAAAATAATGAAATTTGAATGTTGCATATACAAAAAATCTAAATTTTGGGAGTTTCATCTATTTTTAATTTGGAAGATAGTATCAAATAAAAAAAAAATTATAAGCTAAGGGACCTTCATTGGAGATAACTTAGAGTTATCATTCATGTGAGGGTGGGGCTCACTGCAAAAAACTAGTCTTTCCTGATGTTTTTTTTTTTTTTTTTTTTTATCATTATCGACATTTTATAACTATCCCTGGTGATGAAAGAAAAAACATTGGGGAAAAAAAAAGGTCGGAAATTTCCCCGATGTTTATAGACAAATGTCGGAAAAGTCTCTGATCTTTGCCAACATTTTTGTTATGAAAACGTTGACAAATTCTCAAAATTTCCTGATGTGTTTGACAAGTAAAATGTCGGGAGATGTAAGCATGTCCTAACGTTTACTTATGAAATATCAACAAAGGTTAAAGGATTTGCCAACATTTCAGAGTAGAAATGTTGGCAAATCCATTTGCAATTGCCCTCATTTTATTGTAAAAATGTAAGCAAGGGTTGTATTCAAACTTTATGAATACTTCATATTTCAAACAAACAATCATCGATCATCAAACAAATAAATAAGCCATCAACCATTAAACACTTCATACTCCAAGCAGATATGATGTACCCATAACGTTTGAACCACAAATAACTCATTACTCTAAATATATAATGTACATTTCAAATAAACAAAAAATCATCCGTACATAATTTTATCCATAAAAATAAAAAATCTATTAATAATCATTTCATAACTAAAATAAAATTACAAAAAATAGTTAATCAAAAATCATAAAATCCCATCACATAGAATAGTCTCCGGACTTAGGACCACCCCCTTGTATGGATTGAGACCCATCACCTTCACTAGACAAACTATGGTCATCATGTAAAAATAATATATTTATAATTAAAATAATTATAAAATTTCATGTAATATAATTTCTATTACATAAATAACAAAAATTAGAATATTAACTCTTCCAATATCTAAGAAAATACTTGCATATTTGAAAATTTCAAGTAAACATTCGAAGTAACATTTGAAATTTTTTTCTCTCTCTAAAAGGATTTCCTAACGTTTGAAATAAAAAATTTCAAATACATTTTTTTCTTTGTCGACATTTACCCTAGATGTCATTGAATACTTGATTGACAAAACAAATGTCGGCAAAAAATGAAAACTTTTGCCAACATTTTTACTAAAACATCAGAAAAAATTTCCACCACCGTTCATTTTTATACTAGAATCATTTTTCCCAATATTTTGATTTTGAAACCTCCCGAAAAAGTTATTTTGTCCATATTTTGTCTATAAATATCATAGAAAACAAAATAGTGGCGACAAAGTTTTTAAATGTCGGGAAAATATCATTGGAAAAAAATCATGATTTTTTTTTTTTTTTATTTTGGTAGTGGCTATTGATACCCCAATTTGTGTCTTACACTCCCCATTTTTCAATATTTGTGCTTATTCAGTTTTATATTTTAATACCAAGGTCAAAAACTTTTATTTTATTGTCATATTTTTTATAAACACTCTAAATTAATCTATTCCTATTTTGAACTAATTATTACTAATTATAACTTTAAAAAATAATTTAATTTATATTTTCTTTCCTTAAAGCATACAATTTGTAAGTCTAAAAGTACTATTTTTCTCTCTAAAATTCAATTGAATTTAATTTTTCTCTATTTAAATACATCATTTTAAGTTTTCCCTCAATGAAAAAACTAAATTTAGTTTTTCTTTTCAAAATTAAATATACTAGTTTTCTCTCTCTAAAAAAATTATACATTTTAATTTTTTATCTCTTAATGCACTGGTACTAGAGTTTTCTCTCACTTGGAAAATGATATTTAATTTTTCTTTCTAAAAATTCAATTATTTTTCTTGAAACATGTCGGTTTTATATTTTTCTTGCGAGAAAAATTTCTCTCCTATAACTCTCTCTAAAAAATTAATTCAGTTTAAGTTCTTTCTGTTTAGAAATAGTTTTTTCCTCTCTAAAAATAAGCATATCAATTATTTTTCTTTACAAAAATTAAATCATTTTAAATTTTCTTGCTCCAAGACCATAATTGATTCTACATCATTTTAAATTTTATTGATCCAGGTATATTAATTTTCAAATTTTTTTCTAAGACGATGTAGTATTTATAGAAATATAGAAATTGACAATATAAGAAGAAAATAAAAAAGAATTAGACTTTTATATTAAAATATAAAATTGAATGCGAATAAAATAAAAAATAACTATTAAAATTAAAAAATAAAAAGTGTAAATATGTGAAACCATGAGGTTATTTACGTTAATCGGGAAACGTATCACAAAGATTACCCGACAGAATTTCCTTCCTCCCTCTCTCTCTCTCTCTCTCTCTCTGTGCCCGCGAAGTTGCTGTCGTGAAATCAATTTTTCCAGAACCTGTTTCTGAGATTTCTGTTTCCCAATTCGCAGGGGCAATTCATCTTCTTGCCTTTGCAAGATTTATCTCTTTCTCTCTCAATCTTCCTCCCTCTTTCTCTCTCTTCTTATGATTTTAGGGATCTGGGTTTAGTTCTTGAATTCGTGTTTAGTTAAAATGGGGAAGTGGGATTATCGAAGGCGCTATTATCGTAGAGCATTTCGAAAGCAACCCACAACGCCAAATTTCGATGAACTTTCTCCAGGTACTGCTACATCCACCTCTGTGTGTGTGTGTGTGTGTGTGTGCGCCCCTCCGTTGGAATGCACTCAAATTGTTTAGTCTTGATTCATCTTGAAGAAGATTCACTTGTTGCTGATGGGATTTCTTAATTTGTTTGAACATCTTATTGTAGGGTTCCTAGATTGGAAACTAATCCATGTACCCTAGTCCAAACCCAGGTATTTGGATAATGTGATATGCGTGGCGACTTTACCGATCTTCTATACTTGTACAATTTGGAAATCCTTGATCTGAATTACATCACTTAACATCTCTGTGATTTGGTACTGTAGAATTAATGGTTTATTTTTATTATTTATTATTAATTTATCTCTTTTTTCCTCTGCTTAAGTCTCTTTTGGCTCTTTTTTGGAGCTCTCCTTTGCTTCTTGAATCTTTCTACCTCCTTGCTATAAATGAATATTTTATATTCTCAACCTAAAGTTTAAGAAATAAATGCTAAGCCCTTTGTATTACACGGGTACGCAACTCATGAGAAACACATGTTAAGGAGTATAGCAGCAAGCTTGAACTAAGAAAGGCTTCTGTCCGTCTTTTATTGGTCTCATTCCTTAATATTTTCGTGTGCATTTTGAATTTACCATAATATTACTGTGCCACAAACATCCAATGAGAAGGAATGTATTAAGTATTTGACTTAATCCTTTTATCATTTTGATTCTCTCTTGCTCATTGGAATGAGGACTTAGATATTCTTTTTCCATGGATTAAGTAGAAGTTTGGAGAGCCCCTTTACAGATCATAAGAGCAATCAGAGTTGTTCATGAAGTCATAATGGGTCAGTCATTTGCAATCCCGAGTAAAGCATGTCAGCTGTAGTTTTGGCTGAGTAATTTGAGAAAAAAATTGAATCAGTGGCTTGATGATTTATCAGGACAAAGATTGCTTAGCAAGCCTGCTAGATTGGATGATCATGGAACTATCGTTTCGTTTTTAATCTTCCAGACTATCTTCTGGGTCTTTGTTTGTTTTAGCTTAGTTTGATATGCTAATCCCTTAGTGGCTGATGTGATGGTGCTCTGGGTAAGGTGGAACATTCACTTTGCTGGATTTGCATAGGATCGGGGCTTTGAGACATTCTACTTCTTCTTGGCTGCAATATGCAGTAGTTTTTAAGAGGTAACATTGAGGATAGTGGAGGGTGAGATGAAGAGCTGGTGATTTGATAAAACCTAGGAAATTTTGAGCAGGTTGTAGAATACTCTATATGGAGTTCTTCCTTTTCTGACCATGTAATCTGCTGAAGGGGGAAGATCTTGATTGTTAGATGTAGCACATCATTCTCCAACACATACAGCAAGAACTATAACAAAATGGAACAGTGAGTTTGCTCTTTGATGCCAGAAATTACAGGCAAGTAGTTCTTAGGGATGATGGGCCTTCTCTTGTAATGAGAATGAACAGTTAAGTTGTCTGTTCTTACACTCTGTTCTGGGGATTCAGTTGGTTGAAGCCAAGCCAGTTAAAGAGGAGTTATGGGCCTGCTGGGGCTTTGTAGTTATACAGGAAACGGATAGCTTTATGTCTTTGCAACTTTTGGGCTTCTGGGCCTCAGGCTCAATAGGATCATTTTGTGATATCACAGTGCCTCTATCTTAAGATGAAGGATTTAACTGTTATTTTTTATTTCATTTCATTTTCTATTTTTTATTTTTATTGTGTCAAGGCACCCACTCTAACAACAATATTGGAGATGATTGCAAAAAATTGATTTTGCTTATTCCTGGCTTATTGAGTCTCTTTCAACTGGCCACCCCTATATCTGAAAATTTGACTATCCAGCTCATCATCTAGGACGAGCTGCTATGCAATAGAATTTAAGGTACACTATCTAAGACAAACAAGACATTTTCATGAATCTTTAGGCTGACACAGTTAAAACAATCTGGTTATTTGTTAAATCTGTGCTTATTTATATTTGGTGCAGAGCTTGGTGTCAGTTAGAGATTTTATGCTTTGTAGAAGAAATTACCATTGGCTTCATTGATTTCTTTGAATAGCCATGGATATTGCTTCTTATTTTTGTTTCAAATATCTATAGGACTTTGATACTATATCATATTGTCTCATGTTATTCGTGGTATATACAAGGCTTCCGTAGTTTTGCACAAAATTTTATTGTTCATCTATATTTTTTGCAGATGAGTTTGATCAAAGGCCTAATCTGTACTTTGTTCTCTTAAAACTATTGCAGAAGATTTCCAGAATAATGTGCCTTCATGGGAAAAGCAATTCTGCTCTGTGGTGGGATCAGTTCCTTGGCGGAAGGTTGTCTACACAAGGAAGTATATGTTTTACAGTACTGATATCCTTAACTGGAATGATTCTGCTGCTGAAGAGGCATTCAATAATGCAAAAAGACGCTTTTGGCTGAAGTCTAATGGTCGTCCATGTGATCTTTCTTTACCTGATCCAGACATGTATGTGGGCAAGATCGACTGGAACTCTGCCATTGATCCCAAATTAATTCTGGAGTTGGAAAGTGCCTACTTTTGCCCTGATGAGGCCGAAAAAGCTTGTAGGGAATCAAACCAAAGAACTGATGAGTCACATTGTACTTGTGGTCCTGAAGAGCATGGTGTGGATTTAGGAAGTTCTCCGAATCCCTGGGAATGTGATCCTAGCCCTGATACTTTAAAGGATAAATCAAATTCATGGAACCAGTTGGATAGGCATAATAATGAGGCAGGTTACATTAATAAAGACAATTATTGGAACTGTACTAATGCTCAAGATGTAGAAGTTGCGAATGAGAAAGCGTGGGTGGATGGTTGGAAGCAGTCTTCGGACTTTGAGGACCCTGTAAATCAGTCAAGGAATGTGGAAAATGGTGTAGATCCATGGGATCGCTGCTATAAGGATGCTATGCAGTCTGTGAAGGATAAAAGATCGGCCAATTTGGGTGCTGATGCATGGGTGGGTGATCAATGGAATAACAATATCAGTAAGAGGGATTCAGATAACTCAGACAATCCGTGGAATCACAGTGTTACTCTGGAGGATGGATTTCTTAAGGATAAAGGGTGGGGTAGTGGTGGGCACAATTCAAGGGTTTGGAAGGAGGGAAGCCGCAATGCCAATAAGAAAAAGATTTTCAATAAAGATGGTAGTGTGTGGGAGAACAATTTTGGTCGAAACAGTGGGCCTACAAATAAAGAACAGAGATATATTGGGCCTAACTTCTTTGGTCAGAACCGGTGGCATAACCATGATGGATATCTGGGATCCAGAACAAGTGGTAATTTCAGTACTTCAAACAGGAATTGTCGGAAGAGAGAAGGTTCCCAGCAGTTCATATCTGGCTACAAAAGCTTAAGATCTCAAGAAAGTGAAAATCAATCAGCGAATCCTTGGACACGAAGAGAAAGGAAGAGTGTCGATTTTGTGTCAAACTAGCGGGGATGAATGATAGGAAACTTTTGTTATTGGCAGATCAATAGGCTTCTTCTTGGCTGCCATTTGATGTGGATTTCATGGGAGGCTAACTTATTGCAGTCTTGGTTTTGATGCTTCCCTGGCTTGTTTTTTGTTCTATAAGGAAATGATAAAGACCCTTGTTCTTTGGAAGGTTGATACAGTATCCACAAAAAACTGTACCTGACTCATATTCAATCTCAAACAGTTGAAAGGTGGTGATAAGAATGAAAACTTCTTGATGTTTTTCCCATTGTAACTTTTTATACGGCCATTTGATTTGCTAGCCGCCTGGTTTTTTTGGGGGGAGCTCTCAAATTGCTGAAAACATAACCTGCCCACTAAACCCTAGAACACTGCCAATTCAGCTACTTTTGTTTCTATTTCTTCGCTTCCTTTTTTTTTTTTTTACAAAGATATGCAATCAAGTGGATTCGAATCGGAGAAGGGAGGATGGAAGTGGGAAGACTCTACTACTTGAACCATCTCTGTAGAAAATTTCTTAACTGCCTTATTAACAATGATTGAATACAAAATAAAAACTGGATTACATAATAATGGTTATTTTCTATTGTTAACATTAATTTTAACAATATGATTGTATTGTTAAATAAAAAGTATTCAAACACTTGAACTTATCTCAGCTAAAAATAGTCTCAAATGGTTCTTTAAAAGAAATTGATACAGAAATAAAGAGAAATTTAAATAAAATATAGAGAGAAATAAATTTCTTATTTCTTTTCTTCAGAAGATATGTATACAAATGAGGTAAGAGGAAGGTATTTATAGTTACAGAAGGGACTGATAAGTCAGCACTATAAGTGATGAGGTGCTAACACTTATCAGGTGTTTTTGATGAGTCAGTAGGAGTTTTAGACCAGGTGATGGCACATATCACAGGAGTTGATAAGTTAGCAAGAGTTTGGATCATGCGATGACATGTGTCACAGGAGCTGAAGAGTTAGCAAGAGCATAGACCAGGCGATGACACGTGTTCTACAAGCTGGTGAGTCATCAGAAGCTTGAGTCGGATGATGATACATGTCCCACAAGCTAGTAAAGTTGTATATTTCGATGAACATCCACTAAATTATTCAATATTCATAACATTTTTTTTTAATATCTTTTTTTATTATACAGGGATTCGAATATGGGATCTCCAGGTTGAGAGAAGAGAGTTGTAATCACTAGATTGTCCCATTGGGACAAAAATTACGTTTTGACCATGCCAAATTGTACTCCTTTTTGGGCGAGTGGGTGTTGGTTTGATAGAAGTATGAAATAGACAACAAATTAATAATAATTTTATCTGATTACCATCTCAATCTTAAAACTAAACATCCAGAATCCTATTTGTAAATGATTTCGTGCCTAGGAACCTTGTAATTGTTGTGCCTTTTTATCCAAGAGGGAGAAAAAAAAAAGAAAGTAATTTTAGTGATTTTTCCAGTATAAAAATTACTATTTCCAATTTTTTATGAACTTTTATCATTATAATTGAAAATGTTTACTTTTAATTATCTATATTGACATCAGTATTAAAAATGCAAAAAAATACAAAATTATTAAGATTAATATTTACAATTTGATTGCATTGTTAAATATAATTATCTTAATAACCCTTGAACTTTTAAAGTGCTTTTTGTTTGATTCCTAACCTAAAAATAGTTTCTTACACACACACATATATATCCTTAAATATTTTTTTTTTTCTACCTTTTGCTATGCCATGTTATATTCTAGTAACTCTACCATTATACCTAAACTCACACTTAATATATCTCTTCAAATAAAATATAAAAATAAAAGACTAAAAAGAGAAAATAATTGAGAAAATATTTAGGGGCCTAACAATATACAACATCATGTGTATCTTAAACCACTGAATTGTTATCATTTGCCTATAAAAACCTTTCCAATTATTCACTTCATCTTTCAATAAATCTTTCTTTTTTGTTTGAAAAACATTCTCCATATACTTAACACATTTACTCAAAAAATTAGGACATAAAAATAGAAAATTTGATTAATTAAAATTCTAAAAAAACCCAATGATTATAAGAGGAAAAAAATTAAATATTGTTTTGGTGATTTTTAACATATTATAAATACAATTTCTAATATTTTATGAACTTTTAGCGTTATAACAAAAAATGTTTACTTTTAATTTTTTTTATTACCATCAATGTTTACATGTGTCGTTGAAAAAAAAAAAAAAGAAAAAAAAAAAAAAAGATGAATTACACTTTTCCCTTGTGGTTCGACCGAAAACAATATATTACTCCGTATCCACTTATATCCTGTAGTTAAAAAAAATGTGGTAAGTGAACGGAAATAGTTAGATTTAACGGAGAGTAATGACACGTGTAAAAAATACGAGTTGACTTATAAAATTAATTTTTTTATCAAAATTATCCCGTTACATCTTCAACCTTTCTCTCTCTTCCCCATTCATCTTCAATCTCACCCAAAATCAATGGCTCCGGAGATGTCTTCACCCTACGCGACAGTATCTAACTCAAAGAACGAGGGTTTCATCTCACGAACAAGAGAGAGAACTTACTCAATCATCTCCAACAACCAACCATGGTCTCACTTCAACAACCTCCGATCTCTCTCTCTCTCCCCCTTCTTCTCTCTCTGAAGCCACAAAGCAAGTGCATATGAACCTACTCATTTTCCAACTCAACCACGCCATCATCTCTCTTGTGATTCTCTTCCTCAGCTTTCTTTAAATCCCGATCTCCATCATCATCTTCTTGATCGTCCTCATCGGGTGGATCTCCCTCTGCTTCTCTCGCAATTCGCCATTGATTCTCATGGGATATGAAGTTGATGATCATGTGGTGGTGATTTTTCTCTCTCTCTTCACCATTGTCGCTATGATTTGGACTAATGTGTGGTTGAATGTGCTGGTTCCTGGTTCTCTAATTATTGCGAGCTTTGTTGCGATTTTGCTTCCTTCTAAATTATTTGGCAAAGAACACATTAGAATTAGTCGATGGGTGGTAGAACCAGCCAACCAAGCAGCAACTGAGCAATTATAAGAAGTTGTCCGATCGACCAACGGGAAGAAATAGCCAATCGAGCAGCGATAAGAAGCTGCCCGGTCGACCAACTGAGGAAACAACAAACTAAGTAGCAATAAGAAGCTATCCAATCGGTTAACTGGAGGAACCAGTCGACCAAACAGCTGCCAAATGTGTGTGGATGCGTTTAATGGATTGGATGGGCACCGATTCTTTAACATTTTTTTTCTGCATTATTGGATGAGTATTTAATGGATTGTAGTCTCATTTAATGTGTGTGGATGGGTTTGTTGAGGACTTTTCCTTGAATTTTATTTTCCTTTTCACTTATTCAACAGTGTCGACCATGCACATGGATGGGGAATAAAAGACAAAGGGCGGGTTGTTGAAAAACTAATATATAATATGCATGTATATACAAAGGGATAATGACATTTTTGCACTATATATATATATATATATATATTTATGAACGAGGTGAATTTTTGCCCCTACAGATATCTACTCTTTGACTCGAACGAAGAGTCTATTCGAGACTATTTGTCCAATCTTCTTGGATGAGAAACCGACAAAAACCCCACTGCGATTGGCTCAGCAAGGGGACTCCGACACTCAAGTTAGTAAGAGTAAATAAAATAAAAACTGAAGATAGCTTGTAGGTTTTGTTGGTTTTGTCTTGTGTTATCTCCATGTAATCAGTGTATAGTTGGCCATGGATGTGACCCTATGTATGATATGTGTATACAAAGAGAGATAATGAACATGTATAATTAGATATAGAGTTATAAAGCTGTACCTCTGGCAGTATAGAATTGGTGTAGAAACTGTACCTCTAATGATATATAATTAGACATCAAACCATACCTCTGCTGATAGAGAATTAAGTTGTCTTTTCATGCCTCCAAGATGCATGTGTAGGGAGAGAAAATATTTGTAGTTGTGTGGTTGTGTGATTATGGAGAAATTGTGTTGTTTAGGGTTGAGAATGTAGTCCCCCTTTTGTCTTGTGTTATGTTCTTTGGAATGAGTTACTTTTGCTCTGTATTTATAACTTGGTGTAGAAAACCCTAATTTCTTTTTGTGTGAGATCTTTCGAAATGGTAGGAATTTGTGAGTAAAGACTTTTAGGGGATTTAGAATCCTTTGATATTAGAAAGGTTTAAATTTTAAAAAAATTTCACTCCTTATCAAAAATATAAGAGAATTTGAATTTCATTGGAATAAGGAAAATTTCCTGTTAAGTCGGGTGCCATCATTTGCCTCTACTCTTAATGGCATTTTGGAAAAATGTGAATTGGAGAATCGAAAGATAAAATATGTGACCAAGAGATCAAATGACTGAGAGGTCAAGTGACTGAGAAGTCGAGAAACTGAGAGATCGAGTAACTGAAAAGTCAAGAGACCGAGGAGGTTGAGATACCTCAAGTTGAGGCTGTTGGTAGTTGTAAAATGTAAAGGTAAGGACCATGTTCGGTTATAGTTTCTGAACCACAGAGATTGTGTCATAAAAACAATATCGAGATGATGTTTGTAGTTAAGACAAAGAGGATGGGCTTGTGTTCATTCGGCCGAAGATTATGCTCCGCAGGGACCATGCATCACAACATGTCGTGCCAAGGAAGTTGTGATAGTGCTATGTTGTCGTTGTGCTCAAATGGCCATGCATTGAGAAGCGCCTATTAACATTGTATCGAGAGTGAAAGGCTAATGTCACAGTGCCAAGAAGATTTGTTGATGCTATACCAAGGTGGTGCTCGTTGGCATTACACCAACAGGCTATATGATGGCATTGCATAGAGGAGGCTCATTGTCGTTGCGTCAAGAGAGAGTTTGAGGCATTGCATCGAGAAGTGTGGGTCGCGTATACCCGATTTACAATTACATATCATGTCAACGATGTGCTTGAGGGTGTTTGATGCCTATGGGCTATTCTTTACTACATGTGCTTATTTTAGTAACGATGTTATAAGAAGTCAGTGAAACTCATAAAGATAACCGGGAGGTTGAGTAATCAAGATGTTGTGTGAGCCAAGTATATTGAGAGAAGATAGTCGAGCAAAGTGTACTGAGTTAGATAAAGGACTGACTAGGAGGTCAGGTAGCCAGGAGATTGTTTTGTGAATTTTGTGAAGGGTATTGAATCTCAACTTAAGCTCATTGTGTAATGAAAATTACTTCTGTAGTAATCGAGAGTGTTTGACTAGGTGTCAGAGTGACCGATGGGTTAGAAAAACGAGGGACTGAAAAGTCAAGTGAGTGTACTGAGAAAGGATGACCTGGTAGTATATAAAGAGGAGAAAGGCAGTGATTGAGAAGGTTGAGGGGACTTGAGTGAGATTGTTTGTCCAAGCAATGGCAAAGAGTGTAGAGTGTTATGAAAAGCATAAGTTAACTGTACCTAATCAAGTTTCAGGTAATGTCCCGGTTGTGTGTTAGGGGAAAAGGGAAATTGAACAAGAGAGAGTGGTGGATGTTGCCTTGATAAAGAGGCATGGTGTTTGAAAACTGACCTGGAGGCTATGTTTTATTAGTGCGACAAAGTTCTCGGTGAGTGTGAGAGGTCAGCGTTGCCGTGTCGATTTTTGGTTGTATGATGTATATGAAAAAAGTTGCTTGCTAATTGCCATTTTGTAATGTACTTGTATAATATATAAAAATTTAATCAATAAGAAAGTAGATTGTGTTAGAATAAAGTAACCTAAGCATTGAATTGTTTAGAAAGGTATTGTAGTTGCAAGAGAGAGTGTTAGAACCTTTATCTTGTATCAGAGCCTAGAGACTATTAAGTGTTGGAGCCAAGAGAATATATATGGAGGCGATATTACGACGAGCATAATGTAGTGCTAAAAGAGAGGGAGTTGGGTCCTGTCCAATGCATTAGTGGTTATGTTAAACAGAAAAATCAATAAAAGTGGAGTTAAATCTTGTCCGGGCATTAGGGCCCACATTATACAAAAGGCCATGAGAAAAAGGAATTAGATCCCATCTAGGGGCTCCAGGGCTTATATATGTGAATAGAAGACTGAGAAAAAGGGTATGAAACCCATGTCATGTTGTGAAGCCGAGAGAATGTCCCTGGCATTGTGCCAAGGATGTGTATAACGTACTAGACATTACGCTGATAGTACTTGGAAGCATTGCGCCGATGGTACTTAGAGGCATTGCGCTGAAAATGTGTATAGCGTATCAGACATTATGCCGATGGTACTCGAAGGCATTGCTTCTTGAATATGAGTAGCGTACCGGGTATAACATCGATGGTAATCGGAGGCATTGTGCCTTGAATATGAGTAGCATACTAGGTGTTGTATCGATGGTACTTGGAGGCGTTGCGCCTTGAATGTGAGTAGTATACAAGGCATTGCGTTGATGGTACTCGGAGACATTGCACCTTAAATGTGGAATCCTTGTGAGGTGTGGAGCCGAGCGATTGTATCTGCAAAAGAAGGAGAGCCGTGGACTAAAGTCTTATAATGAGAAAGTGACAGAATATGTAGAATATGAATATCTTTGTCGCGATGGACAAAAAGCAAGAATTTAGATGAGAGCAATTTATTAGTATTATTAAAGCATGGACAAAGTAATAGTGGGTTATAAATAAGGATTACTAAATCCGGGTTATCAATATCAAGCGGGGTCATTAGGATGGTCCACCCTATGGATTTCAAACACTTGAAGAATTGTATAACCGAAAGAGTGTGTTTGATGATGAGCAAGATAAGTAAAAATAAAAATGGAATTTATGGAAAATAAAAATGTGAAATATTTCAAATATAGGATATAATATAAATTGGGTATTATATGATTAAAGAGTTTGAGTGACTTGGCGATAGGAAAATTTTTGGAGAAAGTAGAAGGCCAAGGTTCGAATCTCAAGTCTCACAATTTCAAGTATTTGTAAGTGAACAAGTGAAATGTTCAAGTTTCCAAAGAGCCTAGTAAGTGAAATGTTACCGAGAGGTGCTGCATCTTCGCAAAGTCAACAGAAAGGAAATTTATAAGTGCTCACACCAACCTAGAAGGAGGAAGGAAATATGCAACCGAAAAGGAGTAGTCAATACGAGTGGTGCCAAGTAAGTGAAATGTTACCAAGAAACAGTGGAGTATATCGAGAGGAAATGAAAAAATAGAGCAAATAAATTTTCATAATGAGAAGTCATATTTTATTGAGCATCGAGTACGTCACCCCTCATTATGTTTAGCTTTAGAGACATTACCTCCGTGATGACATGGTGTTAGGAACGATGCTGGGCTTAAAATTTCTATGGTCGTCAGTTTGTCGCTCTTATAGATGGCGCCAATTGGAAGGAGGTGATTTTTTGCCCCTACAAATATCTGCTTTTAGACTCAAACGGGAAGCCTATGTTGAGAGTATTTGCTGGATCTTCTCGGGGTGAAAAACTTACAAAAACCCCACCGAGACTATCCTGGTGGGGAGATTTCGATACTTAAGTCAGTAAGAGTATATAAAATAAAGATTGAGAATATCCTGTAGGTTTTGCCCTGTATTGTTCTCATGTGATCTGTATATAGTTGGCCATAGACGTGGTCCTGTGCATGATGCAATTATACAAAAAGAGATAATAAACGTGTATAATTGAGTATATAGTCATAAAGCCGTACCTCTAGTAGTATAGGATAGGTGTAGAAACTATATCTACGATGGTGTATAATTGGGTATGAAGCCATACTTTCGATGATAGAGAATTGAGTTATCTTCTCATATCTCTAAGATGTGTGCATAGGGAGAGAGAATATTTGTAGTTGTGTGATTATAGAGAAATTGTGTTGTTTAGAGTTAAGAATGTAGTCCCTCTTTTGTCTTGTGTTAGGTTCTGTGGAATGTGCTATCTTTGCTTTGTATTTATAACTTTTCAAGAGATGTAAAAAACCATAATTTCTTTTTGTATAAGATCTTTCGAAATGATAGGGATTTGTGATCAAAGATTTTTAGGAGATTTAAAATCTTTTGAGATTAGAAATGTTTAAATTTTAGGAAAGATTTCATTTCTTATTAAAAATACAAGAGAATTTAAATCTAACGGAAATAAAGAAAATTTCTTGGTAAGTCGGGTACCATCAATATATATATATTAAAGGGTTAATGACCTTTAGCTATTTTGGGGAAGAGAGAGAGTGAGATTTTTTTTTTTTTGGTGTGCTGGAGGTTGAAGATAAGTGGGGGAAGAGGGAGGAAGGGAGAGAGAGAGAGGAAAGAGGAGAGAAGACAACCCGATAGAGCTTCTTCGTGGAGGCCATTGCTGCTGCCTCCATGAGAGAAGAGGAGAGAGAAAGGAAAGAGAAGAGAATTTGTGAGTTTTTAATATGGGTATAATTGATATTTTATGTGTTTTTGTTAGATTTTCATCAATTCCGTTCGATTCTGTTAATTTGCCATATTTTTTTAAATCACAGGGTATAGGTGGATAATGTGGTTTTCGGTTAGACTACATGAGAAAAAGTATAATCTACCAATAAAAAAAAAGAGAAATAATACTCTCGAACAATACTAAATTAATTACAACTAATTTGCATATTGAAATCAACATAAACATCGGAATTACAAATTATCTGATGCTAAATTTGATAATATGGTATCAACATTAAATATAAATATTTTTTGGCAGATAGGGGGGCTAGACCATTACAAGGGGAAAGGGGTACGATCCGAGTTGAGCCATAAGGCTGTTACATGGACTGAGTCGAGTTCGAGTCGCTCGCGAGCCGCTCGGTCAATGACTTGACTCGACTCGAGTTTGACCGAGTTCAAGTCGAGTTCGTCATGTATCGAATCGAATTCGAGTAGTATAATTTTAGATTCGAAAAGTCGACGAATATCTCAATTACATATATTAATATATATTATATATAGTTATATATAATTATAATAAAATAAAATAAAATATATTAATATATCATATAATAATCGAGTTTTCGAGTCGAATTTGAGCATTTTGTTATATAGTTGAATCGAGTTTGAGTCGACAAAAAAAATCGAGTTCGAGTATAAGGATACTCAGGGTCGATTCGAGCCAAATATATCCCTAGCCATAATTCATTAGCATTAAATATAGTTATTTATTACAACAAATCCATCAAACTCACTGGTGGTGGATCCATATGCCAGATAACTAATTAAATTGCAGATCTGCGTCCATTCAAGCTTGCGTATTGTGGATTTTCGCATTGTGTTTTCTACCCTTTGGGCATTGTGTGTAACTTATTTAAACGGACGGGTGATCAAATTTTTTCTTTCTTGCCCTATTATTATACTTTATTTAATTTATAGTCAGACATACCATGTGATATGCTGCATATGTGTTGTATGTAAGGGTGTCATGAGACTGGATAATGTTATTAATACTCGTGACACTACTTAATCAAAGCTTGATTTGAATTTGATCAAGCCGAGCTCGAGCTCAAGGTCGAGCTTAGACTCGGATAGTTCGGTATCGAGCTCGAGCCAAACTGTGTCGAATTCAAAGGCTTGACGAGCCCAATTAATTATATTTTTTAAAATAATTTTTATATTTGAAATTACGTTTATAAATTTACTTTTTTGAATATATTACTAATTTAAGAGATACTACCTAATAACGTTACCCGATGATACTTCAAGTTCGAGCTTGAGCTTAAAAAATATAAGCTCGATGAGCTTGAGTATTGACACTGCCTAACTCAACTCGAGTGTCATAATATTCCTGATTGTATATGGTGTATCAGATTCAAATTTTGTATAGAGAGCTCTCGGGTTGAGTCCAGGGTGTCACTATAATCTACAACTTCGATTAGATTAGTTCCCTTCCCTTGCTTGCGCTGAGCTGAGGATATTGTGATAATATGTTTGAACTTGAAATATAAGAGCATTTATGTCCATTTAGGGCAAATGAGTGGCCGCCAAAGGTATAATTTAGCTTCCCTTCCATTTTTCTTAATTGTGAATTCAATGAGTTTTGTTAATACATAGATCATAACTTGCTCCGTTCTCCACATGGAAGGAGGATGCAGAAGGGAACGTCTGAATTTTGGCTCACATCCGCAGCTCCTATTTAAACCTCCCCTTCTTTCTTTGGCACCCAGCAACACTTGGGCTCATTGAGAGAGAGAGAGAGAGAGAGAGAGGGAGAGAGGTTTTCTAAAGGACTGAATTTTGGAGACCAAGACGAGGAAGAAGATTCTAACTCTGAGGTATCTTCACATTTCATAAAATATATACCGGCAAATTCTTTTGAGTTGAGTGATCGGACACTCTACTTTCTTAACTAGAGATCTTGAATTCGAGTTTTGGGAATATAGAAAAAAGATTTGAAAGAGTCAATTTTTCAATAGGTTCTATAGTGTTCGAATCGAATTAATCAGGTAAAATCTGGATACTGATCGGTGAAAAACCAAAATAAAAAATCCTTGAACCTCTTTATTTTTTTTCCATTAAAATTATAAATAACTGAAAATTGACTTTGAAAATACAATTGACCTTTTAGTCAACTTTTCTTAAAAATTATATATTAAAATGCACATGATTTTTTATTTGACTTTAAGAAATTACTTCTGAATTTTGTTTCTTCTATACATTTTAGAAATCCTCTACATTGTTTTCGAGTCTGTTAACATAGTTTTGTGATGATGAGCCATTCCAAGTTCCATTTCCAAATCTCTCATCCAACAAACCGGAAGAACAAGAAAACATCAAAACATGATGAGACTACCTGGTATTGGACTTAATCCTATGAGGCGAACCCAAATTCCCATACTCCTACAATGTCCCAACCAGCAAAACCCAGCAAATTCTACTTCCAAAAGCGCCCTTCAAAATCCCACAAATTTGATCTTCAAAAATGGGACCCGACTCTCCCAAAACCCAAAATTCCCCAATCACCCGGACCCCATCAGAGCAATTCTTCCTAATCGCTCAAAATCTCTCTCCGATTGCCCTTTACATCGCCGATTCCTTAAGGAAACACCGGCATTGGGGCCCAGAGATAGTCGCAGACCTCAACAAGCTCCGCCGTGTCACGCCGGACCTCGTCGCCGAGGTTCTCAAAACTCAGATTGATAATATGATTTGTTCCAAGTTTTTTCACTGGGCAGGTAAGCAAAAAGGTTACAGACATACATTTGCTTCATATAATGCTTTTGCTTATTGCTTGAACAGAACAAATCAGTTTACGGCTGTGGATCAGGTGCCTGAGTTAATGTCTATGCAAGGGAAGCCACCCACTGAGAAACAGTTTGAGATTTTGATTAGAATGCACTGTGATTCCAATAGGGGTCTTAGGATTTACTACGTTTATGAAAAGATGAAAAATTTTGGGGTTAAACCCAGGACTTTTCTGTATGATAGGATCATGGATGCCCTCGTGAAAACGGGTCATAGATTTGGCATTGTCCGTGTATGAAGATTTTAAAGAAGATGGAATGGTAGCAGAGAGTGTTACATACATGATTCTCGTAAAGGGTTTGTGGAAGGCAGTCGGATGGATGAGGTACTTGAGCTTTTGGGAAGAATGAGGGAGAAGTTATGTAAACCTGATGTGTGTTCGCTTACACTGCATTGCTGAGGGTGTTGGTTACTGAGAGAAATTTAGATGGATGTATGAGGGTTTGGGAGGAAATGAAGATTGACAGTATTGAGCCAGATGCTAGGGCTTATAAGACTTCAATAACGACTTTATGTAAAGGAAATCAGGTCAAAAGGGGTTATAAATTGTTCAAGGAGATGAAAGAGAAAGGTCTTTTAATTGACAGAGCTATTTACGGATCACTGGTGGAGGCATTCGTAAATGATGGAAATGTAGGTTCTGCATTTGATTTGTTCAAGGATTTGATGGATTCTGGATATAGGGCTGATTTGTTAATATATAATTCTCTGATAAAGGGATTCTGTAATTTGGGACAATTCGAAAAGGCTTATAAGCATTTCCAGTCGACAGTTCAAGAAGGTCTAGGACCAGATTATGAGACTTTCAATCCCATGTTAGTGGCTTATGCAGAGTCACAACAAATGAACAAACTCTGCAAACCACTTTTGCACCTGCAGAAATTGGGGTTTCCTATTTTGGACTATCTTTCTAGACTCTTCTCGTCCGTGGTGGAGCATGATAACAGGGTAATGAGAGCTCTCAAAGTGTTTGAATATTTAAAGCCCAAAGGTTTCTGCAGCCTTTCAGTATACAATATTCTTATGGGAGCTCTTCAAAAGATTGGGGAGGTAAAAAGATCATTATCTCTCCTTGATGAAATAGAAGTTTCAAACTTTGAACCTGATGCATCCACTTTCAGTACTGCAATTATTTGTTTCATTGAAGTGGGGGAGCTCCAACAGGCATGTGATTGCTATAACGGAATAAAAGATATGTTGAGGATCCCTTCTATTGCTGCTTATCAGTCTCTTGTTAGAGGACTCTGCAATGCTGGAGAGATAGATGCAGCTATTATGCTTGTCTGTGACAGCTTGGCCAATGTTAAAAGTGGGCCCATGGTGTTTAAGTACAAACTTACCACCCTTCATGAATGTAAACCAGGCAACTCTGAGAAGGTGATTCAGGTAGTCAATCATATGTTGCATGAAGGTTGTCCTCTGGATAAAATTATTTATTGTGCTATAATGTCTGGAATGTGCAAACATGGAACAATAGAAGAGGCAAGAAAGATCTTTTCTATTCTTACAGAACACAAGCTTCTAACTGAAGGGAAAGCAATTATGTATGATGAAATTCTCATAGATCATATGAAGAAGAAAACCGCTGATTTAGTTCTTTCAAGTATAAAGTATTTTGGGCTTGAATCAAAATTAAAATCAAGAGGTTGCAATTTGCTTGCAGATTGAAATTCTTACACAGGGGACATGTCAAAAAACTGGTAGCCGTTGACATTCTAATTTTCTTTCTTGATCTTGCTATATGCTTCTTGAGCACATTCATTTTTCTATTTCTTGTAGCTTGGGTCACTTTATTTAGGCTCAGAAAAATGGTGGGTACTGTTTGCCTGTATTTCAAACACTGCAGTAGCTTATGCATATGACCACATAGAGAAGAAATTTATTCATCTCCTAGGGTTATTTTGCTTATATCAAATACAAGGAAATGGATTCAGAGACTATTGTTGATGTCCTCTGAACTCATCTCCTGTAGTTTCTCCAACAGTTTCCTCCGATGTTGTCACAGGACCACACGAAGTCACGAAGCAGGTAACAGTGTGCATCTGGAATTCATCCTAGGTTGTAAATATCTCTTTTGGGATGTTCATTAAATAATGAACTTGTTTTGACTATACTTGTTCACATTTACTTATTCCAAATTACATATTCGCTAAGACTTTCATGCTACGTATTTGTAGATTAAATATCAAAGAGTACACAACTTTAATACTGATGCAACTAACTTTAGATGATTTTGGTGATGACACTGTTCTTAATATATCTTGTTGTAGACAACTGCCAATTGCAGAACTTGAATAATATCTTCTCTTATTGATTACAACAAAACCTAACAGCTGAAGAATGTTATCATGCTGATTTGATACCTTCCAATTTGCATGGCTAGGAGAATGTTACCTTACAATTTTCAGTTGCTGTACATATAGTCAATATTGAATCTATGAAAGGGTAACTTGGCACTAAATCTGATGTAGCTTAAAAGAACACTGGTTGAAAGCCTGTTCTTTTTTTTTTTGTCACCAACCGGTATCCAGATTTTGTCCGACTAATCTAGTCCGAACACTGTGGGGCCCATCGAGGGTTTGTCTCTCCCAAATCATTTTTTTCCATTCTCAGAACTCGAACTTGAGTTCTAGTGGCATATCTTCCCTGGCTTCATTACTTCTATGGCATGTCACATTCCTCCTCAAATATCATCACTTTTAAGGCTCTATTTCTTTTTGTACTTTTTCTTTGTGGTGCCAACACAAATGGAGATAGTTCTTTTTCTGAGATGTGCCAGCCAATTTAGTAGTCAATGTGCAGAAAGGGGCACAGTGCATATGGGATTATTAAGATGGTTCTGAGGTCGGTTACATAGCGATTTGAACCCTAAATCTTAGGATTAGGGAGCGGAATTATGAAAACTAGGCTATTCACTTGGGATGTTCTGAGGTCGATTTGGATGCAAAGAAACACTACCGTTTTTAATGCATATTATTAGATGGTCTCTCTCCATTCCACCAAAAACTTGATGCAAAGTCCAATCCTTGTATATAGGGTTTCTACCGCAAAATGTGATGTGATAACAATCTGATTTTTCTAAGGTAGAAGTTTAGGGTTTCTAGAGAAAATAGTAATGAAAAATAAAAAATAAAATTCCAGTAACTAAAAATTGAAAGAAAAGCTGCCATAGATGGGAAGAAAGGGGCCACACTCACCTGCATCACATTTTCTAGTGTTTGAGGGAAGTCAAAACATTTTTTCTTGGAAATTAAAATTTTTAATCCGACTTTTCTTAATAAGGTTACAAGCCTCTGTACAAACAATTAACTTTACAAAAATAAACATTGCTTCTGAAACTAAAAATTTAGAAACTTCTTAAAGGTCCTAGCATTGACTTTTGTAACAATAAGTACAATAGAAATAGCTTTCTAACAGTAAAAGAAAAAGAAACCATCGAGAAAATTTCTGAAAAAGAAAATGTCAACAGTAATATGTAGAGTACCTGTGAAGTACTTTCTACTCAAGCTCCCTAAAAGGTCATCCATAATTGTTCTCCCACTAAAGCAAAGCAAGAGGCTGATTAAACATTGATTTCTTTCTTCTTGAACAAAACTTTTACTGCTTGGTTTCTATCAAAAAGCTTTTAAGAGATCTTTTGTACTCTTGAGGTGAAACATCAACCTGTTATCTTTTCTCCCTCGGCTCTCATCATTATTAGTCCTATGTGTCCTTGCCTATTCTCGTTGTAATGTTGCCTCATGGATGATATAAATTCAAACTACCAGAAAATTGTTGTGGATTGCCTAAGAAGTTAGGAAGAGTTATTGCTAGTTGGTTGCTTTGGCAGCTACAAGCAGGCCAAATTTGAAGTGGAAGCTTTGTGGCTTGGATATCATGATTCAACAGAGTTGATATCATATCTAGACTCGGACTCTCATGAGCACAGGACCGTAATGACTTCTGTTTCAGAATATGATACCAATTAGTCAAGGATTAGTGTTTCTTAAATGAAAAAGTCATGGACATGTTATTTCCCCCGTAATTCTGAAAGCTAACAAAACCACATTATCACCGAGGAGCCTCGCCTGGCAGTCTTTTACTCCATCTAATTTGATATAGTTTTGAAGTCATAGAGGATTCTCCGAAGATCTTAACATATCCAACCACACTCTTATGGAGCCTACACTTCTTGTCACCATGAACATCAAAAAGAAAATTTGCAGGAAAACTTTTGTTTTCACCCTGATTTCTTTCTTCTCCAGAATTGTTGAGTGCTAATTGTTTACACCCCAAGCCATTTGGAGCATTTTGAAGTCTAGATAGCTGGAGTTTTAAGAGTATCTCCTTGTTGTGAACTATTTTCGTCTTTCCTAGGTTGTGATATTTGTCAATGTTGACATGGTCATGTCCAAACCCAACCAAATATTATTTAGCCTCCAAATCTCAGACCAAATCTACTTCTCCCAGAGAGTAAAAAAATCAACAAGCTCACCATGGCTAGAGAAAATTCTTCGAAAATCGTTAGGTTCCCAACCATATGGTAAGTTTGAGAATAATAGTTTTGTGACCCTTCCCATCCCTCAGCACTTCTCACTCTCTGTGCAAGCCTGCTTCTAGAGCAGCTTATTGGCTACCATGTGTCCATTAATAGCACTGGGAACCTCCTTCCTGAAATTGCTGATAACATTATCAAAGCATTTGTAACTGCTGGAAAATCTCTGGGAAAAGCATCCTGAAATCCGTGAGGCATGGTAAAATTTCTTCAAGACATCATGTTTGTCATTTTATCAACATCGAAACATTTTTGAGATTTGCTAGACATTTGTTACATTCAACTGACAAGTCTGACATTACTGCTTTCACCATCTCATTTTCCCATACAGGTTTATATTGGATAAGATCTAATAACCTATAAACTATTTACAACATGCTTTGTATTAATCAGTTTTATCTTTTGTTGACATTGTCAAGTGGTGCAGCTTGTCACTTTCTACATTGTAGCATTATCCTCATGACATCTAAACTTTTCTTGTGATAAACGCATTATATGAATTTGCATTTCTGTTGGATTCCTCCTTGTTTCCACATAATGGGTGTAGGTGTATCAGGGAACTCTGTTGGTCCCTGATTTTAACAGAACAATCAAACATTTAAAGAATTCCATGTACAGTTATGTTCCATATGATGACTCAAAACATCTGTTTTCTGACAGAAAATGATTGGTTATTACTCCTATAAATCTAGTTTCACTTTGTCACTTGTATTCAGGAATCTGGACTATAATAAGAGGTAAAGGCCAATTTAATGCTGAAGTTGGACGCTGCAGTTGGATGCTTTGAATTGTTTTGAGATGGTAGTGGGTCAGCTATCCACCTCCCATGCCTTGGAAATATGTTCTCATGCGTTGAAGCAGGAAAGGAAAAAGGACTTCCTGCACCCAGCATGCAAGGACAGTGACAGAGAATCCAATTAGAGAAGAAAATACATACTGACAACAGAACTTTTGCACTTCACCATGTTATTGATACAAGGACATTTTAGATCCCGCATAACTTTCCCCACGTCAATGAAGAATGTAAATCTTGCAGGAGTTCTGGGAATGTTTAGGGTTATGGAACAGGAGAAATGTATACTGCTTCCAAATTTTGGGCATATGTTGTGCTCAAAATTTGAAATCATCTCAAGAATGTGTCCTAAAAATCTTCACAGTTGTGCATCAATAGTTGATACAATCATGTGGTGATCCTTTGAATGAAGAGAGAACAAGGTGTTGTAAATAGATCTTTGAACAAAAACATCCTTATTCCATGGTAGAAATAGAAAGCTGTTAATTCTGCAGAAAATCATAGTAATTGGATAAAAAAACTTACAAGTCTTGAGTGCTGCCTCTGCAATTTGACAATGTAGGGCTAATTATAAAAGTCAGATGAAGAGCACACAGAAAAATGAAATAATGGCCATTGGAGATTTGTCAATCCAGTCTTTCATAAACACAGAATCAGACCTGCATAAACCTTTTTCTGTGAAAGGATCTTTGAAAGAAAATGTCTCATTCCATATACATAAGATATTACCAAAATCTAAAATTAGTAATTACAGCAGTGAATCAAATAGCTTCCTGGAAACAAAAGGTAAGACCACTACAAGCCTACAATCATTTTACAACACAATTCTGTCCAAGAGGCACTTGATCTCATTCACCATTGTTTATAGCTAAGCTATAAGAGCTAAAGCTCAAAACTCATGCTTGGGCTGGTTTCGAGTCTGTGGAAGTGCTGGTTCAAGTTCCAGTTTGAGTTCAGGTTCAGGTTCCAATTCATTTTCAGGTTCGGTTTCTTCATCTGAAGAGGTGTCTTCACCACCATCCTCTTCTTCTGCTTCCCTTATTGCTTCATTTATTGCAAGCTGAAAACACAGGCACACAATTAGACAGCCTCACAATGAGTACAAAGAAAATTCACAGTGACGCATCTATGCAGCAAAGTCCAAATTAGACCAAACATTGAATTACAGTAATTTTTTTTAACCAAACAAACGGAGCCATTTTTTTATCGAAAGAATCTTCACTTTTCATTAACATTTTTGCATGCAAATATCAGTTTTCTTTTCTACTTAACTAGTCTGCCTTGTCATAAACCAGAGATAACCAAATGGAAACAGATCTCCTGGCTTATTCAACAGTTAAACTGCACCAGACCATCAAAAGGAGAAAACAATTAGGGAACTCTTAATGGTGCTGATGAAGTTGAACAACAAGGATTTATCATCCCTCATTTCACATTAATTCAGAATTGCCAGATGATTTTCTGACATGTCAAAACCATATAAAGGTGAAAACAATTAGGGAACTCTAATATTGCCGATTGCAGTTCCAAGAGCAATCGCTGCACATTCTAGACACAAGTTGAAGGAATACAATCTAGCAGCTTTAATCGGAAAGAAGAAAAAGAAAATAAAATGTATTAACTTGGGCAGTTTGGTGGCTATTGTCAGTTTATGTGGACTACATGCTAAGGTGAATTAGCATTAGGGTACCCGGAAAGGGGAGGGGGAGAGTGGAATGTCACTTCTATAGGAAAATAAACAATAAGAAATTACAAAAATCATCACCCAATTCGCCATTGCATTGTGAACTTATACTTTTCATATTGTAGTTTGATGATGCTAAAGCTGTAACATTTTCTGTGAAAAAAGGTAGTTTAAACAGGCCTAACAGTAGCAAAACCGATGCCAATGTTCTAAAATGCCCTCCTTTTTACTTTTTTTTTGGGGGGGGGGGGGAGGGGGAAGAGATGCAAACATGGTTTTCAGCATTGTAGGTGTGAGAGCTGAGAGCATAAATCTATCGCCATTTCCAGGGTGTAGTGGTGGCAGTTCATACATGGCGGCTTTTGATGAGAGAGAAGAAAGAACAGTGAGAAAGAGAGAAGTGAGAAATTCGTGCAACCATAACTTAATAAGGGAGTTACGCAAGTGTTAGCAAAACCAAACTACACGATTCGAAATGTGAATTTTAAGAAGACTGGGTTTAAACTGTTTATCGCAGGTAAATTTGAGGATGATTCTTGTAATTTTTCCAAATTCAACCCTTCGAGTGTAGCATTAATTATTTTCCTCTGGTAACCCACCAGGAATTAAGTGATTAAAACCACATATATAACCTTCTAAATTTAAGGCTTACATTTGAATAGCCCCGGAATTTAATTGCAATCAGTTCCCCCTGTAAATGGAAGGACTTAGGATTCTGGGAAGATAAAAGTCAGCTCAAAGCACCTAACTTGTATCTCTCTCTTCAATTCAAAATTTTTTGTAAAAATTTCTATTGGAAAAGCAAAAATTAGCCAAAAATTATGGAGGATTGAGAAATCACAGCACAAACTGGTTCATTGAAAAAAGTACACCATTGCTAAAGATTTCATATAATGCAGCCAAATAGGGAAAAAAGAAGGGCGGGGGGGCCCGGTGCCCCCGCCGGGCGGGGGGGAATCACGTACACAATTGGGACGCTAGACTCGGATTCCTCACTAAGACATTTTTCTCGTCCATCAAATTTTTTTTTCCCCTTGAACTATGTAGGTAAAATATTATAGCACATCTCATAGCGGATAAGCATCACAGCATTGAGAACCACAAAAGGTGCCCTTGTTTCGGCTACTAAAGTTTATAGTAATAAGCCCAAGTATGCAACCTTTATCCTTAGTATATAATCAATCTCAAGAAATTCCAAAGAGAGAGAAAGAAATGATTTTGTTCACCCACCAAACAATTCCATCAACAATCCTAATCAAATATAGAAAAACAAAAGAATTCCAAAATGGGTATGAAGAATTCACAGCAAAGAAGCCGAAAAATGCAGAGAGATTTGTACCTCTTCTAAGTATTGTTGATCGAGCTTGTCCGCAATTTTGATAGAAGTGAAGACTGTGGCAGCGAGGAGAGAGAGAGGTAACAGAAATGCGAACAAATAACTGCTCGTACTGGGACCTGCACGAGTAATGACGGAAAGACCACGCGTTCTCCGGCGACCCAAATCGCCGGAGAAGCGAATTGCAGTCGAAAATCGGAAAGATGATGATGAGACCGGCGGCTGAGTGGGGCGGATATTAGATGGAGCCGAATTCCCGCTGATGAGACACCAAGCCATGATTTGCTTTTGACGTTTTGTGAAGCTCTGAGATAGCTTCAAATATTTACTCATTTTGAAAATTGGTGAAAAAAATAGTATTTAGGCGAAATTTGGAAAAGCGATGCTTAGGAACGTTTTTTTGAAAAGAAAAGAAAAAAAAAAAAAGAGAAAGAATCGATATTGATTGATTCGATTAGGAAATAATTGTGTTTTTTTAATTATGATCATGAATTTAACTCTTTATAAATATGAAAAAAATCATATCAGGAGATTTTTTTTCAAAAAAAGTATGATAGTAGATCGATTTAGATTAATCAAGTTTCAAAAAAAGTATGATAGTAGATCGATTTAGATTAATCAAGATGAAACTTGAGAAAAAAAAATTAGAGACTTTGGGATTATTTTACTCTTTACAAAAATCTGAATAATGATATTAAAATATAAATAGTTCTTATTTTAATATAAATTTTAAATTAGTTTTGGTTAATGAAATTTTACTCATAGATTATGTTAGTGCCATATTATTTTATTAGCATTACATCAGTCACATTAATGTTATATCGGTATCCATCTAATCTATTTTTAATCATAGTATTTGATCGTTTTATGTAGTAGGCAATACCCTTTTAATCGAAAATAATTAGAAATTTTGGTAACCTTAAAATAAAATTATTTATATTTTTAATATCATGATTAGAATTTTTAATTACTTTTTCAAAATATTATTAGACAAATTCAAATCTTTTTTTTTTTATTATACCGAGATTTAAACTCGAGTCACCATATTGAGAGAGAGGGATTGTAACTATTAAATTTATCCACTCGGAAACCTTCTCCCCTCTCTCTCTCTCTCTCTCTCTCTCTCTCTCTCTCCCCCCTCCTTTTCTGGTGCCCATGGCCATGGTCCACTTTCAATCCCCTCTCTTCTTTTATCTTTTATGTCACTCTCTTTTTCTCTTTCTCAATTCTTTTTCTCTCTTTCAACTAACCATAGCCATCGGTAGAAAAGAGAACTGCTCGATAAGGCATGAGTTCGAGTATCATAAGCGTTTCCTCATAGGAACATCCACGAATCTGATCAATTACTCTTCGCGCTTTGTGAGCCGACATACGGATATAATGACCTAAAGTGTATACTTCTGTATTTTGATTCTTCTTGCTCTTCTTTATCATAAGGTTCACCTCTCACTCATAAATAATAAACATCTATCTTTATATATATTTTTTTAACGACGAGATCTAGTATCATTTTTCGCATGTCCCCTGAAATTTAGAGTAGGTACAAATTCTCCCAATTTATGGCCTACAATGCGATCCGTTATATAAATAGGTAAATGCTCTTTTCCATTATGAATAGCAATTGTATGCCCAATCATTGTCGGTATAATGGTAGATGCCCGTGATCAACTTATTATTACTTCTTTTTTTGCTTTTGTGTTAAGTTTATTAATTTTTTTTAATAAATGATTCGCTACAAAAGGATTTTTTTTTAGTGAACGTGTCACCAACAAAAGGATTCGCTACAGAAGTGAGAGGCAGACGAACAAGAAAACTAATCAAGAGAGAAAAAGAGAGTGACAAAAGGAATTGAGTGGCGGGTGCCATGAACGTTAGTAGTGGTGAGAAAGAGAAGAGAGAGTAGAAGTGAGAAGAGAGTGGCGAATGGCAACCATTGCTACCAATAGAAGTGAGCGAGAAGACAAATGAGAGAGGAAATCGAATGTGGATATCAATGTAAAATGATCTTTTTGCATTAATGAAAATAAAAATTTTTTAACTCAAATTCTTTCTCAAAACTGATCCTAAACATGTATGGAAGCTTTTTAAATCTCTGAAGCATGACACTTTCTATTGCTAATCGATTTTTCAAATTGCTAATCGTATTCAAAGGTCACTCGGTGGCACCATAACACTATTTTTGTGGTAAATTTTCGAATACATAGATATTTGACGGGTTGTCGAAATCTTCCAAATTAATACTGATTTTCTGATGTGATAAATTTATAATAATAATGGTATCAGATCGAATCACAAGAGAACCAAATTGATTTAATTTCTTAGTTAAATGTTAAAAATAAAAATAGAGAGTTTTATCAAATAAATTTGTAAATTAAAAATAACAACTAAAAAAAAAGAAACAAATTAACAATAGAAATAATAAATATTAAAAAGAAATCAATCTACCGAAACTCTAATCCAATGGTTCACCATATTCAATTATTTCACTGATCATTGGTTAAAAATATTTTTCTTACAATTCAAATATTTAACTTTAGATTTATTAGGATAACCGTAATAAAACTTGTGTTTTCCTAATTTAATTGATCAAATCCAGCATCCAACCAAAACTTATCATTAATTGATTGGACACGATAACGTTCTATATCAATATAATGATAGCATTAAGATTTGTAAAAACAGTTAAACTAAAATATAAGTAATTGGGATAGCCGCTATTATTTAATTTTGTTCTATCGATTCCTTAGGTTAAATATGAATATCGATAAAGGACCATAAACAAAAATAATTTAGTTGCTACTTATACTATTCATTCATGATAATTACGAATCACTAAAATCCTAGATAACGATAGAAAAATTAATATTAAATTAAATTGTTAGATTAATCAATATCAATTTTTTATGTAAATAAATCAAGAATCAACGAATACTTGAATTAAAAGGACAAAAAATTAAATTAAATACCTAACTTCACAGTGAAGACAATCGGATAAAAATTTTCTTTGAATCAAAAAAATAAACCAATCACTTATAGTGGTGAGCCTCCAAGGGAAAAAAAAAAAAAAATTTCTGGTTGAGGAGAATTGACCCAGCCGGCTGCAGCTTGCTTTTTCTTCTTTTTTTGAATTGTTGTGTTTCCTTTTTTTTTCCCCGTTCAATGTGCAGCAGCTACCGTAAGGCAGCTGTGGATGATTTTGTTTCTCTTTTTTTAGTAAGAAAAAATTTTAAAAACAATTTTTCTTAAAATAAAATTTTTATTAAAATTAATTAAAATTAAAAAAATCAAGTTTTTTTTTTCTTTGTCGGCCTAAATGATGTTTGTTTCATTTAGTTTCAAATTGTCTTTTTAAACCAATTTTGTCTAAATTTTTTAATTCTAATTACCTAAAAATAAAAATCAATAAAATCAATTATTAAATCATTAAACAGTATAAAATCAAATCATAATAATAACAATAAATTCAATAATTTACGAGTTATCAATATTTTAGTACATAGGTGAAGTTACATAAATAAAAACTCGGTTTGACATCAAAAATAGAACTTAGGCTTGTTGGGAAATAAAATGATTCTTATCATCGAATGGGTTCAGTCCTCCCTCAGTCTATGGGACTGAGTCTCTTGGTCAAATGAATTGACTCGTATGGTTTCAATTATGAGAGTATTACAGTCTCAATTACGAAAAATAAGACTGACCCATGGCTGTTATACGGACTAAGTTGAGTTTGAGTCGCTCAGTCAACGACTCGAATTTGATCGAGTTTGAGTCGAGATCGAGTTAAGTTTATCATGTATTAAGTCGAGTTCGAATAGTATAATTTTAGACTCGAAAATTCGATGAGTAGTTCGATTATAGTATTAATATATATTATATATATTTATATATAATTATAATATAAAAAATAAAATAAAATATATTAATATATTATATAATAATCATATTTTCGAGTCAAGTTCGAGTATTTTGTTATATAGTCAGGTCGAGTTCGAACTTCTATTATATACTACTTGTCAAGTTTGAGTCGAGTAAAAAAAATCAAGTTCGAGTTCGAGTACAGAGATACTCGGAATCGATTCGGGTCAAATACACCTCTAATTGACTCTATTGTACCACTCATGTTCGAACTAAGTGAGTCACATGACCTCAATTATGAATTGTAGGATGGGATTTATTGGTTCGTAAGACTCAATGATATGGTTTGATGTACACCACATCACCAAATTTTATGGTCTCACATGGACTATACGATTTAGTCCCATGGCTAAATGAATTTATTTCTATGGTTTCAACAATAGCTTATTGAACAATGTCCATTACACAATCGCACACAATCTTATCATCAAACGTCAACTACAAATGATCATGTTTTAATATCCTGAAATTTTCATATTGTAGTATCTTTCGGATTGAGTGGCGTACATAAAGATTAGGGATGTCTTGGCTCGTTTAGAAGGTTTTCTAAGTTTAGAAATCTCCATTTGTGTCTAGGATCCTACACCGAGTTGCGGTTTTGTGTTGTTGATGCTGTTTCAGTCGTGTTATGCATTAACCCTTATTCGAAGGATTGACGTACCTTCCTCTCAAGGGCCTCCTCTACAAATCCTTTTTTGGCTGTCTTCCTAGGGAATTTTTGGGTTCTGACCGTGGCTGGATTTTTGAGTTGGGGCAGTATTGTCCTCGCAATCTCCTAGGTGATTTCCTACAATAGTTTTTGCTAATGATTTCTGCACATGTTTTGAGTGGTGGTTTCTTGTTTATGTGTCCGTGTATGAACTTTGATTTTTTCTGAACTTTGTTTTGAGTTTTGCCCTTTGTGGGGGTGTCCTCAGGCCTATGCCCTCGTCAAGGACCACTACAAAAAAAAGGAATTCAGCGACGAAATTTAGCAACGAAAAATATTCGTCGCAAATTTGCAACAAAATTAGCGACAAAAAGGTTATTATCGGAAATTAGCCACAATTTTAGCAACAAAAATATTTTCGTCGCAAATTTAGCAACAAAAACATTTTTCTTTACCAAAATCGTCGCTAATTTTCGCTGAAAAATTTTTGACGCAAAATTCGTTACAAATTTCCGACGAAAAATAAAATTCGTTGCTAAATTTGCAACGAATTTCAATATTCGTCACAAAATAAGGGATGAAAAATGTATTCGTCCCTAAATTTGCGACGAAATAAAATTCGTTGCTAATTTTGCCACAAATTTCCAATTTCGTTGCAGATTTTGCAACGAATTAACAATTTTGTCTCAAAATTTGCGACGAATTGTATTTTTGTCGCAAAATTTGTAACAAATTAGGTAATTCGTCTCTAAATTTGCAATGAAACTAAATTTCGTCCCAAAATTTGGGACAAAAAAATAATTCGTCCCTAAATTAGGGACGAATTCGGTTATTTGTCCCGAAATTTTGCGACGAATTTCCCATTTCGTCCCTAAATTTGGGACGGAAAGAATTTTGTCCCAAAATTTGCGACGAATTTTCGGATTTGTCCCTAAATTTGGGACGAAAATAAAATTTGTCTATAAATTTGCGATGAATATAAACATTCGTCGGAAAATTTGCGACAAAAAACTTATTCGTCGCAAAAAATTCAGTTATTTGTTCCTAATTAGTGACAAATATCGTATTTGTGACAAAATTTATCCCTAAATATCCATCCCAAAAAATAAAAATGTTATTGTAATGTAATCTTTTAGATTAATATGTTCATTTTCTATTTATTCAAATGTTTTATATAATGATAATATTTTAGACGAAATCTTATAAATTTATGCAATCAAAGAAATATATAGATTGTGGGGAAATGACGGGTAACGAAATAAGACACATTGGGGAATGAAGACTTAAATTTAACTTTTATTCTTTCTGTTTGTTTGGTTTTTATTATAGTCCATCCGAAAATTTAGATTTTTCAGGGACGAAAATTTTTTTTCATCCCTGATTCAGAGACGAAATTTTTTTTTCATCCCTAATCGGACTGAAATTATTTAAATTATTAATAGAGTTTCTCCTAATGAATGATATTATGTTACAATGATTTATATAAAATTTTATTATTAATAAATTAATAAATAAAGAAATTTTATTAATTTAAGATTTTTTAATTTCAAATACAATTTTTTTTTAAATTAAATTAATTGAATGAGAGAGGGACAAAGAGAGGATTTGCGTAAAGGGAATGTCTAATTATCTGGTGTCCAGTCGCATAGTTTAGATTTTAATGCCTTTTAGGTCTACTGTCTGATCAGCTGAATTAGAAGTGATGGTTGAGATTGTCAGTAAGGTCATCCAATTTTTAATTAAATGATTGAACCACTTATTTATTTTAATTATCTATAAATTTCTTCCCCGGGTTAAGGTTTAAGGAATGTTTTTTATAGATTCATTACTCAGAGCAATTCAACTATTTTATGAATTCTCTAATATCACTATAATATCATATATCATATATTATATATTTATATATTTTATTTTTTAAAATAATTATTATCTTGATTGAAACTAATTTTAGATATTTTTTCGAATGATTTATCAATTTTATTAATTTAGACAAATTTTAAATAATTTTAATCGTGCGATTTGGTTGGATTCTAAAAATATTGGATCAAAGCAGTGCATAGATTGCGGGGAAGTGACGGGTAATGGAATAAGACATATCTTTCTTTTTGTTTAGATTTTATTATAGTCCGTCTGAAAGTTTAGATTTACGTAACTAGTAATTTATATGACCATTAAATAACTATCCAAAAAATAAAAAAAATATTAAACTTTTGGGTCCCTGAATCAGGGACGAAAGTCATTTTCGTCCCTGATTTAGGGACAAAAAAAAATTTTCATCCATAAATCAGGGATGAATACATTTTTCGTCCCTGATTCAGGGACGAAATTAATTTTTCGTCCCTGATCATGCCGAAATTTAAAAAATAAAATTATTAATAGAATTTCTACTTAGTAATGAATGATATTATGTTACAATGATTTACATAAAATTTTATTATTAGTAAATTAATAAGTAAAGAAATTTTATTAATTTAAGAATTTTAAATTTCAAATAGCATTTTTTTTTAAATTTAATTAATGGAATGAGAGAGGGACAGAGAGAGAATTTGCGTAAAAGGAATGTCTAATTATCTGGTGTCCAGTGGGATAGTTCGAATTTTAATGTCTTTTAGGTCAACTGTCTGATCAGCTGAATTAGAAGTGATGGTTGAGATTGTCAGCAAGGTCATCGAATTTTTAATTAAATGATTGAACTATTTATTTGTTTTAATTATCTATAAATTTCATTCCCACGTTAGAGTTTAAGGATTATTTTTTATATATTCATTATTCAGACCAATTCAACTATTTTATGAATCCTCTAATATCACTATAATATGACATATCATATATTATATATTTAGATATTTTATTTTTTAAAATAATTATTATCTTGATTTAAACTAATTTTAGATATTTTTTCGAATGAATTATCAATTTTATTAATTTAGACAAATTTTAAATAATTTTAATCGTGCGATTTGGTTGGATTCTAAAAATATTGGATCAAAGCAGTGCATAGATTGCGGGTAAGTGACGGGTAATGGAATAAGACACATTGGGGAAATGAAGACTTAAGTTTCACTTTGATTTTTTCTATTTGTTTGGTTTTTATTATAGTCTGTCCGAAAATATAGATTTACCCAAGTAGTAATTTATATCACTATTAAATAATTATCTAAAAAAAAATTAAAATTTTCCTGTCCCTGAATCAGGGACGAAAGTCGTTTTCGTCCCTGATTCAGGGACGAGATACGTTTTCCTCTCAAAATTAGGGACGACTTTAGGGACAAAAAACTTTTGACCCTAATTTCCTTTTACTCAATCACTTTGCCGAATGCACGAAATACATTCTCTCTCTGTCTCTGTCTCTGTCTTGCTTTGTTCATCGCCATGACGGTTGTTCTGCGAAGGGCTGGCGGAAGGGTTGCCGGATCTGCGACGGTGGTAGGTAATCTGTCTCTCTCTCTCTCGACCGCAGAAGCCGTCGGATCTGCCCTTAACAGGCCAACCGCGGCAAGGGGCTGCTGTCCCTGCGCGGCCTAGCCGTGCGAAGGGGCTACTGGCCTACCGCGGCTCGGGCGATGCAAAGGGCCGCTGGCCCCTGTGCGGCCTGGGCACTACAACGGGCCGCTGGCCCAGCGCGGCCCGGGTGCTGCAAGGGGAGAATATGTCCTTAACCAAGTCAATGCTGCAAAAGGTTGGGGCTAGCCTTGTTTAGTATTTATATCTTTTAGTTTTTCCTTATCTGCTGTGGGAGGAAATTGGGACAATCGATAATTTGCAGTATTCCCAGTTATCTCATACAATATCCTAACGGTTTCTGTAATTGTGTATTCCTTTTCAATGTTGAAAACAGTCATTGGAAATTTGGACTTCTCTCATTCTATGTGCAGTTCAAGCATGGCTTCTATTTAAATGGTTTTCTCTGAAGATATTATTTTTTATTTAAATTCCGAATGCAGGAGAACTTCGAGCAAAGAGGAAGAAGCAGCTGAAGAAGGACAACGCTTCAAAGTTGAAGTCCTTGGTTGATGAGGTAATGCAACGTTATTCTTGCACATTCATGTTAGGTCTTTGTTACTATTGTTCATTTCATCTGATCAAGTAACATTCATGACAAGTATCTTCAACATGAAGGTGGTACTGCTTTATTAAAGTACTGGATATTGCCACACTTTCTCTCTGCTTAGGCACAATATGCTTAAAATAATTTGGAAATTTCAGAAATGGTTGTTGAAAATCATTCATTACTCAATGGTGTGGTGAGTTAAAGGATGGAGGTTGCTAGAGATGTTATTTCTATTTGAAAACTCAAAATGTTATTTTTGGTTAGGGGCATATATGTTACAGAAATATTTGCAAGGCTTCATGACATTGAAATGTTGCTTCTGTATAGATGTATGGACATATGAGCTTGTGTGAAGTCTATATAGCATCTATTTGTTACAAAACTAGATGTAAATCAACTGAGCATTTGGTCAACTAATTAGTCTTAGGATTTTAATATAAATAAAGTTATTCTATAAAAATATTTATTCAATCAATTAACATCCGCTAATTTAATTAAGTTAATTTTTCAATATACATCTATCTTTATTTTTTATTATACTTTATTAGGAATAGTTTGACTTGAACTCAAGAAAAACCTTAAAACGTTTATTACTTCACAAAAACCTCATACTTTATTTCGAATATGTTATTTCAAATATTATTTACTAATTTTATATGTTATTTCATTCTTTTTCCGATTTTATATGTCATTTCAATTTTTTATTAAAAAACAAATAAGATATATAATAATTTATCCAAATAAACTATACATCATCTGTAAAGAGTAATTCTGTGATGACCGGTTGATATAGGATTCTCAAGACATACCACAATTGAGGAAGAAAGGGTGGGGGACCAAAACAGAGATGCAGAATTTTACAACCATTGTATTCTTTTTCTAAAATTGAACTAGGCAAAATAATTAAATGTTTCAAATAATTAAATGTTTCATTGTTGATGTCCATTTTTTGGCAATATATCTGATAGCAGAAATTTAATGCGTGTATCAGGTACTATGTAGATTGTCTCAATCAGAGTTCATATCATACTTCCATTATTGCAGATCATTGAGGTTTGAAGACCAACCAGATTATTCATATTTGAAAAGAGTTTTCTGAGACCTGTTTATTCGAGAAGGTAATTTACCATTGTCAAAATTGTATTTTGATTCATGGGATTTGATAATAACATTATTTTTCTCGAAAATTTCGATGTGAGAGAGAGAGAGAGAGATCAGATGAATGTCATATGGATTATTATGTATATTTTTGAGTATATTTTATGGTGGTATTTTATGAATTAATAAATTCAATTACATGATATTTGTTTTCAAGAATTTTTGAACCATGATATTTGTTTTCAAGATTTTTGATTAGTTAAATAATCATTGTTGTTAAATGTTTAATATTTTATAATTTATTTGATTATATGACAATATTTAATGTTATTGTAAAAATTTTGTTAATTTGTTTGATATTAATTAAGTTATAATATTATTTATTAGTATATTAATTTTTTGTGAAATTAAGATTAGTATTACTGATGATGTTGAGTTCTATGAAATTAACATTACTTTCATGATATTTAATTTATATTGTGAAATTAATATTAAATTTTTATGCAATTAACGTTATTATTTATTGTTATATCAACTTAGTTGGGATTAATGATGTTATTATTATTAATGTTATAGTAATTTTTTTAGTTGTTTTTATTAATATTTTAAAAAATTTTAAATTTGGAGACAGGGAAAATGCAGAACGAAAGAAGTTGGATGTATAAAAAGAACTTATCTGATCGTCGGGGTTTAACTGATGAGTTTATTTTTGGGTTGAAACAATTTTTAGATTTTGCTTGTAGTTATGTTGATTTTATGGATGGGAATAAGTTAAGGTGTCTGTGTAGAAGGTGTCATAATGGTAAATTTTTACAGTGTGATAAAGTTAGGGAACATCTTTGTAGATTTTGTTTTACCCCGAATTATTATAATTGGACATGTCATGGTGAACCGTCTATTTCTGATGAGGAGTATGGTCGAAACAGACAATTCTCAGTTTGTGGGGAATAGAGTTATTATGATCAATTGAATCCATATCAGAGGATGGTAATTGATGCAGCGGGTCAGAATTTTATTCCAAATTTTGTTCCCGAACCGAGCGCTGTAAGTTTTGCTCCAACATTTGAACATGCGTATACTAGTTATACATCACTATTGGAGGAGGTAGAAGTAGCAGGTGTTGATGAAAATGTGAATAATGAATCATCTTTCCAATTTTAAGAAGTGTTAAAAGCTGTAGATGAACCTTTGTGGGCTGGTTGTGACAGCCACACTAAGCTATCTCTAACCGCAAGACTGTTGAATGTCAAGGTAGAGCATAATGTGTCTGAGGATTGTTTAAATGATTTTGTTCAAGTTATTGGAGAAGTATTACCACGTGATCATATTATGCCAAATGATTTTTACAGTATGAAAAAGCTTGTGAAAGAATTAGGTCTTCCGGTAGAAAGAATTGATGTTTGCAGAGATGGTTGCATGCTATATTGGGGAGATGATAAAGATGCAAATTATTGTAAATTCTGTAATCAATCTCGATACAAGAGCACTAGGAGGTCGGGTCATAATCAGCGACATAAAGCATACAGACAAATGTTTTATTTGCCCTTAACTCCTAGTTACAAAGGCTTTATGCATCGGAGACCACTGCTGAACATATGACTTGGCATGTAAATCATGAAACAGAAGAGGGGTTAATGTGTCATCCTTCAAATGCAGAGGCGTGAAAATATTTTGATAGAACCTATCCTGAGTTTGCAAGAGAGACTCGAAATATTAGGTTAGGTCTCTGTGCTGATGGGTTTGCTCCATTTGGCAAATCAGGAAGAACTTATTCTTGTTGGCCAGTTATCTTAACTCCGTATAATCTTCCACCTGGTATGTGCATGAAGACACCGTATATGTTTTTAACATTGGTCGTGCCGGTTCGTAAAATCTGAAAAAGTTAATTGATGTTTACATGCAACCATTAATTGCGGAGTTGAAACAACTATGGGATGAAGGTGTTCCTACATATGATGTTCATACAAATCAGATGTTTGTAATGAAGGCTGCTCTTCTTTGGACCATAAATGACTTTCCGGCTTATGGTATGTTATTGAGATGGAGTACCGCGGGGATTTTAGGATGCATAATATGTATGGAGAGATCAAAGTCATTTAGATTGAAACATGGGAAGAAAGCGAGTTATTTTGATTGTTATAGACAATTTTTATCGTTAACTCATAAATTCAGAAAGAATAAAGAAGAATTTATTAAGAATAGAATTGAAAAAACACCTCCTCCATTGAGATTAACCGGTGAACAAATTTGGCTTAGAGTCCTTAACTTTCCATCTGTTATTGAAGAGCCACATGGTACAACATATGGCTACGGTCATTCACATAAATGGACTAAACAGAGTATATTTTGGGATTTACCATATTGGAAGAGTTATTTGATTCATCATAATCTCAATGTAATGCATATCGAGAAGAATATCTTTGATAATCTGATAAATACAGCGATGGATATCACTAGGAAAACGAAAGACAATTTGAATGCAAGAAAAGATATGCGACTCCTTTGTAAACAACCTACTCTTGATGTCGATGAAAGTAGTAGGGGACCAAAATCGAAAGCAGTTTATACATTAAGTAAGGATCAGAGACGGATTGTTTATGAATGGTTGAAATCATTGAGGTTTCCAGATGGTTATGTCTCAAATCTTGGAAGATGTATCGATTTGAAGGAATGTAAGTTGATTGGTTTGAAAAGTCATGATTGTTATATATTTATGGAAAAGCTAATTCCTATTGCTTTTAAGGAACTCTTACCAAATTTTGTATGGGGTGCCATTATGGAGTTAAGCATTTTTCTTCATGATATTTGCTCGACAGTGTTGAGACATTCACACATGGAGACGTTAGAGAGAGAGATTCCAATCATTTTGTGTAATTTAGAACGGATATTTCCACCGTCATTTTTTGATTCCATGGAACATCTTTTGGTTCACTTGCCATATGAAGCGAAAGTTGGAGGTCCTGTCCAATTTCGATGGATGTATCCATTTGAAAGGTGAGTTTTTTATCTTTGACTTCATTATCAATGCATATAAAATTAATAATTTCATTACATATAATTTTCTATTACATTTTGTTTTATTATAATTAGATTCCTCTATCATTTGAAGAATAAAGTGTAAAATAAGACACATGTTGAAGCCTCTATTGTCAATGCATACATTGTGGAGGAAGTAACAACGTTTGCATCATATTATTTTGAGCCTCACGTTCAGTGCAAGAGGCAGAGAGCGGGAAGAAATGATGAGGGTTCTGTTGATCCCAATTTGAAATCATTCTCAATTTTTAACTATCTTGGTCGACCAAGTGGACCATTTAAGCGTAGATACTTAATTGATCAAGAATGGTGGGCAGCCCACACATATATTTTACTGAACTGTCCAAAAGTGACGTCATATTTCGAGTTAGTATATATTTTCTATTTTATATATTTCTTATGTCGTAAATTGTTTGTGTTAAAATTTATTTTTTTTGATGGTAGGTTTTTCAAAACGTATATTCTGAACTTTCCACACATGATTTTGATCGTTTCTGCGATGAAGAATTTGCACCATGGTTCAAAAATATGTAAGTACATTAAATTATTTAAATATTTACTTTAAAACATATTAACAAATTTATTTGATTTTAGGTCCATGATAATTAAGCTCAAGTTGAGCAAGAATTGTTAATCCATCTGTCGTGGGGTCCAAAATTAATGGTACGAACTTAGCCAACATATTTCATAAACGGGTATAATTTTCATACTGAAGAATATGGAATGGGAAAAACGACAATGAATAGTGGAGTTTGTGTACAGTCATCCAATGATGGTGGAGGTCAAAATGATTTTTATGGTTTGTTTGATGAAATCGTCGAGGTAGAGTACCTTGGTCCAGAATTACGAGTTGTTTTATTTATGTGTCGCTGGTTTGACACTGTCAAAGGGATGAAGGTGCATCCACAGTTTAATTTGGTTGAAATAAATCATAAGAAATTGTACAAGAAATGTGAACCATTTGTTTTGGCACAACAAGCGATTCAAGTATTTTATGTTTCATATCCTAGTTTAAAACGTGACAAAATTGATTGGTGGGCTATTTGTAAAACGAAAGTACGAAAAAAAATTGAGGAACATTGGGAAAACATAGCATATCAACAAGAGGAAGTTGCCAATACATTTCAGACTGAAGAATATAATATTTCAACGTTACGAGATCCCAACGGAGTAGTGATAGATATGGATGCAAGTGAAATTTATGAAGAAGACGAAAAATCTAATTTTGAGACAGATGATGAGGATGAGGATGAGGATGATGATAATAATGTTTAAAAGTCTAATTTTGAGACACATGATGGGGATGAGGATGACAATGAGGATTTTGATTTTTCATGACGGGTAAGATTTGTTCTCTTAATATAACAAAAATTGGATATTTATCTTGATATATGATAATCTATTTTTTTTAATAGGTAAGTTAGTTTAGTTTTAATTTGTAAATTTCGTTACTTAATTTGTTGTCTAATTACTGTTTTATTCTTAAATTTATATATTTGATTTGTTAATGTACTATCATTTCTTCTATAGGTTATTAGAGAAGATTTCTTGACATATTGGTGCCTTGTTTCGTCGCATTTGATTTGTCAAATTAAATATGGTAAGTTTATTCGTGTTCTTCATTATGTATCTGATGAACATGCAATTTTTTTTTGTTAATAATATATTATGGTTGACAGTATCGACGTGATGTCATAGACGAAATTCCGATGGAAGATCGCAGTCCGCTTCAGCACCTTCGCAGTCTCGTTCACTTGCTGGCAAGATACCTTCGCCTCCCCCTTCTGTTGCAGGCCCTTCGCATTCTCAACAAATTGGTAGTAATGTACCTTCGCCGGTCCCTTTGGTGGACACTCATATGCAGAGAGGGAAGATAATCGAGAGTTGATAGCCCCTTATGGAGATTCGTAAGTACTAAATTTTGAAATTTTAGATGTATTATTTCTTTTATTTATAAAATAAATTATTTTTTTAATTATCTTGTTTATTTAACATTGTTTGTTTGAAACTTTATGATAAATTTACAAATTCTGTATATGTTATTTACGAGCTTAATAGAATAATGAATAACCATTGGGGAGGGGGTTCAATGACTTACACAAGCACTCCGGAAGAAACAAAAGAGTTATGGTGGAGCGAGTTCAAGGTAACTTATCCCAATCAGTTTATATATGAAATTAAGTTAATAGCTTTATAATCAATTAGTTTTTTTCCATTGCAGCAAGTATTCACTTGGGACGAGACTGAAGAGCTGAAAGTAAAAAGGATTTTCAAGAAAAAATGCAGCGATCATATTTGACACGTTTTAAATCATGCGAAGAAACACGGAAAAAAGCCAGATTACATCACCGAGCAAAATTGAGGCATGATTGAGAATTTTTGGCAATCGGAGGAGAGCAAACGAAGGAGTGAACAAAATAAAAAAAATTGAGCTTATAATTCAGGGGAATCGTCTGCAACGTATGCGGGAGGCTCGATCAATATCGGTGAACATAAAAGTAGATTGGTAATTTTATACAAACACTAATTTTTTTTTTTCTAATTTAAACTATTTCATTATTTCTAACAGTATTTTTTTATTTTAGGCCAAGGAAACGGGGATCGAGCCTTCATTCATAGATACTTTCACGCGCACATTTCAGAAAAAGGATAAGACTTGGAGCGGGGAGAGAGTTAGAGCAATTAAGGTTTGTAATTTCAAAAGTTTCAATTATTTAATGAACATTTTCAATATTGATTTGAATATACTATGTTGAACATATCATAACAATGTAGGAAGATAAATTTATTAGGTTAGTTTATCTCAAATTTATTTTTATTGCTGACTTGATTCTTTGATTTCTAATGAATTACTTGATAGCGATTATCTTTTTTTTTTTTTTTTTCATAACTTTCAACTTCTTCAATGTTAATGTGAATGTTCAAAATTTAGATCTTATATAGTCTCATGATTTATGTTACTAATTTTTTTATTTTCCTTCATATAAATATCTAATCAAGATTATATGTGTTTGTTTTTTATTGTTATTGTAAATTTATTTTAATTTTTCTCATGACAATACAGGAGAGATATGATGAGCTATCACACAGAAGCTCGAGTGCTAGTGATGATGCCGGTGGATCTGAACCATCTGTTGATAACATTAATACATGGCTCGAGGTGACTGGTGGACCAAAAAGGGGTAGAGTAGTTGGGTTAGGTTCTTTGAGCAGAACTTACAAAATCGCTAGTCCATCTTCTTCCACCCCACCAGCAGTCAGGGCAGAAATAAATCAATTAACTCAAGAGGTGAGCCATTTGAAGGATTTACTACAGGAAAGAGATATGGAATTCAGTGAACTTCAAGCAAAGCACACGCAAGAAATGAACGAGTTTCGCATGCAACAAGTGTTAATCATGCAGCATCTTCAGTTACCTTCCGCTCCAAGTCAGATTCCCCCTACTATTTCTCCTCCTGATAATGCTCACGATGGTGATGATTTCTTCGATGATGATGATGATGGTGGTGGTGGAGATCGTGCTTGAGATTGTGTATTATTTGACTGTTATATTTTGATACTCGTTACATTTCCTCGGTTATGTATGATTATTTATATTTTAACATTTAGACTTGATGTTGCTTTTATTATTATTACTATTATGATTTCTTGTTGATTTTTTAACTTATTGATCTTATTGAAATAGTTAGTTATATTGATCAGTATGATGGTTTAAAAATGATTTGCATGATTAGTTGATGATGAGATTGGATGAGCAGGTATAAAAACAGGGTATATAGTGAAAAACGGCCCAAATATGTTAATAATATGCATATTTGTCGCAAAAATGTATATTTGTCGCAAATTTTGTTGATAAAAGGTGACAGTTTTGTGACGAATTTTCCAACAAAACGATATTTGTCGCAAATTTACGACGAATTTTGCGACGAATAATTTTCGTTTCTTTTGCGACGAATTTCATTTTGTCCCAAAATTTGCCACGAAAAACTATTCGTCGCAAATTTGCGACGAAACATATATTTGTTGGAAATTTGCGACGAAAATAGGATTCGTTGGAAATTTGCGACGAACATATTATTCGTCGCAACTTTGCGACGAATCTAGTTTTTGTCGCAAATTAGCGACGAAAATATTATTTGTTGGAAATTTGCAACGAAATAAATTTTCGTCCCAAAATTTGCGACAAAAAAATTTTCGTCCCAAAGTTTGCGACGAAAAATTTATTTGTCGGAACTTTCCAACGAATCCGATTTTCGTTGCAAATTAGCGACGAATATCCCTTTCGTTGGAAATTTACGACGAATTGATTCTTCGTCGCAAATTTGCGACGAAACTGTTATTCGTTGGAAAAATTTGTGACGAGAACTATATTCGTCACAAAATTTGCGACGAAAGGGTTATTCGTTGCAAAATTCGTCCCAAATTTGCGACGAATTTTAAAACGAAAAAATTTTTCGTCACAAATTTTGCGGCGAATTTTTATTTTTTCGTCCCAAAAAATTTGCGACAACTTATTAGTGACGAAATTCTGTTTGGGACAAATTTTTCTTAAAAATTTGTCGCAAATTTTGTTGCAAATGGATGTTTTTTTTGTAGTGGACCCAAAAAAAAAAAAAAAGAAAACAGGTTGAAGATTATGTTGAGACAGTTTTAGACTTGAGTGAATGTGTGATGACATTTAATTTAATCTATCTCTTGGGTGAATAGTAGGATTTAGACTCATATCAATGAGTTTGGCTTTGTCTCCAAGAGGAAATATGGAATCAAGTAAATTTTTTTGGTCATGCTTGCTTGTCCTTTTGGTCTGCAAACAGAGTCACTTTTGCTCCATCGGAGACTTGTCATCACCGTTTGTGCAAACCGTTGAGTTGATGTAATTCTCTTGCCCTATTCTTTTCAATCTTAACCTTGATCTGTAGCGTAAAGTGAAAAAGAAGCCACCAGCATTATGAAATAATAAAGGCAAGTATTTATTTATTTATTTATTTATCATTGATATCAATTAACTTGACAATCAAGACAACATCACAAAGAAGATAAGCATGCTCCCCCTTAAAAAAATGGCCGATCCACTGGCTGATTCACAAACAATCTGCATCACATTGGCAAAGGGGCAAGGAGCTGTGTTCATCAAGAAAGCATTTGCAGTTCCTTGGATTTGACTTGGCCCCATAATAACTCAAGGCCTGTTGATGGCAAGCATCAGGGCTAATGCAGGTGTCCTCACTGATTCTCCATTTGAGTAAGCATAGGTAGGTTTTTTGCTCGGCAACTTGAAAAAGAACAAAAAAAAAAAAAAACCAAAATGAATAATCCACATTCCTCGTATCTATCTCCTTCCAGACAAAATATATATATAATTTACATACCTTGAGAAAGAACTCTTGGACTTTGGTGAAGAACCAAAAAGAGCATAATCAGAAGAAACACAAACTGCTTCATCATTGGTTCGACTACTTAAACTTGTATTTCACCTACGCAATAGTGGACCAAGATAATAGCTTGAGGGTATGCACATATAGGTCGACTGCTATCCAAAATTTATAGGAAACAATGGTGTATCAAGCCCCTGTGAATTTGGAAAGAAAATAATGTATTACCATAACTGGCTAACCAAAAAAAAACAAAAAATCATACTCTTGTCATAATGCTAAACAAGATATTCAATCAAGCCGCTTTGGAATTGGAAAGAAATAAAGGATCACCATGATTTAATGGAATACAACCAACAACAACAACCAAATTTTTATTCTATAAAGTGGGGTCGGCGGTCCTTCTTCGACATTTAATTGAATACAAACATAAAAGAAATTAATCTGGGAAAATAAAATTTTCTCCTATGTTGAATGCAAAATTTGCAACTTGCCACCATATTTTTGGAAGCTGGCAAGGTGTCCTCCTGTGCTTTCTGATTTTGGTAATTTGCTCCTTCAATTAGCAATTTGTACATCTGGGTTTAAATAATAAAAAAAGTTATTACTTCCTTGCTTTCACAATCTTGTTTAAACCCCCGTACCCACCATGCAATATTTTGTGGGGCTTTCACTATTTATCACATCAGTTGAATGTTTATTTTCGATGATGGAATTGTTCATCTTGTTTGAATTGATTTGACTATAGATCTTCTCGATCTAAATCTTTAGGGCCGGCTTTGATGCATAAAAAAATTAGAAATCAAAATGAAAAAGAGTTGCGGTGCCAAAGTTTTGCCGGATTGTATTCTTTGCCTTTCTTTTTGTGACTGTAGTTCTCATATTTAGAGATTTATTCAATTGAAACCAATTTTTCTCAACCTCTTTCTCACAATAAAACCAACAAGAGAGAAGTAACCCAACCATTTCTCGATTTGTGCATGTCATCGACCATGCTAATTTTCTCTATATCGTTCCAATTTTATTGGATGTCGACGAAGGGACGAGAGAAGTAACACAACATGGTTGTACTATCACACCCATGGCATTATATTAGGACTATTCATCAGTAACCCTTTAAATCCTAGACTTATTTTACCTATCACGTTTCGATTCTCCCATTGAGCACGTAACAACCACTGCATTATTTCGGTATACGAGCATAACCTCCCCATATATCGGGATAGTATAAGACATTCCAATTGTACAATAAATCTTTCAAAACTTAAAACTCATCAAAATAAGAAATCATATAAACAATACACATGCAAGGATCCATCCGATTCATCCTTGTACATACAAGCATGCATTAGCACATATTTGGAGAGGGGGTTCTTGTACATGCATGCATACAGTATGGCCATCCCAGCCAATCCAGAGTTCTCAGTACAAATAAAACATTTAAAATAAAAGAAGTCCCAAATCATAATCGTAGGATTTTACTAATACTTGCCTGAAGAAAATAAGTCAGTTTCAGTAAAATCCAAACGGTATGAGATGTACAGAACTTCATAATTCCGAAAGTAAATATCGAAATTCAACATTTCAATTCAAATGTCTCAATACAAGATAAAACATTTTCTAAAAATAGTTCAATCAAGATAATAAAGTCCCAAATCATAATCGTCGGATTTTACCAACACTTACTAGTAGAATTCAATTAGTATCAGTAAAATTCGTACAGTATGAGATGTACAAAACTTCGTTTCCATGATCCAATATCCGACATGTAATATCGAAAACTCGATGTCGACTATTTTGTAAACATTCTTATGATAAAATAGAAAATTTTATATTTTATTGATTTTTGATTTTGGGGTATTAAATTGAAATTTTCGGTATATTTAAAATATTCGTGTTTGTATTGATAAATTTGAAAATTATAATTGGAGTATTATATGAATAAATATATCTATATATATATATGTATTTATTTAAACAAAAAAAAAAAGAAAAAGAGAGAGGGAGGAGGAAACGCTGCGTTTCGGCTGAAACGCAGCACTCCACTCCTCCCCCACCCCCAAAAATTGAATTAGGGCTAAGCCCTAATTCTCTCTGTCCTCTCTCTCTCTCTCCCATGAACTCTCTATCTCTCTCTCGACTCTCGACTCTCGACCCTCACACTACCTCTGCCTCACGCTCCGCCCTCGTCCGTTCCTCTCCACCACCATCGGTGGTTCGACCACCACCAAGCCGTCTCCCCCTCACTGTTTCTCTCTGTCTCTCCCTAACTCACTCGCTGTTTCTCTTCCTTCTTGCGATCTCTCTTCGTCATCGCTCCCTCTCTTGATCGATTACCCCTTCTGCTGCCGCGAACAGTAGAGTTCCGGCCACCCTACGCGACCACCGCGAGCCACCATCTCTCAGTCTCTCTCTCTCAGTCTCTCTCTGTTCTGGGTAGTGCTGATTAGGGTTTCACAGTCTCTCTCTATCGATCAAACATCTCTTGGTCACTCTCTCTGTTTCACTCTTCGTCCTCTCTCCTTCTTTTTTTCTCGCGAGAAAACAAAGCACTCACTCTCTTTTTCCAGCCGCGCGCACCTCTGCTCTCTGTCAAGAGCTCTTATGCAGTCTTCGCAGAAGCCCCCCCCAAGCCGGCAACAGCAGGAAGCCTTCAAAACCATAGGCCGAATCTGCTGACTCCACTTTCTACGTAGGTAAGGATGAATTAGGTTTAGGGCTTCAATATTTTTAGTGATTTAGCTAAATTATTGAAATTTTAGTTCGAATCGGACATATTGCAGGTTTGGACTGAAATGAATGGCACAGGGAGGCTAAGTCCGTGAACTGCGAATACCTTAGGTGAGGGAAATTCGTACCATTTTGATAAATTGAATGAAATTTAGGGTTAATTTAGGGTGAGAAGACCTGTATATGTGTTGAAAGTAAGCTAAATATGAATAGAATGCATTTTCTGAGATTCTACATGTGATTATTAAGGTTAGGTCTAGAATTTTATTTCAGGGTATGATAGAATGTGTTAGATTCGAAGGAAATGCATTATTCTTGAAAGTTTGTATGAAATTATTTAGGTTAAATCTAGAATTAGATATAAATTGGGTTGCAAAGCATGATAGGATGTCTTAGATAATAATAGAGCTTTGTTTGATTGATTTGCATAGTTTTCCTTGATATTTAAATTGAAATTGACGTGAATTAAATTAAAATTATGTAATTTGAGAGAATATTGGTAAAATTGAGGAATATTGTAAATTTAAAGTCGTCGGTGATTTGAAATGATACTAGATTTATGAAACGAAAGCTTAGGAATGTAATTGTGCAAGTTAAGGCTATTGTAAATAAAGGGGAAATTGAAAACCCTTTAATAGAGTTTTAATTGATAATTATTCATGTTGATTGGTTTAGATTGACCTTTGGAGACTCGAAAGGAGTCATTTTGGGTTAATTATGGAAATAGGGATTGGATACCCTCCCTAGAGGTGAGTTGATGGTTCATTGTGCTCATGAATGAGTAACATATTTTAAAATTGCTTTGAAAATGATTTTGAAAAATTTTTACATGTTTTATACAAATTGTTTTGTGATTGTGGGCTGTCTGAACTGGATTGTGAAATACGAATGCATCCATTGTGTTTATAAATGCTTTTGTGCCATGTGCTACTTGATATTGCTCTATGAACTGCTTTGGTATGAAATTATGGATTAATTGTTGGAAATCATGACACATTGTTGAGAAATGGATTGATTGAGAAATGAAGGGTGCCGTAGATGCCTATAGTCATATTCCCACCAGGGAGCGACCCGACGGGGTGGCGTGGTTTGGGGTTTGGATGTGCGGGGGAGTTAGACGTCCCTCCCTCTGCCGAAGTCGTACTATATCTGGTGCACCCCGGTGAGGTACGAGCCAACGCCAAGGAAGGAGGTTTGTTTTGAGACATTGGATAGAAAAAAAACCCTTGGTGAGCTTTCGTCTGGGTTTGGCCGCCCTAAGATGGAAGCATTTTTCGATGGGATCTCAGGATTTTCTGAAAAGATAATTGACATGGATGCATATTTGTGAAATGTGATTTATTGAAATGATTTTATGTATATGAAATGATTTATGAGATATGCTTTGACTGCCCTACATTCACCCCTTGTTTATGAACACAATTGCACCATTGCACTCCACTCATTGAGTATTCCCCAATACTCACTCCCTCTCTCCACCTTTTTCAGAGGAAACTTAGTTGGGAGACTACTCGACGGAGATTGCGCAGTATTTTTTGCGGATTGTATATGTATTTGGCTTATGCAGGGTTACTTTTGGAGATTTATAGCTCTCAAACCATGGAAAGGGAAGTCTGTACATCCCATACCGTACGGATTTTATTGATACCGGCCGAGTTGTTGGCAAGTATTGATAAAATCCGACGATTTTTGATTTGTTCTTTATTATTTTGATTACTCTATTTTTGAAAAACTGTTTATATCTGTACTGGGACATTTGGACTGTAAATTTTAATTTCGTTGCTTTTTCTTTGATTTTGTGAAGTTTTGTACAACTCATACCGTTAGGATTTTATTGATATTGGCTTGTTTTCTTCGGGTAAGTATTGGTAAAATCCGACGGCTATGTTTTGGGACTTCTTGTTTCTTAAATGCTTTCTGAGTGGCCAGGATGGTCACATCGCATGCGTGCATGTACAGGTTTTCACTCCCCGTTGTGTGCTGTTGTGTACTCGTGCATGTATAGGTTCTCACTCCCCGATGTGTGCTAATATATGATTGCATGTACAAGATCCCACTCCCCGATATGTGTCAATGTGTGTGTTTGCACGTCCAGGAATGAGTTGGATGGGCTCCTTGCATGTGTATTGATTTTGCGATTTCTTGTTTTCGAAGAGTCTTATACTTTTGATGATTTATTGTAAATTTGATAGCCTTGTGGAGTCTCAGTATATGGGGAGATTTTGCCCGTGTACCGAGACGACGCGGCGGTTGTCGCGTGGTCAATCCAAGAATCGGGGCGTGACAGCTTTATTGGTATCAGAGCACAGGTTTACGATTTTAAAAGTTTGATGATTTTGAAATGTTTTAAAATGTTTCCAAATGTCCGAAAAGTTTTTTAAAGACTTTAAAATGTTTGGTTTATTTTGAAAAAGGTTTACATCTTTTAAAAGATATTCGAAGAATGTACAAAACTTTCTATGGTTTTCCTAGGAAGTTAGGAATGCTCATTTTTAGGGGGTTAAGCACTTGGATTAGTTCCCATTTCATTTTACTAAGAATAGACCCTCTTTGTAGAATCATGCATTGTTATATATTTGATAAGGAGAGTTGGATATTGACTAGTTTTGCTCCAATGAGGTTGGGTAGCGAGTTTCCCCGCTCGTGAATCGAATACCCTGACCCACAGATCTTGTTGGTAGTTAAATTATGGTGGGCTTATTCAAGATTTTATACTCTTTCATTGATATAATGATATTTCACTAGATCTAAGCCAAATGGTGAGTTTTAGATTTTAATATTTCCCAGAACTTACAAAAACAGAGTAAGTGTTTGCGTATATTCTAATTGCCAGTGGTTATAGATGACAAAAAAAAAAAAAAAAAAAAAACTCATGAATCCAATTAGGACATTTGCTTAGTTAACAGATTGCAGTCATAGGATTCTTGTATATGGTATACTCGTGGATTGACAAATCCCCTTGGTATTAAATAAAGAACACCAAATTATTTTCTGATCGTCAATGATATTTTCTTACTAAAGAGGCTTTAACTTTACAAATTATTGAAGAAAAAAATTTGGGTATAGTAGGAAGAGATTACAAGTTTGATAGCTAGGTCTATTTTGCCTTTGAAGAGAGCAAGCTATATATATTTTAGAATTTAAGCATTTCGAGGAATTCTTATATGCAAAGCTTGAATTGGTGTTGAGCATAAATAAAAAGGAAAGGATGTTGATAATAAAGGAGCCAGAGATGCTTGGTGTATATATATATATATATATATATATATATATATATATATATATATATTTAATTGTGATTAAAGATTTCCCTTGGATTGTTTGGTTGAATGGTGAGTACCCTTGTAGTAATTATTTTAGACTGACATTTTGATGTTAAAAGTTTGATATTCTTGATTAATAGGCATGACAACAGGGAATTGCTCATGATTAAATATAAGGTAAAATATTCTTGAGAGGTTGTATTTGTGAATAGTTGTTGGAGTCTGATAAATGTTTTCGTGGTTTATTTTACTTGATATAATAAGTAATTTTGAGTGGATAAACTATTGAGAATCATTAGTCTGGGAGTACGAGTTTTATGGTAATTTATTTAAGACGCAATTAACATTTAGATTTCTTAAAATGGACATATGAGAACGTAGCTCATGATGAACATGCCTTAAGTCATAATATGGATTTTAGGTGGATTTAAATTGTTATGGTTATCTCTTTTATTATAAATGGTTTACTCATTTTAGCTGGTTTTGAGTTGTTGGTTGCTTATGATGATGGACATGATGTGGGCGAAATGTTTGTTTATGATTTTGATAGAAGGGGAATTGCTAGTAAAGGATTAGTGTGCTCAATTTGCCAGTTAAACAATGCGCAATGTGATAATAGTAATGTGACTTCAAGTATGTAACAATGATTAATGGAATCTTGCAAATATGTTTAGTGGTATTAATATCTTGGTGATGTTAAAGTTCAACTATTATTGAACAAATTCGATTTGCAACTTGAAGAGGGCTGATAGTTGTCGTTAGTATTTGGGATTCTATCATTATTGAAATTCCTATTAATTTTGTTAAATGATTAAGATTTGGGCCTAACAATCTATAAGTAGAGTTTTGTAGAGGGCTAGTCTAAAGAGAGAAGAAAGAAGGAAGAAAATGCTTAAAAGATAGGTTACAAAATGTAAGCTGTTTCATGTTGAGGTTGTTGCATACTTTATCCATATTTAGTATTTTTAAAAAAAATCAGTCTTATTGCTAATATGATTATAAATTGTATTCACCATCCAAAGTATATCCTTTATACTATTGAGCTATTGCTACTACATGCAAAGGCTAGTGCAGCAAACAATTCGCTACCATAAGACCATGTAAGTATAAGTATTCAGTTCTTACTGTAGTGTGAATGTCCAAAGTCAAATTAATGCCTTTAAGTCCAGAGGCATTAAAATTCTGGGATAATAGTTATAGCTTTAATAAGACAATTAGTGCTGGTAGGTCTGAGGACTTCCAACTGACATCATTCCGTTTCAGCAATTCCCAAAGATGGTAATCATAGCTTCAATAAGACAATTTTGATCATTTCTTGAGCGAATGTAATAGAATTAATTCCTGTAAGTCTAGAGCCATTAAAATTCAATATATGCACCATATTGTGACTGGTGTTAAATTTATCAAAGGTTGTCTTTTACCATAGTTATATTACTTATCTTTCTATGCTTTCTATAGATTCCAAACTAAGATGACACATTTGATTACAATCCTTAATATCCTTACTGCAAGTAGTTTTTGGTCATATGCAAATGCTCTTATCCAATCTATAAGTGATCCATTAAAACTCAGATGAGTGGGACAAGTACTTAAAAAGAGCTGCTATAAGTACTGGGTGATACCAAAATTTTTAACCATACGATGAATGGTCTAAGTAAGCATTGAGTGTTTCTTTCAAGTAACTGTCATTTTATGCTTTCGATAAATATGAGGGAAAGCTTTTTGTTTCGATGGTTATTTAGAAAAATAATATTCGTAATGGACATTGCTTTTATTGGATGAGTAGCATCTTAGAGAAGAATTTTAATCTTAAGTGATTTTGATAACAAGGAACTTTGTTGTCTAGTTTGGAAATTTGAGAATATGGAAAACCAGTGACAAGTTTCCTAATTGCTTGATGCATCAATATGGCAGAGAGTTTTATAAACTATTTGTTTCAATAGTGGCTATAGTAAGTGTGGTAAAGTTTATAGTGAAATACTGTGTAGAGATTTTAGTGTTATAAATTCGAAATTGCAATGATAAAGTGTAGTAATGGGTGGTTATATTATTATACATTGGAATAGGAGTTGGAGTTGCGGTTGTTCTAATAAGTTTAAAGAATTAACTACTTCTACACCCATCTTCGTCTTACTTTGGTTTTGTTTGTACTTTGATTTTTGTTTGTTTTTTTTTAACACTACCTTTAAACCGGACTAATTTTGCAATGATAGTAAGATTGAGATATGGTAGATTGCTATAAGTGTGTTAATTTTGTAACTTGTGTCACTGTTGATAACTAGTGGTAACTTATGGTAAGTAGTAATAATAAGTAGTGATAATTTGCAACAATTAGTAATAACTTTACTAACAATAACTTGACTGGTGATAACTACTAGTAACTGGTGTTAAATTCTAGCTGGATTTGAAAAAACTTATCATCTGGTATGTCCAGCGACACTTTTGGAAAAGGAATTGGATTGTGTGGTTGGCATGCATGCAATGACCAAGAGTTAGTGGTCTGTTGTTTGGCATTATGCAAAATGAATATAAGAAGACAGAAGTATACCAAACGCAATGACTAAGCTCTTCAATCAGGCTTCCAGATACTCCCCCCGTGCTTGAAAATGCTTAATTTACTGATGTTACACACTAATTTTGATATAAATGATAGCAAAGTTGGACCTGTATGGGATAATGCACATGAGCAGTAGCTACTCCTAATTTGGCTCCAAGCAGCTGCTGGCAATTTATGGGTTATGCAAGAAATCTATATTTTGAATAGTTGAACCCTCAATCCTCCAAGTTAATTGCTTGACAGCCATTACTAGAAGATATACTACAAATGCATTTCTATATAAGGAAAAATTGGAGTTTATGCAATTACAAGTGTTTCATAATAACTCTGTCCATACAATTACAAGTGCTTAATAGTAACTACCAGAAGATCAAAACCTAGAATCTTGCGATCACAATCTCATCATCAATTGAATAGTTTTGCTTAGCTCCACATATGATTCAGCAGTCTATTGGTAACACTCCAATTGCAATGAAGAATCACTCTGATGTACTTATAAAATTGGTAATTGTACAAGGTTGCCTGTAGGCGTTAAACATTTTAGAGCCCTTAAATTATCAAGTGATCAGTAGAGGAGTTGCTGAAGCGTATATATCTGTCAAAGACCCTCTTGCTCTTGGTATAACTATGACACCATTCAGCACGCTGCGGACGAATCCATCATAAGGACTACATCAGAATTGTTCTTCTCAATATAGGCATAATGCAGAGGAAAACATGCACATAGTAGAACTGTCTAGAATAGAAAGTAAAGGTGATAGGACTCAAGGGAGAGAGTCAAATTACTCTTCATAAAATAAACCTATTTTTTCTTAAATCCAAATCAAGGAAAATCTTAAAATCTATGGGACTCCTACTTGAACCACTTTCACCTCTTGGATCGGCCCCCCTTTTTGATCTAGATGGAGCCACATTTGGGACAAGCATTGCAAGCAGTTAAGTAGACACAGAGTTAAATCTTACTTCGGCCACCGAACTTGCTGCAATAGAAAATTCTAAAGACTGTAAGACTGTATATCAAACCTATTCAAACTCCTTTTAACCATTACATTCAAGTCCTTTTAACACTCCTTCTTGTCCTTTGTAGTAGTGTGGTCTTAGCTTTTGCTTTTCTCAAGAGTGGCTCAAATGGTTCGGAGATTAGTTTGATTGATTTTTTCTTTGTTTCCATCTTTTCTTGTATCTTTTCCATGACACTAGATTTGCTTCTTCTGCTCCTGACACTCACACTCGTGATTCTGACACTCAAACTAGCCGTGACAATCCTACCCCTAGGCATCCGTTTCCAACATTTGGTTCTCCTCAAACACCCACAATAACTACCTGGGGTAACACTCCTACCCCTACTACTACTCTCAATCCTTTTACCAGTGAGCAAGTTGTTACTGGTGTAATAGCAAATCCAGAGTCGGAAGATACTACAAGAGAGAGAGTCAAAAAATTTAAACCAAAAGTTAAAAATTTCAAGTAATTATGTGTACTTGCTTCCCTTCTCCTGCTTTTTGCATTTGTATTTGTAGTTTTGTTCATTTTGTGTTTTGATGTGTTGATCTCTTCTATCATGCCCCGAACCGGAATCGTGAACAGCTGCCCTTGCCCTGGATGTCGGCTGTATTTTTACAGAAAATCAGGCAGAACCTCCCCATAAATCGGAGGTCTCCCATGTACAAATAAACCTGTTTAATCCTGTAAAATTCAAAATCATCCTGAAATTAAAATAAAAGGGTCATCCCGGCCTCACAACAACCCACCAACCACAGCAGACATCCAGGACAACGCCAGGCTAAATAAACTATCAGCAATCCTAGCCACAGACCTCTACTGTCATACTGAACTAGAATATGAGCAGCCGCCACACCGAGCGGGCCTAAGTTTTTATACAATTTACAATAATTTTCCCAAGTATCATTCAAATACGTACAATTGTCTCAATGCAAATGAAATGTGAGAGTTTCACAAATAAATATACATAAATTATACAGTCATCCCAAATTAAGTACACGTCCAACTACGGACCTCAACAAGATCTCGCAGGGTCGAAAATAAAATACGTAATTCATCTTTCAAATTAAACTTAAGATCTCACCCTCCTGCATACCAAGTACACGCGAACTCTATAATCTGAAGTGTCGCTCTAGCACAACAATCCTGTCTGAGGGAGGGAAAGAAGAGGGGTAAGTATCAAGGCAGATACTCAATGAGTGAGGGGATTAATCTCAAGTACTAATAGTGTAGGTGAATATTAGAGTGTCAAATAATATCATTCGTAACTAATGATTCAAATTTCGCAGTAAATCATGATATTTTCGAATAAAATGAACTCATTTAATCATTCACACGATATCATACATGTATGCATCCATTTAAAATTAAGTAGATCATAGAGCTGGCTGAAAGGATCCTGGTAAAGGTCAACCATGATCGAGGACAGGTGCATCAGGGGTTTTATCATGCAAAGTGTTTCAAAAGTAGCTCTCTACCCCGACGTTGACCGTGGGCTTAGCCCTTGCTTACCCAGACTCGACATAGGGCCACGTGCGGTGCTAGACAGTGATAGACACACGTTCTCCCCCGATGTGAGTTCAACCGGCCGCACCTATGAATAAAATTAAACTGGACGTTTGCGGATACTTCCTGCAGAAGCGTATCCGGGCAACCCGTGCCTCTATAAAATCCCTTCGTAGTTACAGAATCAATCAAATAATGCCATATCATCATATCATCTCAAGCTAGCGGGCATCCAACCCACATAGCCAAATCGTCTCATCATACCATGAGTGTACGTGATACCACCTACCAAATACTCATATTGGAATAAGACAAGTTTTTCTATCAATACTTTGGGAGATACTATAGAGTATGATAATGTATTTGTAGTTTGAAATTGGTGGATTGGAGACTTTGTTATCAATATGGTGGTGAGTGTAGGTGATAAGCGTGCATACATATATACAATGTATTAAGATATCATGATTCGCAAGTAAGCAATTGCATAGTTGTAAATGAGAATAAGAATATGTTTAGATGCTTAAAGATATATTGCTTGGAGGGTTGAACAAATCAAAATGAGATATCTAGGAAATTTCAAAAGGACAACCAAGCACTTGTACATTTGAGACGAGAGTAATTTCCGAAGAGACTTATCACAAACTAAATTTTAGGAAATTTGGAAGACCGAAGAAACTAAAGCAAAAACGATACCCCTATTTGTTTGATGTATAAACTTTGATTTTATAAATTTCGAGGACGAAATTTGTTTTTAGGGGGTTAAGAGTTGTAATACCGAAAACTCGATGTCGACTATTTTGTAAACATTCCTATGATAAAATAGAAAATTTTACATTTTATTGATTTTTGATTTTTGGGTATTAAATTGGAATTTTCGGTATATTTAAAATATCCGTGTTTGTATTGATAAATTTGAAAATTATAATTGGAGTATTATATGAATAAATATATCTATCTATATATGTATTTGTTTAAACAAAAAAAAAAAAAAAAGAAAAAGAGAGAGGGAGGAGGAAACGCTGCGTTTTGGCTGAAACGCAGCACTCCACTCCTCCCCCACTCCCAAAAATCGAATTAGGGCTAAGCCCTAATTCTCTCTGTCCTCTCTCTCCCTCCTACGAACTCTCTATCTCTCTCTCGACTCTCGACTCTCACTCTCCCTCTGCCTCACGCTCCGCCCTCATCCGTTCCTCTCCGCCACCATCGGTGGTTCGACCACCACCAAGCCGTCTCCCCCTCACTGTTTCTCTCTATCTCTCCCTAACTCACTCCCTCTTTCGATCGATTACCCCTTCTGCTGTCGCGAACAGTCGAGTTTCGGTCACCCTACGCGACCACCGTGAGCCACCATCTCTCAGTCTCTCTCTCTCAGTCTCTCTCTGTTCTGGGTAGTGATGATTAGGGTTTCACAGTCTCTCTCTATCAATCAAACATCTCTCGGTCACTCTCTCTATTTTACTCTTCGTCCTCTCTCCTTCCTTTTCTCTCGCGCGCAAACAAAGCACTCACTCTCTTTTTCTGGCTGCGCGCGCCTCTGCTCACTCTGTCAAGAGCTCTTATGCAGTCTTCGCAGAAGCCCCCCCAAGCCAGCAACAACAGGAAGCCTTCAAAACCCTAGGCCGAATCTGCTGACTCCACTTTCTGCATAGGTAAGGATAAATTAGGTCTAGGGCATCGATATTTTTAGTGATTTAGCTAAATTATTGAAATTTTAGTTCGAAATGGATACATTGCAGGTTTGGACTGAAATGAATGGCATAGGGAGGCTAAGTCTGTGAACTGCAAATACCTTAGGTGAGGGAAATTCGTACCCTTTTGATAAATTGAATGAAATTTAGGGTTAATTTAGGGTGAGAAGACCTGTATATGTGTTGAAAGTATGCTAAATCTGAATAGAATGCATTTTCTGAGATTCTACATGTGATTATTAAGGTTAGGTCTAGAATTTTATTTCAGGGTATGATAGAATGTGTTAGATTCGAAGGAAATGCATTATTCTTGAAAGTTTGTATGAAATTATTTAGGTTAAATCTAGAATTCGATATAAATTGGGCTGCGAAACATGATAGGATGTCTTAGATAATAATAGAGCTTTGTTTGATTGATTTGCGTAGTTTTCCTTGAGATTTGAATTGAAATTGACGTAAATTAAATTAAGATTATGTAATTCGGGAGAATATTGGTAAAATTGAGGAGTATTGTAAATTTAAAGTCGTCGGTGATTTGAAATGATACTAGATTTATAAAACGAAAGTTTAGGAATGTAATTGTGCAAGTTAAGGCTATTGTAAATAAAGGAAAAATTGAAAACCCTTTGATAGAGCTTTAATTGATAATTATTCATGTCGATTGGTTTAGGTTGACATTTGGAGACTCGAAAGGAGTCATTTTGGGTTAGTTGTGGAAATAGGGAGTGGATACCCTCTCTAGAGGTGAGTGGATAGTTCGTTGTGTTCATGAATGAGTAACATGTTTTAAAATTGCTTTGAAAATGATTTTGAAAGATTTTTAGGGATAATTGCTAACATTTGCTCCGAATTGGAAATGTTACAGGTTTTAGACTGAACCGAAAGACGAACAGAGACTAGATTTACGAGTCGAGAAAAACCTAGGTGATGGATTTCTGACTGATTCAATTAATTGAATGCATTTAGGAAAACCCTAGGAGTGATTACCCTCCCTAGAATGTGAGTGATACCCTAATCTTTTACATAAAATAGTCAAAAATTGATTTTATCGTGTTTTTAAATAAAATATGCTTTCGATATACATTGACTTGATGTATGATATTGAATTTCAAACTGTTTTGTGACTTTTGGAGTGTCGTAAACTTATCCTTTCTATGACTATGCATCCATGTTTGAAATGAAACGAAATTGTGTCATTACTTGAAAATTTGATGAGTTTTCTATTCTACCATTGCATTGGTTTGTTGAATTGAAACGATTTTGATGAAATGTATTAGCACACGAATTTGAATTTGTTTTGACGGTATGATGAGACGATTTGGCTATGTGGGTTGGATGCCTACTAGCTTGAGATGATATGATGATATGGCATTATTTGATTGATTCCGTAACTACGAAGGGACTTTATAGAGGCACGGGTTGCCCGGATACGCTTCTGCAGGATGTATCTGCAAACGTCCAGTTTTATTTTATGCATAGGCGCGGCCGGTTGAACTCATATCGGGGGAGAACGTGTGTCTATCACCGTCTAGCACCGCACGTGGCCCTATGTCGAGTCTAGGTAAGCAAGGGCTAAGCCCACGGTCAACATCGGGGTAAAGAGCTACTTTTGAAACACTTTGCATGATAAAACCCCTGATGCACCTATCCTCGATCATGGTTGACCTTTGCCAGGATCCTTTCAGCCAGCTCTATGATCTACTTAATTTTAAATGGATGCATACATGTATGATATCATGTGAATGATTAAATGAGTTCATTTTATTCGAAAATATCATGATTTACTGCGAAATTTGAATCATTGGTTACGAATGATATTATTTGACACTCTAATATTCACGTACACTATTAGTACTTGAGATTAATCCCCTCATTCATTGAGTATCTGCCTTGATACTTACCCCTCTTCTTTCCCTCCCTCAGACAGGATTGTTGTGCTGGAGCGACACTTCAGATTATAGAGTTCGGGTGTACTTGGTGTGCAGGAGGGTGAGATCTTAAGTTTAATTTGAAAGATGAATTACGTATTTTATTTTCGACCCTGCGAGATCTTGTTGAGGTCCGTAGTTAGACGTGTACTTAATTTGGGATGACTGTATAATTTATGTATATTTATTTGCGAAACTCTCGCATTTCATTTGCATTGAGACAATTGTATGTATTTGAATGATACTTGAGAAAATTATTGTAAATTGTATAAAAACTTAGTCCCGCTCGGTGTGGCCGCTGCTCATGTTTTAGTTCGGCATGACAGTAGAGGTCTGTGGCTAGGATTGCTGATAGTTTATTTAGCCTGGCGTTGTCCTGGATGTCTGCTGTGGTTGGTGTGTTGTTGTGAGGCCGGGATGAACCTTTTATTTTAATTTCAGGATAATTTTGAATTTTACAGGATTAAACAGGTTTATTTGTACATGGGAGACCTCCGATTTATGGGGAGATTCTGTCCGATTTTCTGTAAAAATACAGCCGACATCCAGGGCAAGGGCGGCTGTTCACGATTCCGGTTCGGGGCGTGATAGAAGAGATCAACACATCAAAACACAAAATGAACAAAACTACAAATACAAATGCAAAAAGCAGGAGAAGGGAAGCAAGTATCCATAATTACTTGAAATTTTTAACTTTTGGTTTAAAATTTTTGACTCTCTCTCTTGTAGTATCTTCTGACTCTGGATTTGCTATTACACCAGTAACAACTTGCTCACTGGTAAAAGGATTGAGAGTAGTAGTAGGGGTAGGAGTGTTACCCCAGGTAGTTATTGTGGGTGTTTGAGGAGAACCAAATGTTGGAAACAGATGCCTAGGGGTAGGATTGTCACGGCTAGTTTGAGTGTCAGAATCATGAGTGTGAGTGTCAGGAGCAGAAGAAGCAAATCTAGTGTCATGGAAAAGATACAAGAAAAGATGGAAACGAAGAAAAAATCAATCAAACTAATCTCCGAACCATTTGAGCCACTCTTGAGAAAAGCAAAAGCTAAGACCACACTACTACAAAGGACAAGAAGGAGTGTTAAAAGGACTTGAATGTAATGGTTAAAAGGAGTTTGAATAGGTTTGATATACAGTCTTACAGTCTTCAGAATTTTCTATTGCAGCAAGTTCGGTGGCTGGAGTAAGATTTAACTCCGTGTCTACTTAACTACTTGCAATGCTTGTCCCAAATGTGGCTCCATCTAGATCAAAAAGGGGGGCCGATCCAAGAGGTGAAAGTGGTTCAGGTAGGAGTCCCATAGATTTTAAGATTTTCCTTGATTTGGATTTAAGAAAAAATAGGTTTATTTTATGAAGAGTAATTTGACTCTCTCCCTTGAGTCCTATCACCTTTACTTTCTATTCTAGACAGTTCTACTATGTGCATGTTTTCCTCTGCATTATGCCTATATTGAGAAGAACAATTCTGATGTAGTCCTTATGATGGATTCGTCCGCAGCGTGCTGAATGGTGTCATAGTTATACCAAGAGCAAGAGGGTCTTTGACAGATATATACGCTTCAGCAACTCCTCTACTGATCACTTGATAATTTAAGGGCTCTAAAATGTTTAACGCCTACAGGCAACCTTGTACAATTACCAATTTTATAAGTACATCAGAGTGATTCTTCATTGCAATTGGAGTGTTACCAATAGACTGCTGAATCATATGTGGAGCTAAGCAAAACTATTCAATTGATGATGAGATTGTGATCGCAAGATTCTAGGTTTTGATCTTCTGGTAGTTACTATTAAGCACTTGTAATTGTATGGACAGAGTTATTATGAAACACTTGTAATTGCATAAACTCCAATTTTTCCTTATATAGAAATGCATTTGTAGTATATCTTCTAGTAATGGCTGTCAAGCAATTAACTTGGAGGATTAAGGGTTCAACTATTCAAAATATAGATTTCTTGCATAACCCATAAATTGCCAGCAGCTGCTTGGAGCCAAATTAGGAGTAGCTACTGCTCATGTGCATTATCCCATACAGGTCCAACTTTGCTATCATTTATATCAAAATTAGTGTTAATATCAGTAAATTAAGCATTTTCAAGCACGGGGGGAGTATCTGGAAGCCTGATTGAAGAGCTTAGTCATTGCGTTTGGTATACTTCTGTCTTCTTATATTCATTTTGCATAATGCCAAACAACAGACCACTAACTCTTGGTCATTGCATGCATGCCAACCACACAATCCAATTCCTTTTCCAAAAGTGTCGCTGGACATACCAGATGATAAGTTTTTTCAAATCCAGCTAGAATTTAACACCAGTTACTAGTAGTTATCACCAGTCAAGTTATTGTTAGTAAAGTTATTACTAATTGTTGCAAATTATCACTACTTATTATTACTACTTACCATAAGTTACCACTAGTTATCAACAGTGACACAAGTTACAAAATTAACACACTTATAGCAATCTACCATATCTCAATCTTACTATCATTGCAAAATTAGTCCGGTTTAAAGGTAGTGTTAAAAAAAAACAAACAAAAATCAAAGTACAAACAAAACCAAAGTAAGACGAAGATGGGTGTAGAAGTAGTTAATTCTTTAAACTTATTAGAACAACCGCAACTCCAACTCCTATTCCAATGTATAATAATATAACCACCCATTACTACACTTTATCATTGCAATTTCGAATTTATAACACTAAAATCTCTACACAGTATTTCACTATAAACTTTACCACACTTACTATAGCCACTATTGAAACAAATAGTTTATAAAACTCTCTGCCATATTTATGTACCAGAATTAGTAAATGTTCGAATTGAATAGACTTTATGAGGACGATATTTTTGAGTAGACAGTAAAAAGAGTCATATCGATACTGTTTTCAAACCGTCCCTAAAATTCTGTCAAATTTACTAACCATAAACGATAACTATCAGAATTAAGTAGAACTTATGAAGACGATATGCTTAAGTAGCGAGTAAAAATAGTCATATTGAGACTATTTTCAAACCATCTCTAAACTTCTGCCATATTTACTAACCACAAAAGATAAGTATCTGAATTAAATGTAGTTTTAAAAGTCAGTATATTATATGAGTTAGTATTGATGTAGAACTTATACAGACGATATGGTTAGGTAAACATTAAAAATAGTCATATAGTGATAGTTTTCAAACCATCCCTAAAACTCTTGCATATCTAACGACCATAAATAATAACTGTCAGAATTGAATAGAATTTATGAAACTGGTACGCTTAAGTAGATAGAAAAAAGAATCATATCAAGACTGTTTTCAAACCGTCCCTAAAACTCTGCCATATTTACTAACCATAAATGATTTTGCGTCAGAATTTAATGTAGGTTTTAAAGACCGTACAATATATAAGTTAGCATATATATAGAGCTTATGCCAACGGTTTGTTTAACTAGATAGTAAAGAAGAGTCATATAGAGATAATTTTCAAACCATCTATAAAACTCTATCATATTTCCTGATCACAAATAATAATTATCAGAATTGAGTAGAATTTATGAAAATGATATGCCTAACTAGTGAGTTAAAATAGTCATATTGAAAACGTTCTCAAACCGTCTCTAAAACTCTGCATATTTACTGACTACAAAAGATAAGTGTCTGAATTGAGTATAGTTTTTAAAGACTGTATAATATTTGAGTTCATATCGATTTAGAACTTATACAGACGGTTTTGTTAGGTTGACAGTAAAAATAGTCATATAGTGACCATTTTCAAACCGTCCCTCAAACTCTATATAATAACTCTCAGAATTGAATAGAACTTACGAAATTTGTACGCTTAAGTAGACAGAAAAAAGAAAAATTTCGAGACTATTTTCAAACCGTCCTTAAAACTCTATCATTTTTACTAATCACAAATGATATGTGTCAAAACTGAACATAGGTATTAAATACTGTATAATATATAAGTTAGCATAGATATAGAATTTATCCCAATGGTATGGTTAACTAGATTGTAAAAGAGGAGTCATATAGAGACATTTTTCAACCTGTCTCTAGAATTCTGTCATTTTTACTTACTACAAATAATAATAGTCAGAATTGAATACAACTTATGAAAACAATATGCTTAAGCAGCAAGCAAAAATAGTCTTATCGAGACTGTTTTCAAACTTTTTCTAAAACTCTGACATATTTACTGACCATAAAAGATAAACGTTTCAATTAAATATAACTTTTAACGACTGGATAATATAATAGTTAGGAAAGATGAAGAACTTATGCAGATGGTACAGTTAAGTAGATAGTAAAGAATAGACATATAGAGACAGTTAAATAACAGTACTTAAAACTCTACTATATCTACCGATCACAAATAATAACTGTCATAATTGAATAGAACTTACGAAACTGGTATGTTTATGTAGACTGTAAAAAGAGTCATATCGAGACTGTTTTCAAACCGTCCTTAAAAGTCGGCCATATTTACTAACCACAGATGATAAGTTTCAGAATTAAACATATGTCTTAAAGACTGTATAATGTATAAGTTAGCATAGATATACAACTTACATCCACGGTATGGTTAACTAGATAGTAAAGAAGAGATATTTAGAGATATTTTTCAAACCGTCATTAAAACTTTGTCATTTTTACTAATCACAAATAATAATCGTCAGATCTGAGTGAAACTTATAAAAACGATATGATTAAGTAGTGAGTAAAAGTAGTCATATCGAGATTATTTTCAAAACGTTTCTAAAACTCTGTCATCTTTACTGACCACAAAAAATAAGTGTTTCAATTGAACATAACTTTTATTGACCGGATAATATATGAGCTAGGATTAATGAAGAACTTATGCAGACAGTATGCTTATGTAGATAGTAAAGAATAAACATATAGAGACAGTTTCCAAACCGTCTCTAATACTCTACCATATCTATCGATCACAAATAATAACTGTCAAAGTTGAATAGAAATTACGAAACTGGTATGCTTAACTAGACTGTAAAAAGAGTCAAATTGAAACTGTTTTCAAACTGTCCCTAACACTCTGCCATATTTACTAACCACATATGATAAGTATCAGAATTGAACATATATTTTAAAGACTGTACAATGAATAAGTTAGCATAAATATACAACTTATTTCCATGGTATGGTTAACTAGATAGTAAAGAAGAGTTATTTAGAGACGTTTTTTAAACCGTCTCTAAAACTTTGCATTATTTACTAATCACACATAATAATCGTCAGATTTGAGTAAAACTTATCAAGAGGATATGCTTAAGTAGTGAGTAAAAGTAGTCATATCGAGAATATTTTCAAATCGTTTCTAAAACTCTGCCATATTTACTTACTACAAAAGATAAGTGTTTCAATTGAACATAACTTTTAACGACTGGAAAATATATGAGTTAGGATAGATAAAGAACGTATGCAGATGGTATGGTTAAATAAATAGTAAAGAATAGACATATAGAGATAGTTAAATAACAGTCCCTAAAACTCTAACATATCTACCGACTACAAATAATAATTATCAGAATTGAATAAAACTTACGAAACTGGTATGCTTAACTAGACTGTAAAAAAAGTTAAATCGAGACTGTTTTCAAACCGTCTCTAACACTCTGCCATATTTGCTAACCACAAATGATAATCATCAGAATTGAACATAAGTTTTATAGACTGTACAATGAATAAGTTAGCATAAATATACAACTTGTGTCCATGGTATGGTTAACTAGATAGTAAAAAAGAGTTATTTAGAGACATTTTTCAAACCGTTTCTAAAACTTTGCTATATTTACTAACCACAAATAATAATCGTCAGATTTGTGTGAAACTTATGAAGGCGGTATACTTAAGTAGTTAGTAAAAGTAGTCATATCGAGACTATTTTCAAACCATTTCTAAAACTCTGTCTTATTTACTGACAACAAAAGATAAGCGTGTGAATTGAACATAGTTTTTAATGATTGTATAATATATGAGTTAGCATAAATGTAGAATTTATGCAGACAGTATGGTTAGATAGACAGTAAAAACGGTCATCTACTGACTGTTTTCAAGCTGTCCCTAAAAGTTTTATATTTACTAACCACAAATAATAACAATGAAAATTCAACATCGTTTTTTACAAATGGTTGTCCAACCTTTACTGACGATTGCTAAACTTTTCCTAACGAATAATATTATACCGTCGTAAAATATATATATTTCCTAACGATTTCGTCACAAGTGTTGCTATACGCCATAAAAAACGGTCGTTACATGTCACCACCTATAAATGTTACCGTCACCTCAACGATTTAATTTTGTACTAGATCCTCGACAACAATAATTCAGAAAAAATGAAACTTAAAATTTAATCAATTTCTTTTAATACCCTTTTTTTTTACTAATATTAAGAATATTAGACTTACATTTAAATCTCGTCTTATATTTATAATAAATGAAACAAAATAAATTGTTTATTATAACAATTGAATTGATGGGGAAGCCAAGAATGCCCATCCCATAAATGATATAGGAAACTAAAAAACTTTGTTCAAGCATTGCATCTTTCTTGTTCTCCCAACTATTCTTTCCTTGTCTCTTTCCAATAAAATTATTCTTTTTCAATAGAAGATTTTCATTTACAGGATACCGCTATTATGCATCTTCCTAACAAATTTTTTTGATTGCTAGATTCATAATTTACTTCTAATTCCCTTTAATAATAAGATATGAAATCTCTTTTATTCTTTAATTTAAATTCATTTTGGATATCATTAATAATGGGGAGATAAGGACGAAACTTGTTTGGAGTATTGGGAAGATAATCCATTTTCCCCCGGTTGTGCCCGCATAGCTTCCCAAATATCCGAGATGGGGACACATTCGTTTCATATCATAATCCTTAATATCTAATTCAATCTTTAGTATTTTAATTTCCAAGGCTTTGCCTAAGTCATCAACGCAATAGTGAAACAATCTCCTAAGCAATGGTTTGTGATGGGACATAACCTAACGCCCATTTCAAAGGGTCAACACTTGAAAGGTCCATACATGAGGCCCACAAATGACAACTACCAATCGATGGGCCAGCACAGGCCAGTATTATCAAATGACTACTCTCTATAGCTATTCAACTAATCTACCGAAAGACCTTAGTCGTCCTATCTCCTGAATGATAGGGTCTTAGTCGTTCCGCCTATCGAACGAGATTTGTCGAGTGAGATTTCCTCCCTGATTAGATACTCAACCATTGGTCCACCAAATGAGTAAGCCCCGAAGCTCCACATTAGCCAAACGATTGACCGAAGGCCGACGGTCTTATTGATCCTAAGAAAAGATCAGAACGCCCAACGACTTTGATTCCCTGTTTAAGAACGATATCTCCAGGATCTTACAGATAAAGAAAATTCTCATATGATAAAGATTGTGATCATTTTAGAAAATTGAACTCCCGACATTTTCAGATCATTTCCATAAGGAAAGTAGGGTTACAATGCCCCGAAAGCATATGACTCTATCAGGTATAAGATTCCCTCAAACTCTCCAAATCAGATACGCTCTCTCGGCATTACATATTGGACACACTAGTCACAGGGAATTTCTCCCTCTCTAAGCTATCAGTCTGTTTCTTTACATTCAAAAACCACTCTTTCTGATTTGAGCGTCGGAGCCTCCTCCATTAGAGCACCCTCCAACGGTTTTTGCAGGTTTTATATCCCATCAACGACAACCGTTCGAGTCATTCAAGGACTCGGTATTTGTGGAGACACAACTCACTTCCAACAGTTTAGATTCTTCTAATCTACTAATTCTATTTTAAAATTATCTTCTCGATTAAACTCTTGATACTCAATCTTTACGTATAACTTGTATCCAAGTTTTCAATAGGCTGCTCCGATATTTCACTAAATCTCCTATATTTAACATGTTGTTCCTCTTAACTGGAGTATATTTGATTTTTCGTTACACATGTCCAAGCTACTTTAAACAATATTTTCTCATCTTATTTACAATTAAATACAGTTCCAACTTAGTACATATTTTTTCATTTCTAATTTTATCTTTTTAAGTTTTATCACATGTCTATCTGAACATTTTCATTTTAGCTGCAATTATTTTATATTCTTGTTATTATTTAATGGTTTAATACTCGGTATTATATAATAATACTGGTCTTACTATAGTTGTATAAAACTTTTCATTCAACTATAATGATATTATGCGATCATAAAGAATTCTAAATGCATTTTTTCATTTTATCCAATTTGCTTGAATCGTATAGTTCACATCCCCATCTATGTTACTATTGTTTTGAATGATGGACCCAAATATCTAAAAAATTTACTCTTTGCTATGTTTTGTACCTTTAACTTAATCATTAGTTTATCATTCTGATAACTATCGTCAAACGTACATTTCATACACTCAATTTTTGACTAACTTAAACTAAATTGTTTAAATTCTATATAACTCTAATTTAACGTTAATACACTCTCTACTTTCATCGACCAATACTATATCATCTGTAAAAAAATATATACCATGGTATTTAATCTTATATACTTTTCGCTATTTCATCTATCACTATTATAAAAAAGAGAGAACTTAATGTCAAACATTGGTGAACTCTATTGTTAATTGAGAAACTATCACTTAAACTCCTGTAGGTTCTTACATTGGTAACAACTTTCTCATATATATTTTGGATAAAATTAATATATTTTGGATAAAATTAATATATTTTAAGGAGATCATTTTTTTATCAACGCCACCACAGTATGTATCTAGGAATCCTATCATATACTTTTTCTAGATCAAGGAATACTATATGCAAGTCTATCTTCTATACTAGAAATCTCCATCAAATGTCTGAGTAAATGAATGGTTTCATTGGTGGATCATCTTGGCATGAATCTAAATTGATTATGAGATATACTTATCTCGAATCTCAATTTATATTTCATCACTCTCTCTCATAACTTTATGGTATGACAAATAAATTTAATTGCCCTATAATTAGTTTAATCTTGTATGTCATCTTTATTCTTATATAATAGTATAACTGTGCTCTTCCTCCATACAAGAGACATTTTCTTGGTTTGCCAAATTTTATTAAAAAAATCTGTCAAAATTGATATCTCCACTTCATTCAAACACTTCCACACATCATTAGTGATGCCATTGAATTCCATAGTTTATATTATTTTTCATTTTCTTTAAGGTCTCTCTTGGTTCATAATAAGAAATTTTGCATTTAAATCTCTATTGATCCCTTCTATAGGTATCGTAGTATCACACTACAAGAAAACATGATATCAGTGGCAGAAATTAGCGAAGAAAAATTATCCGTTGCAAATATTGACAAAATTATGACGAATTAACGTCGGATTTTACAAATAAAAAATGTAAATATTAACGATGGATTAGCGACGGATAATTTTCGTCACTAATTCTGACGGTAAAACATACTCGAAATAGATTATTATTATGTGGGACATATTTTCGACAGATTAGTGATGGATTAATGATGGAAATTATTTGTCATTAATTCCAATAATAAAACATGCATGAAACATATTATTATTACACAGGGGATATTTCTGACAGATTAGCGATGGATTAGCTACGAAATTATTTCGATCGAATATATAAATTTATATTTTGCAATGGATTAGCGACAGAAAATTCGATCGCTAATCCATTCAAAATTATAGAAATGTTCTTACTTAATGAGGGATTTGTGACAGAATCTTGCAACGGATATTTTCCATCGCAGATCCATCACTGTATCCTTCTAGCATTAAAAAAAATGATGTATAAGTTCTCTTTTGATCTCCCTTCCCTCGCGCGACTGTCTCTCTCGCTCTCCCTTCTCTCGCGGACTATCTCTCTCGTTGCCTCTCCCTCACTCGCACTTTTGTCTCTCCTCGCCACCTCCCCTTGATAGGGAACGCGACGAAGTCTGATTTTTGACTTCATCCCATTGCCATCGATCCCTTTTGAGGTTTTTTTTTTCTCTCTCTCTCTCTCTCTCCTCTCTGCCTCTCTCTCCCTCAGATTAGGGTTTTTTGTGAAAAATGGTTTAGTTGAACTCATCAACCCTAAATTTGGAGTGAAATTTGTTGGTTAGTATAACAATTTTGAGTTATAAATTATTTGTACTTATTTATTTATTTATAATTATTAATCTTATTAATTTAGTCAAACTCATTAACCCATAGTATTTTTTTGTTTCCACAAAAGAATGAATGTAATAGGTTTGTTGTTTGCAACCTTCTTTTAGCTCTATAATTTTCAGGTTCTATTGTTGTGGCATTTGAAGTTTTTAATTAATATATCATCTTATAGTTTGTTGTAAACTATGATCATCAGAACTCATTGCCTCTAATTATTGATCTGTTTGGGATTCATGAAGCTGTTGGAATTATTAAAGTAGGAAGTGCACCGATACAAATAAAGCCTGATTTGAAGAAACAAGTTGTCAATCTTACTTACCATCCTTACCTTCCAGTCCTGGTAACACTATGAATTTCATTTCTTTTTTTCCCCCCTCTGTATGCAAAAAGGCTGATTTTTTAATGCGACTAAGGTGGTTTGAGATTCTGATTTTACTACTTGATGATAGGTCCAACTCTGTGGCACAAATCTAGCCTCTTTTAGTTAGACTTATTTCAAACAGTTAATTAATTTACAATTAATTCTTGTGGTCCAGTTTGTTGCGTATGTAGATGGTTTGATTCAAGCTTACAACAATCACACATATGCCGTTCATTATACTTTATAGCATAAGACATGAATGCATTGGCTTTTCTTGCCAATATTTGATAAATTCTCATTGTGATTTTCTGCTTCCTCCTTGATGTAGTTGATAACACCATTGAGCTCTTTGGTGCTGGTGCATTTAAGTTTCATCCGACTTTGGATGAATATATTTTAGATTAATAATTATATATTTCATATTAATAATTAATAATTATATATTTCATAAGCCCTATTTACCTTTCCTTCATTTTTCTTGGCTTCGACTTGTAGATTGTTTGCCTGTGATTTCACTACTCTTGATTTTGTTTCCCATTCAATGTAAAAGGAGTAGAAGAAAGATCTATTTACTTTTGAATATACAAAGCTTTTTTTTTTTAATATATATCTTTGTTGAATGATGGAAACTGCGATGCTATATTATGGCATGATATATGGTCCTATAGCACTATATGGTTCTATGTAAAACGTTATATGATTTACGTAGTTTACCTGATTGCCGTGGGAGGGTCATAACCTTAAATCCTATTAAAACTTAAAATTGCCTCATATGATGATGTTGATTTCCATTCTCTCTTGTTTTCTTTGGTCTCTGATCTCTCGTTTATATACTACATTTATTATTTCTTATATAGTTTGCACTTTGAAATGGGGTCCATTGATTATAGTTGGATGTATCATCACTTAGCTAATGGGTACGTGACAGATGAATTTGTTGAGTATGTTAATGAGTTCTTGAATTTTGCATACTCTCAACATAAGTTTATGAATGGATTAAAGATTAGATGTCCTTGTCGTAACTGTCGAAACCATAAATTTTGTAATTGAGATGATGTCGTGGTACACTTATTCCCAAGAGGGTTTGTTAATGGTTAAACCATATGGGATTTTCATGGAGAAGTGAGAAATAGAGAATCATAATCTTCTGGACGTAGAGAGGATGTTGAAGTACCATACAGATCCATGTTTTAATTTTATATTCATTTGTTTGCGTCATTTTATGTGTAAAATTAATATTAAATCAATATTTTCGTAGGAAATAGTTTTGTTATCTTACGATTGTTCATTCTATTCTGAGAACATTAAGAGACGTCATAATAGGGCGTGGCCTACTTGATGCATGGTGCCAAAGGAGACCAAAGTAGGGATTTCGGAGCAATTTCAAGTTAGTGTTTATATGTTAATTCTTTTACTTGCACTCAATTAGCATTATAATATTTATATATTAATTTTAGGTTAGTGTTTATATATTAATTCTTTGACTAGATTGGTTGGCTACTGGACTGACTAGATTGGCCAAAAAAATTTTGTATTTTACTACACGTCATACGGTTTTCCTCCCACCATAGCCTAGCTTGAACTTCCCCAAACATTTTTCAGCTGCACCACAAATTCACAAAAACACAATTAGGTTATTATAAGTTAAAACTATTATCTACACCGAAAGGTAATAAAAGAACAAAAAAAGGAACAAAAAACAAAAGAAAAAAAAGGAACAAAAAATAAAAACAAAAAACACAAAAGAATAAAAAAAACAAAAGAATAATAATAAAAGAGCCAACCAATATGTGCATTGCGCAGTTCAATACGTGGTGGAACCACGCTGCCACATTGGTGGGATTTATTTTTAATTCTTTTCTTTTGTATTTTTTTTATTCTTTTATTTTTTTTTGTTCTTTTGTGTTTTTTTTTTCCCTTTTTTGTTCTTTTTTTTTGGTTCTTTTGTCTCTCCCGCACACATGGTAGACTGCACATTTTTAGTTTTTTTTTTCCTTTTGTTTTTTCTTTTTTTTAATTAATTCATATGAACATTTTAAATGAGATTAATTCATATAATCAAAAAAAAGTCACTTCAAAAAATAAAAAAAAATAAAAAAAAATAAAAAAATAAAAACATATAAACAAAAAAATAAAAAATAAAAAATAAAAAATAAAAAGCAGCCCATTTAATCCAACTCTCACTTCTTAAAAATAAAGTAAAAAAAAAAACAACTCCACTTCCTAAAAATAAAAAAAAATAAAAGGAACAAAAGAACAAAAAAAGAATAAAATCAAAAGAACAAAAGAATAAAAAAGGAAAAAAAAAACAAAAGAATATAAAAAACACAAAAGAATAATAATAAAAAAGCCCATCAAAATGGCTAGTGCGGTTCTACCGTGCAATAAGGAAGAGATGACAGCACTCAATACACTACTAACCTCACGCCCTTTGATCTAAAAATCTCTACTAAACCGATGCCACATGGTGTGCTCCTTCCGCCTATGGAGAGATATGACAGCACCACTGATCCTTAGGACCACATTGTTTACTTCATGACGGTGATGATTTCAAGAGATATGTTCGACGTAGCCATGTGCAAGTATTTCCCCACAACCCTAAAGGGCAATGCTCTAATGTGGTTCAATTCTCTTCTCCTATTCAATGTTGGGATTTTTTTTACATCTAAGGCAACTGTTCGAGGCCTACTTCATGATTAATCAAGGGACCAAGAAGAAATCTATTTCTCTCCTATCACCATAACAAAGGGACAACAAGCACTTGAAAGATTTTTTTTGAAAAGTTTAAGATGGAGATAATGAAAGTTTTTGGGTGGTACTGCTTACCGAATTGCGGCCTCCAAGAATGATGACCTCGATCATGAAGAATCCCCTAGCCTCTATCCAAGAATTTTGCTTGTGGGTCGAAAAGTATATCACCACAAAAGAAGTAGAGGCATTCAAAGGTACCAAAGCAGAGCTAGAAGGAATGAGCGTCTTCCCTCTCGTCGCTCCTCACCCAAGAGGAGTCTGCCAGCACCTCTACCCCACCACAGGTTTGATCACTATACCCTATTGAATGAAACACGTAGCCAAATCTTGCTACAGATCAGGAACAAACCTTATGTTAGGTAGCCCCAGGTCTTCCAAGGGACAACTCTAAGAACAACAAGATGTGGTACTATGATTTTCGAAAGGACTATGACCACTTGATGGATGATTGTAGAAAGTTGAAGGATGAACTTGAGAAGTTGGTTTGAGGCGGTAGGCTATAGAAGTTCATCCACGTAAAACGAACAATAATTTGTGAAAGCTGCCCAAGACTGGTGAATAGAGTAATCCTCCACATACAAGGAGGACACCCTTTCAGCATCTCGCCTCTAACAACATCCTACCTATGTAGGGCTTCGTTAACCCAGTTAAATCAAGCCTGTTGCACCAATCTTCCAAATCTCTGAAGTATCTACTTCTAAGGAGGTCCTCTTGGCTTGTGTTGAGAAGGGAGAAAAACAAAAGAGACCAATGATCGGCTTTGACAATGATGACCTCATAGGAGTTGATTCGAGTCATGGTGATTGGTTAGTCATCACAACCATAATCAGCCAATATGTGATGAAAAGAATCTTTATCGATCAGAAAGTAGGTTGTAATCTTCTTTATTGGAATGCGTTTTGACGAATAGGATTCGATCATGCATATCTTCAACCTTATGTTAAACCTATAAAGGGACTCTCAGACGAATGGTTTTACCCTGAAGGTACTATCTCCCTTTTAGTAACTTTGGGAGCACCACCCAACCACTCTACCACAATGATTACATTCAATGTAGTCAAGTTTCCATTGTCATATAATGTCATCCTAGATCATCCAAGACTGAACACTCTGATAGTACATGGCTTGTCAGCCTACTACTTCTAACACTCTTTTTGCAAAACAACTTAAGAGTGAGGGGCAAATAATGGAACATGGTCCGTTGGCCTACCACCACATCTGGTCTCTTAGTAAGCACAAACTGCCAAGTCTGGTCTCTTAGTAAGCACTCTCCTACTCTCAAGAAAGAGCCCTCTTGATCGAAATCCCTTTCTCGACCTGAGTCTCTCATTAAGACCCTTTTTGTCCTCTACATATTACTAGATCACTCTCTCTCTCTCTCTCTCTCTCTCTCTCTCTCTCTCTTTCTCTCTCTTAGCACAGTCTACTGACTAAACCCTTTAACCTCTCGGTCTTCTGACCTCTCGATCCTTATAGAGATAATTCCCATTATGTGATGGATCTTAGTCATGATTATCTGATAAGGAAAGGAATCGTTAGCAAGTTTAAACTTTCTTTAATTTGATATGAATCTCTCTCTTGATAAGGAAGTAAATCTCTTAATAACGGAGACTTTCTTGTTCCCTACAATGATAGCGAAAACTCTCCTATTTCAGAGGACTCCGAATCTACAGAAAGTCTACAATTACGATTTCTATAATCTCAGGAAACCTTCACAAGGAAACCAGGGTTTTCATTCCCCACAAAGCTTGCCATGTTGATATATTCTATATATATTAAGCAGAGGTAACCAACTAAGTACGTTCATTCTTTCTACAGAAAACATACAAGGGCTACATAGGGCTATTCTACAGTGCTGTTCAGTCTATTTCTCTTGCTCTCTAAATGGATTTTTTCAACTTAAATGTTAGAGCTTCCTCCGCCAAAGCCACCTTCGGTAGTGTTTTGCAGATTTTATCATTCATGAGGGTCCACAACACTCAGCAACACTAGTTCCACTCTTGAGTCAATGGAGCAATTATTTATGGAGACCCGCCTCCAATTGCAGGAAAGCTGATAATATTGAAATTTTAAATTAATTGAAATACTAAAATATAAATTTTAGCTTGTAATCTGTTAATAATTGCAAGTGAATTTACTTTTAAGAATAAAGTTTGGTCAAGTTTAAGCTGTAGAAAGTAGACTTTCTTCATAGACAAATTTATTTCTCACGGCATTCATAAGCTTGGTACTAATAAGAATTATGTTTGTGCAAGAGTTATTATAAGTAAAATTTGGTGGGCACATTATAATACATAAAACACAATGTTGAAGTCAAGAAAATATAAGGGTTAAATTTTTTATTTTTTATTGTTTATTTATTATTTGTTTTTTAAAGAAGAGTATCGCTTATTTTAGATGTGTAGATGATATATCCCAAAACAAAACTAAAGAATGACCTCAATAAGCAAAAAGAATAATAAACTAATGAAAAAGATGAAATTTATTTTTGATAAATTAGAAAAACAATTGCAAAATTAAAAAAAATACCCATGAGCAACAAGAGCATAAGAACTTCAAAAGATTACAAATGAGTATAATCACTACAAAATTAAAGCATTGAGGTGACGGTAACATTTATAGGTGGTGACATGTAGCGACCATTTTTTATGATGTATAACAACACTTGTGACGAAACCGTTTGGAAATGTATATATTTTACGACGGTATAATATTATTCGTTAGGAAAAGTTTAGCAATCATTAGTAAAGGTTGGACAACCGTTTGTAAAAAACGATGTTAAATTTTCACTGTTATTATTTGTGGTCAGTAAATATAAAACTTTAGGGACGATTTGAAAACAGTCAGTACATGACCATTTTTACTGTCTACCTAACCATACCGTCTGCATAAATTCTACATTTATACTAACTCATATATTATACAGTTTTTAAAAGCAATGTTCAATTCAGATGCTTATCTTTTGTGGTCAGTCAATAAGGTAGAGTTTTAGAAACGGTTTGAAAACAGTCTCAATATGATTATTTTGACTCACTACTTAAGCATATCGTCTTCATAAGTTTCACTCAAATCTGACGATTATTATTTGTAGTTAGTAAATATGACAAAGTTTTAGAGATAATTTGAAAAATGTCTCTAAATAACTCTTCTTTACTATCTAGTTAACTATACCGTGGATATAAGTTGTATATCTATACTAACTTATTCATTGTACAGTCTTTAAAACTTATATTTTCTGACGCTTATCATATGTGGTTAGTAAATATGGTAGAGTGTTAGGGATGGTTTGAAAATAGTCACGATCACTACAAAATTAAAGCAATATTTTATGACAGTATAAAATTATTCATTGGGAAAAGTTTAGTAATCGTTAGTAAAGATAGCATAACCGTTTGTAAAAAGCAATGTTGAATTATTACGGTTATTACTTATAGTCGGTAAATATGAAAGTTTTAGAGATGGTTTTAAAATAGTCACTATATGACTCTTCTTTACTATCTATTTAATCATACCGTCTGCATAACCTCTATATCTATACTAACCCATATATTGTAATATTTTAAAAAACTATATTAACCCATATATTGTAATATTTAAAAAAACTATGTTTAATTCTGACGTTTATTATTTGTGATCAGTAAATATAGTAGAGTTATAAAAACGATTTAAAAATAATATCAATGTGACTCTTTTTATTGTCTACTTATACATATCGTCTTCATAATTTTTAATTAATTCTAACGATTATTATTTATGATCAATAAATATGATAGAGTTTTATGAATAGTTTGAAAAAACTATTTCCATTTTATAATCTTTAGAGACGCTTTTGACCAAATTGTTAAAAAATATATACATTTTTCGATGGTATTTTTATTCATAAGAAATTTATCAACTGTCCGTAAAGTAGCAAAACTGTCTGTAAAAACAGTAAAAACGATATTTAATTCTAACGGTTATCAGACAATTTGAAAATAAACTCTATATAACTCTTATTTATTGTCTATTTTACAATACCATTTGTATAAGTTCTTCATCTATGTAGATCAATATATTTTATCCTCTGTAAATATGACAACTTTAGTGACGGTTTAGAAAAAATTTCTATATTAAGTTTTCTTTATTAATGGCTAAACCATATCATCTGTTTTGTAAAAAAGATATTGAATTAGAACAGTTATTAGTTGTTATCAGTAAATGTGGCACTATAGGTAGAGATAATACATCAATCTAAAAATATATAAATCGATTTCACAAAATTAAAAATAAAAAAAAAATATATCAAATTTTTTTTTAATATTAACAAATATTAAAAATTTTCATTAAAAACATCTATAATATAAAAATATTAAAAAATACTCTTTAAAATATAAAAAAATCTATAAAATAAAATTTTAAAAGCCATTAAAAATATTAAAAAAGAATATAAAATCAATCATTTTTAATATATTTTTAATATTTTTTCAAAAATTTTTATAAAATCAATAAAATTATGGTTCTAGATAATACTGTAAAATTAAATAATGTATATAAAAAAATAATGCATTTGAAATATAAAATTTATATCTATAATGTCATTTTAATTTAATAAATTAGCAAATTAAATAAAAATTGATAACAATGAAAAATAAAATGTTTTTATAAAATCAATAAATTAAAATAAATTACATTATAAATGTGAAAAGATATAATAAAAATAGTGAGTAATGAAAAAAAAATATAATAATAAAGGCAGGTAAATAATAAAAAAAAGTGGGTGTGAATCTTATAAATAAAATGTAAGTGACAAAAATATGAAAAACTAGCGGATAATGAAAAAATATATCTAATGAAAAAAGGCGGGTGAATAATAATAAAAAAAGGGGTGAATTTTAAATAAAATATAAGTAACAAAAATATGAAAAAATAGCGGGTAATGAAAAATGTATAGTAAAAAAAGACAGGTGAATAGTAAAAAAATTGGTGGGTAAGTAAGTGAGGGTTTTAAAAATTTGTTTTGTAAAAATTTATTCGTGAAAATGACGTGCACATATCTATATGCTGTAATGATAATTATAATGTATGCTAACAAGATATAATAAATGGTAATAACAAATGGTAACCAGTGGTAATATGACTATAATGTATGAAATGAGTCATAGTAAGTGGTAATATAATTTATGATAATAAATTGTAATAAGTAGTAACATAATGTATGGTAACAAATGGTAATATAATGTAAGATAATAGTTATAATAAGTAGTAATATAATGTATAGTAACAAATGATAACAAGTGGTAATATAATGCATCGTAATAAGTGGTAACAAATGGTAATACGACTATAATGCATGGTAACAAGTAGTAGTATATTATATGACCACAAGTGATGATAAATGTTAATAAGTGTATGATACGAAGGCGTTAACAACTCACAAAAACTAGGTTTTGATGATAAAAATTTAATTTGAAAATAATCTAAAGTTTAAATTAAGTTGAGACAAACTTATTCATCTTTTTGGTTTCTTTAACACGATTTTTACTGTGATATATTAATTTAAAATAAAAAATTAAATACATAAATAAAAAATTATCATAAAATTAAAAAATTATTATTTTTTTGATAATATTAATTTTATGATTTTTCATTTTTTTTCTAATATTAATTTTTGGTAATATTTTTCATCTCATTTTTGTAATTTTTTGTAATATTTTTTTGTAAAATTATTTTTTAATATTTTAATATTATAATATTATAAAAAAAAAACGTAGTAACTAGTAATAATATATAGTAGTAGTAATATATAGTGATAGTAATATAAAAGAACAAAAGAAAAAAAACAAATTAACTAAGAAAAAAATATAAAAAAATGTAGGGTAAAAAAAATAAAAAAAAATGTAACTTCCACTTTATAAAAAAATAAAAACAAAACAATCATAAAAAGAAAAAATAAAAAACTAAAAGCAAAAAGAAAAACAAAGAAAAAAAACACAAAAAAATAAAGAAGTAAAGAGGGTTGCCCCGCGCTGCACAGGCGGGGGCAGCCCTCTTTAAGAAAGCACATTTGCAATGTTTTTTCTTTTTTATTTAAATAAACTTTTTTTTAATTTTTTTTAACTCTCTCTCTTTTTTTTTACTGTACTCTTTAAATATTAAATAAAATAATAAAATTCACATGACAATTCAATAAAATTATAAATATTAATATTAATTTAACATAAATTTATAAATAAATGATAAATAATATTAATAATTACAACATGTCGTAAGTTAATGGTAAGTAGTGATAAATAGTGATAAATTAGTGGTAAGTTATGGTACGTTAGTGGTAAGTAGTGGTAAGTGATAAGTAGTGATAAGTTGTGATACGTTAGCGGGTGCAAGTCCAAATCTCATGAGCACAGCCATGCCTCACGCGGGCGCAACCATTCCTCACGCGGGTGTAGCCATGCCTCACGGATGCAAGTCCAAGCTTCACGGGTGCAAGCATGTCTCACACGGGTGCCTCTCCAAGCCTTACGGAGCCCTGTGGTGGAAGACACTTTGGGTTTTTTTTTTTTGCACTCTTCTTTATTCTTTTTTTTTTTTAATTCTCTCTCTCTCTCTTTTTTTTTTTCCTTCTACACTCTTTCTTTAACTTTTTTTTTTAACTCACTTTCATATAAACAAATAAAAATTAAATATATAACTAAAAAAATTACCTTAAAATTAAAAAATTATTATTTTTTGGTAATATTTTTTTTTATGATTTTTCATTTTGCTTCTAATTCAATTTATTCAAAATTTTTGATAATATTAATTTTATTAGAAATTCATCAATTCAAAATTTTTGATAATATTACTTTTATTGAAAATTCATCACGTAGTTCATTTTTTTCATTTTATTTTCTTTTTTTACAAAAAAAAAATATTATCAAAAATTTATTAGATTGTTTTCGTGCATATGGTGAGTTTTTAAAAAGGGCGGGTAACTAAAATCTAAAAACTAAAAAACTTAAAAGTGTCAAAAATGCGGGAGATAATTTTAAAAAAGGTAGGAGATAATTTTTAAAAAATATGAGTTTTGAAATTTGTGGGACACGATGGAACCATGTGAGAGATGGTGTGGTAGTAACTAGTGGTAACTAGTAATAAGTTTGTATTATGATTTTAGGAGTAACAATAGGAGACGGTGGAGCCGTGGGAGACTCGGTGGAACCTTGGGGTATAATATAGTGGTAGTAAATAATGATAATTAGTAGTTTGTGTTATGACTTAAGAATTGGCAATGGAAGGCGGTGAACTATAGGAGAGACGGTGAAACCGTAAGGTAGGTGATTGTTATGACTTTATGAGTAACAATGGGAGACGGAGGAAGAGAAAGAGATATATATATATTTATATATAAAGAACAAGATCATCTAAATTCACATCCTATATACTTCCTTACTCAATATCGTATATTTTTTTTAACTTTCTTTATTCTTTTTTTTAACTCTCTCTCCTTTTTGTTCCTACTACATTTTTTAAACTTTTTTTTTTAACTCTCATCTTCCCTTTTTTAAAACATATAAACAAATAAATTGTAATTAACCATTTGATCAATTGGACATTATATTTTAGAGTTATCCCAACCCAGCCGTCGGATGTAATTTGTCCAATTTAGATTGACAACGTGACAGAAAATGAACCAATTTTGGATTACTTTTGTGACATGTAGTGAGTTTTTAACAATCTAAAACTAAAAATATAAGCGGGAACTAGCATGTAAAAATGAAAGTGTAGGGTGGGAGACAAAATTTTAAAAAGGGGCGGGTTTTGAAATTGGTTGTGAAAATATGACGATCAACATCCCTTAAAACCATTAAAGCTCTCACATTGCTTCTCATTCCCTCGAAAGCTCTATTTCTCATTGCTTCCCACTCCATCGAAAAGCTCTCCTTTTCTCCGATCAAAGGTCTCAAAATCCATTATCTTCTCATTCTCTCAAAGCTTTCAATATCCATCGAAATATATAACCTATTTCTCATTTCCTATAATCCATAATCAACAAAAACTCTCACTCAACCAACATATATATTATACTTTCGGCATCCATACCTATCCAAAACTTTACTCAAGGTCACTGTTTCATCACTTTGTTCAGATGAAAATTCAGGTGGATCTAAAGAAGTTTAACTATCTGAGATGTTACTAATGTATTTGTATGTATTTTTTTCTTTGTCATTAATATTATTAATATCTTGCATTACGTTTATCTTCGGTTATTTTCTTGAATTGTAATGTAACATTTTTATCTTTGGTTGTTATCTTAGGTTGTAATGTAATATTTGTAAGGGTGGTGAAAGATATTTTGATGATGAACTTAGTATTATAATAAACAAATGACTGTGGATTACATATTTGTGTAACCGACAATAAAAGACATATATTTTCATATATTTTCTTAACAATATTTTCTCGCTATATTTTCCTATCACTTATGATAGTTGACGATACAAAAAAAGATAGTAATTTATACTAACATATGTAACCAATGACACAAAACATACAAGATAGATTTGTGGTAACCCACAATATAAGATGGTAACTTTACCTACTAATTGACAATAAAAGTAACTTTTCTTTAATACTTGTTTAATCGACGATATAAAACAATATTTTCTAACATTCGTCTAACTGGCAATAAGAGGCACTTCATTTTCTTAACTTTTGTTATAACCGATAATACAAAATAACAACTTATAGTAACATATGTGGTAACTGACGATATAATATAGTAACTTATAGTAATGTATATGATAACCGATGATACAAAACAATAACTTACAGTAACATATTTGGTAACTGACGATACAAGAAAGTAACTTATATTAACATATGGTAACCAACGATACAAGACATAACTTATAGTAACATATTTGGTAACCAACTATACAAGACAGTAACTTATAGTAACATATGGTAATCGACGATACAAGACAATAACTTATACTAACTTATTTGGTAACTGACAATACAAGATAATAACTTATAGTAATATATGATAATCGACAATACAAAACAATAATTTATAGTAACATATTTGATAACTGACACTACAAAACAGTAACATATGGTAACCAACGATACAAAACAATAACTTATAGCAACATATTTGATAACCGACGATACATGACAGTAACTTATAGTAACACATAGCAACCGACGATACAAGACAATAATTTATACTAATATATGTTAACCAACGATACAAAATATAACATTTCTTAACACTTGTATAACCAACAATAAAAGTATGTAACTTTTACCAACGGTTTTCTAACTGTCAGTATATATCAAGACATACTCCAACGGTTATCATAACTATCAGTATAGACCTATCCCGACTAGTGTATAGCCAATTGAAATCTCATCCGTTGGAGAAGGTTTATCCAACTGTTTTTTGGACTCTACGGATGGTTTTTTTCCGTCCCTGTATTGCTTTAATTTTGTAGTGAATTGATGGCAACCTCAGAAAATAAGTTAACAAATATGTGCAAATAAGTTATATATATCTTAGTAAAATAATTCTGAGAAAATAATAAAATAGATTTTCAATTGTCAAACTTTATCTATTAACAAAGAGAATATGAATACAATTTGAAAACAACCCCAATTCCTTATTTTGATAGGTAGAATTGTTATTTATGTGAAATTAATTGCTTTGGCGTGAATTTCCTAGTTTGGACTAATAATTCGGTAAATATTCTTCTATTCTTGTATTTATCATTTTCTTAATATAAATGTACTTTGCAAATAATATTAATGTGTCAAATCCCATCAACCTTGATTTTGTGGCTCTCGATATTTCTAAAAAAAATTTATTTATCATGGATACTTGATGTTGAAATCATTTGCATGCAAATGAATTTGAAGAAACAATTAAAGAAAATAATCAAGAAACTTTGCAAAATCATGCAAAGGTGATAATTTTCCTCCTTCATCACCTCAACAGAGATTTGAAAATCAAATATTTAATAGTAAAGGATTCACTTTAACTTTGGAAAAATTTGGGGGAAAGGTTTAATTCTAAAAAAAAGGTAATTCTTTCTGAAAATAGTAAATAAATATAATTCATCTATATTTAAAATCAGTTCTCAATTGAAACCTTGTAGTGAGAAAATTACTGAATTCGGTATGTTGGAGAAAACTCTCTTCACATGTCATGCCTTGAATATACAACTGCAACTGCAATAAAACTATAGAACAACCTTAATCAAAAAAGAAAAAGAATAATAAACTAATGCAAAGGATGAAATTTATTTTAGATAAATTGGAAAATATATTGACAAAATTAAAAAATTACTTATCAAGCAAGTTTTAAATCTTTGCAAGAATCATGATTCCCTTTACCTATTCACTACAAAAAAAAATGTCTTTTTGCGACAAATTTTGCGACAAATGTTTAAAAAAAATTCGTTGCAAAAACAATTTGCGACAAATTTAGCGACAAACAATTTTTTGTCGCTATTAGCTCGTTACAAATATTATCAACAAAAAATTAAGGTTCGTCATAAATTTAGCGACGAAGTTTGCGACGAACGGTGGTTCGTCGCAAAATTCATAAAATCATGAATAATTATTTTATTGGTATTGAATCTCAAATTGACCTTTACAATTAAGAATTAGTATACCTTTACGTGACTTTTACTCAACCAACTAGCAAATTAACCCTCCCATCATGAAATAGGAAGATAGGTCTCAACCATAAAAAAATGAAAAAGAAAAAATAGCGAGTGAAATAACAGGGCAAGAATTTGCTTAGAAACTCAAATCTACTGTAAATTGACCTTAAATGGGCTTCAAATAAGATTATAAATTCAAAAAAAAAAAAAATACTGTTACAAATTTGTTACACAGTTTTTCTCTAGCAGAAATAAAATAATGATTTCATGAAGATATTAAAATGTGCACTTAAACTTCCGTCGGCTTGCATTTGGAACTAGAAACAAAACCTTTCACCATCATCTAATATGGACGTCAGGACGAGCACAATTAAAGCTGAGATACAGGCATCGTCCATGCACAACCCCAGACTGTTTAATCCCTCAAAAACTATCAGGGAACTTGGCCTCATACTTTTGAGGCAGCTGCACATGGTACATGACATTTATTTGGAAACTATAATAGTTAATAAAGAATAACACAAAAGCAATAGAAAAGTGTAATTACCATGAAAGCTACGGTGATCATCTTCCTAGCAAACCACCTAACATGGAGAGAACGTTGTGCACCTATAGCAGCTTGCATATTTTCGAAGCTCAAGTACACAAAACCAGAACCATGTCTTAAAAAAAAAGGGCATGTAAGCCAAACTACAGATAAGAAAAAAAAATAATTTACGAAAGATTAAGGAAAAAAAATGAAAAAAAAAATTAATCAAACAAATAAAAAAAGAAAAAAAAACCCAGGGACGAAGGGTGTGCTCCCCCTCCCTCCTGCTGCGGCCGTGAAAGGCCCGACCTTCGTGGCAGTAGCAGTCGCGGAAGGCTGTGAGGGCCGCCTCCACTCGCGCCCCGCGAGGGCCGCGGCCTTTGAGGCCGCGACGGCCTTTGCGGCCTCGACGGCCCATGACCATGAGGGCCGCAGCAATCGCGGCCTTCACAGCAGAGATGGCCCGCGGCCACGAGGGCCGCCGTAGTCGTGGCCCCGAAGGCCACGACCTTGGCAGCAATCGCGGCCGCAACGGCCCATGACCACGAGGGCCGCAGTAGTCGCAGCCGCAATGCCGGTGCGCAGCCGCGCCCTGCTGGATCTGGCGGTAGACATGCTAGTCCGGCGGCTCTGCCGCCGGATCTGCATGAGAGAGAGAGAGAGATAGCTTACCTCTACTTACAACAATGGAGCAACGGAATCCCATTCGTGAATGAAGAAAAAATTTTCAAGTAGAAAATGGAAATGAAAGTGGAAATGATGCAAGATTGTCTCAGTATAGAAAATTTGTAACAAATTTAGCGACGAACTCAAGGATTCGTTGTAAATTTTTCAACGAAAATTATGTTCGTTGCAAACTTTGCAACGAATGATAGGTTCATTGCAAATTTTGCGACAAAAATTAGGTTTGTTGAAAATTTTGCAATGAATGATAGGTTCGTTGCAAATTTTGCGATGAACTCAAGGGTTCGTTGCAAATTTAGCAACCAACATTATGTTCGTTGTAAATTTTACGACGAACTCAAGGGTTCATTGCAAATTTTGCGATGGACACTAAATTCGTTATAAATTTTGCGACGGACGAACTCCAAAGTTCGTTGCAAATTTTGTGATGAACAATAAGTTCGTTACAAATTTTGCGACAAACACTAGGTTCATTGTAAATTTTGCGACGAACTCTTTTTTGTTGGAAATTTTGTTGCAAATTGGCGACAAATTTTTGTTTGTTGCAAAGTTCGCCATTAAAATAGTGTTTTTTTGTAGTGATTCCTCATAATTGCACAGATGCAACATTTTCATGGGATCAACACCATGTTGAATAATTGAATAACAAAGAGGATATGGAGAATCATGTTTGATTGCGAATAATTTTGAAATACAATAATAACAAATTGAACTTTAATTCTAAATTTTTGAGTCGACTTGCCATTTTGAAATAATATTGTAAATTTGATATTAATGGAAATACTAAAGCATGACTTTACTTTTATACTCTATTAGTAATTCTAAGTCAATTTCCTTTAAAAATTATAAGATTCACAAAATTTTGAAGTAAACTTTCTTCATAGGCAAAATTTTTTTCTTATACCATACACAAAATTATTACTAATATGAATTATGGTTGTGTGAGAGTTACAAATAAAACACAAAATTCAGGTAGAGGAAATATAAGGGTGCAACGTATTATAAATAAAAAAATGGGTATCCTTTTTTTTTTTTTTAATAAACCAATAGTATCCAATAATCATATTATACCTGATAAATATTATTCGAGTCCCGTTGGGCCATTAAGAGACCATATACAAGACTCAAATGTAAAACCTTGTTTAAGAGATACTAGTGCCAGCCATGAGACCAGCTAGGCATTGGTGAATATCCTTTATTATAGATGTATAGATAGTATCTCCAAAAAAAAAAAAAAAAAAAAAAAAAAAAACCCTACATAACAACCTCAATAAGCAAAAAGAACAATAAACTAATGCAAAGGATTTATTTTTAATAAATTAGAAAATAACTACAAAATTAAAAAATACTTATAAATTAATGTGCAATGACACCTGCAAATTTGCACATTCTGCAATTACTAGTTTGTCCATGAGATGTATTTGAATACCATTTTCTTCTAGTATTCAAGATTCAATACGACCCAGAAGAAAAAAAAAAGATTTTGAAAAGATGCTCAATGGAAATTTTTTATATCATATATACCTTGAGCAGATTATAAATGTATATAACTTGAATCTGCCCTTGAAAGCTAAATCAAATTAATTTATTTAATAATTGATAAATCGAAAATCTTCAAAATCATGGTTTCGGAAAAAAGAAGTGTGAGATGTTTTGCTTGTTTTTAGTATTGCTTCTTTGGTATGACATAAGCTATTGATAAAACCTTGTGCTTTGCTTGTTTTTAGTCATATTGGCATAGAAAATGTATTTTAGGGAAACTAAGATTTTTGAATATTTGATGGTTTACCTTCTCTTACATCTTAAGTAATTCCTAGACAAATTTTCAAGGATTTCCTTGATGATAATTGAATCTCTTGAAAATGAAAAAGAACAAAAAAAGTTAAGAGGACTTTTAAGGTGAGAATAAAGAATGAAATGATAATTCTTAAATATAAAATGGTTGGAGATACACAGCACTAGTAATATATATATATATATATATATATATATAATATTTATATTTATATATACACAATTTGAGAAAGTAAAATCTGTAAAAATCAAAAAAAAAAAAAATTAAAAATCAGCAGTAAAAATTCATAAATTAAAACACACAATTGTGATGAGTGTCCGAGGGTATTGAGATAATGGAGGATTTTTATGGTAACACTTAGTATTACCCCCTTTATATTGTTATCTCTCATGTCATTTGTATGAAACTCTCTCTCACTCAATGGAAGGAAAAATGGGTAGGACAAAACAGATGATATGCTGTGTTTTAGTTGCAGCATTATTACTTATATTCTCATGCCTTGGTGTGGATGGAAGAAAGCAATCTCAAACAAACATTACCAAAGGAATGAAGGGTTGCAATATGTATGAAGGATCATGGGTGTGGGATGATTCGTACCCTCCTTATGATTTTTCAAAATGTCCTTATCTTCCCAAAGATTTTGATTGTTTGGGGAATGGTCGTCCGGACAAAAACTATATCAAATATAGATGGCAGCCAAAGAATTGTAACTTGCCCAGGTATTTTATCTACAAAATGTAATATAGGCATGTATGCTTATACATATGCTAATGTTCTTGTGTCGTACTTATTTTATGATTGAAACTCCGAAAGTTATCAATGATTTTATCATTTATTTTATAAGAATCACTACTGTTCAATAGCAATATAAGAATCACAAATACTATGGGTATCAATACCTTTGGTAATTGTCGAGAATCCTTTAGTCTAGTATGCTTGTTAGTGGGTTTTATTTATTTTTGTGTTACACTATATGTCATGTGTTCAAATAAGTGATGTAGGTATAAATAAAATAATTTTGAGAAAATAATAAAAAATTTTTTATTTGCAAAACTATAATAGTATTGCAGAAATCAAATACTTTTATGTGTTAATGCAACTCTTATGAGCATTTTTTGATTAAAATATTCCTAAATGCTAAATTATTTTCTAAAAGTAATAAAGGCAAAAGATGGGTATTTAAATATATAAAACAATTTTTTAAATAAATGAATTGCTTTGTTAATAGTTGTAAGATAAGTGTGGCTTTTGGTGAGATTAAGATTTTTCAGAAGGATTATAAAGTAAACATAACTCATGTATTTTTATTGTAAGGAAACTGGTAACATAGTTGTACTAAACTACTTCCACATCTTTGGGTACTATAAGAAAAATGAGAAAAATGGAAGTGTTGCAATGGGTAATGTACCTTTTACTTGGCATGGTTGGGTTCCTAAATATGCATTTTGTCCCGTGGAGTGGTGCATTATTTTGAAAACGATTGTTGGTGATCTTAATTTACAGATTTGATGGAGTTGATTTCTTAAAGAGATTAAAGGGAAAGAAAATAATGTTCATTGGAGACTCAATAAGCCTTCAGCACGGGCAGGCACTCGTATGTCATCTTCATGCAGCTGTGCCTTCTTCAAACATTACTGCAGACAACCCCAACATAGTGAGATTCGAGGTAAACACAAATTCTTTTTGGACGACATTGCTATTTTAATACAGAAGTGAAATAAGTGGGTTGTTGCACCTGACATATCTCACCTAGCACTCCATTGAATTGTTTTCAAATGTGTGAGTTGATCTGAGTTTATTCCAAAGTGAACCTACAAATTTTGTTCAAACCTAAGACACTTATTTAGTTGAACACTCGGAGTCAAATTTTAAAATTAATATACCATATAGAAAGCTAATCCCATGTTGAAACTCAGGTCATTTAGCTAAATGAAATAGCGAAACAAGGGATTTAATGAGTAGAGTCATGATTTATCCACTAGGTAGCTACCATGTATTTTATCATAATAAAAAGTTTTACCAGATGTGAGATATTAAGTTTACATTTTAAATTTTTTGCTCGCAATCCTACTAAAATGTTAATGGTCTAACACCTGTTTACATTGTGCTTTATTTGCAAATAGCTCCAAATTCACATCATGCGTCGAGTCTTTTGCACTGGACTTTCAGTTTGGCTTAGTTGTAGTTCTTAGGAAAGCTTTGACTTGTCCCTAAGATTCTTTAATATTTCAATATGTTGAAATTCCAAATACATGTATATATTGGGTATGGTATAAAAAATTCTTCTAATAAGAGTACCATGCAATATGTTTGAACCATGCAGGATTATGAGGTTACTGTGATCGTATCTTTTCAACCATTTTTGGTGGATGTTGAACAAAGAGTACTAAAGCTAGATTCTATCAAAAGTGGTCAAATATGGAAAGACATTGACATATTGGTCTTTAACACGTGGCTCTGGTGGCTCAACCCTGAACCGTAAGTAGCAAAATCAAAGAAAAAAAATCGAAGGGAGCAATCAATCTTTAGTATCGTTGTAAACTTTCAAAACGTTTTTGTTGCAGATGGGATTATATTCAAGATGGTGATAAAATTGTGAAGCACATGGATCGTTTGGAGGCATTTCGCAAAGGCTTAACTACATGGGCTAAATGGGTTAATTCATCCATTGATCCAAGTAAAACCAAGGTTTACTTTCGAGGAACTACCCCTTTGCATATCATGTAAGTGAACCTATCCTTTTCCATAAATTTTGATTTTGTATGGTAAATACTTCACACTTTTTTATAGGCTTTCCATTGCATAAGTTTCCAAAAGCGTTCTTGGCCAAATGTAATCACTACAAAAAAGCATATTTTTTCCCTCACCCTCACTACAGACATTTTTGTCTGTTCCCGACTGTTCATATCCATCGCTAAAGAATATTATGTCAAAAGGAACAATGTCAAGGAAAATATCAGAAAAATAAACATCAGTAAAATCCCAGCAATTAAATGTCGAGAAATACTTGAATCTTTACAGATGTTTGTATGACAAAAATGTCGATAAATCGTCGGGATTTGGTGATATGTTAGAAAAGTAAAACATCAGAAAATGTGAAAATTTCCAAACTTTTATACCTAAAACATCAGCTAAAGCTAAAGTAATTGCTATGTTTTACAACTTGATTAAATGTCAGCAAAACTTAGGCTAAAGCTAAACCAAAAGGTTGATTCCAATTCATGAGTCAAACTTCTAATGTTTTTTTGCTTTTGCCCTTTTTTCCCTTTTTTGTGCCTTTTTGATTTATGTTTACTCAGCGGAGCAGAGTGGGGTGACCCAACAGCCCTTGCCTGCTTAAATGAAAGAGAACCTGTAAGTGGATCAACATATCCAGCTGGTCGGCCAGCAGAACAAAAAGTGGCAGAAGAGGTTCTACGCACCATCACAAAACCTGTAACTTTGCTTGACATAACAACACTCACACAGCTGAGGAAAGATGCGCATCCTGGCTTTTACATGAAGGAGGGCCCACCAGACTGCGCGCATTGGTGCACTCCGGGGGTTATTGAAACTTGGAATCAGCTCCTTTATGCAACCCTTTTATAGTTACCATCCTGACAGCAAGCTCATTATCACAAACACGCCAAAGTTTGAAATATCTTGTACTTTGAGTTTGTCCATTAAAATTCTTGTGGAAATATAATAAAAGTTATTATTAAAATGAAAAATCACATTATTAAATTATTAAAAAATTAAAGATTCAACATTGTGAAATTTTGAAAACTCTACGAGGCCGATCCCAAATCTGAATAAAGAAGAAGGGTTGAGATAAGTTGGCATCTGGCATAATATCCCATGTCAAAATTAAAATGAATTTGTCTTTTAGACAATCGATCTCAAAATTTGATATTAAAGTTTAGATTATTGTTGTTATTGTATTACGAATTTTGAAATATTCACCCACCTCAAAATGATTAACTCGAATGTTTAATATATTATTATTTTTATCGATGTTTGATCAAACCTCAGAAATTCAATTAACGTGATATAGATGTAGAGACCCTCTTAGCAGGCATATGTATGGTATGGGGAGAAAATTTAAAGGGAAAAAAATTTAGAAGGTAAATTTCAAAAATGAATATTACTCCCATAATATTTTTTCTTTCTCTTTCGCAATTGAATTAGTGAAAAAGAAATTACTTCCATAATGTTCAACATATTGGTTTTTAGTTATTTTCCAAGAAAAAAAATTAATATATATATTTTTAAATTTAATTTATAATTTTTCTGTAAAACATTTAATTTAAATTGTCTCTATCTAAAGAAATCAAATCTATTTCTCTTTCTATAAGACCAAGCATGTTTGTTAACTTTTTTTTTAAGTCAATTTAATTCATATTTTCTATTTTTAAACATATTGATTTTAAGTTTTCTATCAAAAAACTAAATATGTTTTTTCTTTCTCTAAAACTAAATGCGTTAATTTTCTCTCTTGATAAAAATAAACATAAAATTTAATTTTTTTTCTCTTTTTAAAACTATTTGCAAAATAAATTTATTTAACATTTTTTTCTCTAAACATATTATTTTAAGTTTTAGCTCTCTAGAAGAAACAAATTTATCTTTCTGTTTTCAAAACTAAGTACGTTAATTTATTATAAAAAATTAATTTAATTCATATTTTTTTCTAAATATATCAATTTTGTCTTTTATTCTCAGTAAAACTATTCTATTATTTATCTTTGTAAAATTAAGCTCATTAACTTTCATTCACTAAAATATTAGTTTATTTCATACTTTCCTTTTGGGTTAATCACAATTTTCTCTTCCATGGTTTGGCCGAAATCTACATACCTCACCTATAGTGAAAAAATATACAGTTAAGCCCCCTATGGTTTAAAAAAAAATGACAAGTGATAGAAATTATCGGCAATTAACGGAGATCTAACAGAAATAGTAAGATTTAATGGAGACCTAATGGGAGATGTAAGTGTCCATTATACCATCATTTTCAACCTCTCTCTCTTCACTGTTCATCTTCAAGCTCACCCAGAAGGAAAGCATCATGACACTATTCAACAAGATCTACAACATTTCAACCCGGATGACCCTCCTTCCCTTATCCCCCATCATTGATCCACTACTTCGACCAATTGCCGGTCTCTCTCCTCCTCTTGATCTTCAACAAAATTTACAACATGAAAAGCACTAAGACATTGTTCCAGTCTCCAATTCATCATATCCCTCACCCGCTTCCTGTCTCCAATTCTTTAATCACTATCTCTGTTCATCCTTTCAACATCATCGATGACCTCCATTTCAACGACAAATCCTCATAGTTCGATCAAAATTCAGATTTTGTGTTCCAATTAAGATTTGGTGCCCCCTCTTCATGTATAACCCTCTTCAAATTGAACTCCATCTCTCGTGCGACTAAAGGCTTTGATTGAACTTAGATTGGGGGAGAGATTGAGATTGAGTGTATATGGAAGATTGACTGCTTCAACTGATAGATTGGAGGAGGCAAAGAACGATCAAGATTGGGGGAGAGATTGGGGGTTTCAATGGAACTTAGATTGAGGGCTTCGATCAAACATAGATTGGGGGAGAGATTGAGAGTGAGGGTATGTGGAAGATTGAGTACTTCAACTGATAGATTGGGGGAGCCAGAGAACGATCAAGATTGGGGGAGAGATTGAGGGCTTTGACTGATAGTTGAGATTGCATGCGACTAAGATTGAGTGCTTCGATCAAGTTGGAGATCACAATTTGCAGATTGTGACAGAGATAGAGAACGATCACATGACATTGAATGAATGTTCAACTATCAAACAATGACGGAGAAGGTAGGAAAGGGTGATCGAACCACCATCACTGAAAGGGTGATCGGACCACCATCCCTGAAAGAGACATCATCTTCTTCCAAGTTGAAGGGATTGGATTTTTGCAGCTGGTTGAAGGAGTGAGAGTTGAGTTTTTTTTTTTTTTTTTTTTTTTTTTTTTTTTTTTTTTTTTTTAACCGGAAGTTGAAGATAAGGGTATAACAGACATTTTATGTTCTCCCGTTAGGTCTCCATTAAATCTGACCATTTCCATTAGATTTTCGTTAATTTCTGACAATTTCTGTCACTTGCTATTTTTTTGTTTTTTAATCATAGGGTATAACTGTATATTTTTTTACCATATAGGAGATATGTGGATTTTGGCCAAACCATGAGAAAGAGGTATGCGTTAATTTTCTCTCTTGATAAAAATAAACATATAATTTAAGTTTTTCCTCTTTTTAAATTACAAAATAAAATTATTTAACATTTTTTTCTTTAAACATATTATATTAAGTTTTGGCTCTCTAGAAGAAACAAATTTAATCTTTCTGTTTTCAAAACTAAGGACATTAATTTGTTGTAAAAAATTAATTTAATTCATATTTTTCTCTAAATACATCAATTTTATCTTTTATTCACAATAAAACTATTCTATTATTTATCTCTCTAAAATTAAGCACATTAACTTTCATTCACTAAAAAATTAATTTATTTCATATTTTCTTTTTTAAACACAATGATATGATGTTTTCTCTAAAAAAAAAAAAAAAGAAAAAGGAAAAAAACAATGATATGGTCCTATGGTGCTATGTGGTCCCGTGTAAAACGTTATATGATTTACGTAGTTTACCTGATTGCTATGGGAGGGTCATAACCTTAAAATCTATTGAAACTTAAAATTGCCTCATATGATGATGTTGGTTTCCATTCATTTTTTTTTTTTTTTTTTTTATCTCAGATCTCTTGTTTATATACTATATTTATTATTTCTTATATAGTTTGTAATTCAAAATGGGGTCGATTGATCATAGTTGGATGTATCGTCACTTAGCTAATGGGTACTTGACAAATGAATTTGTTGAGAGTGTTAATGTATTCTTAAATTTTTCATATTCTCAACATAAGTTCATGGATAGATTGAAGATTAGATGTCCTTGTTGTAACTGTCAAAATCATAAATTTTGTAATTGAGATGTGGTACATTTGTTCTCAAAAGAGTTTGTTAATAGTTACACCATATAGGTTTCTCATGGAGAAGTAAAAAATAGAGAATCATAATTATCTAGACGTAGAGAGGATGTTGAAGTACCATATAGATCTATGTTTTAATTTTATATTCATTTATTTACGTCATTTTATATGTGAAATTAATATTAAATCAATATTTTCTTTGAAAATAGTTTTGTTAATCTTATGGTTGTTCATTTTATTATTGAGGATATTAAGGGATGTCTTAATGAGGCATGACCTACTTGGAATATGGTGCCAAAGGAGACCAAAGATAGGCTTTGGAAGCAATTTCAGGTCGGTGTATGTATGTTAATTCTTTTACTTGCACTCGATTAGCATTATAATGTTTATATATTAATTTCAGGTTAGTGTTTATATATTAATTCCTTGATTAGATTGGTTGACTACTGGACTGACTAGATTGGCCAAAAAAATTTGTATTTTGCTACATATCATATAGTTTTTCTCCAACTATAACCTAGCTTGAACTTCTCCAAACTTTTTTCGGCTACACCACCAATTCACAAAAGACAATTAGGTTATTATACGTCAACACAGTTATGTACACCAAAAGGTAACAAAAGAACAAAAAAGGGAACAAAAGACAAAAGAACCAAAAAAAAAAGAAAAAAACAACAAAAGAATAAAAAAACACAAAAGAATAAAAAAAACAAAAGAATAATAATAAAAAAAGCCCACCAATGTGCGCATTGTGCGGTTTAATGAGCGATGGAACCGCGCTGCCATGTTGGTGGGATTTATTTTTAATTCTTTTGTTTTTTTTTTTATTCTTTTGCTTTTTTTTTTGGCCCTTTTGTTTTATTTTTTCTTTTTTTTTCCTTTTTTTGTTCTTTTGTTTTTATTTTGTTCTTTTGTCTCTCCCGCACATATGGTAGACCGCACCTTTTTGGTTTTTTTTTTCTTTTGTTTTTTTCCTTTTCAATTAATTCATATAAACATTTTAAATGGAATTAATTCATATAATCAAAAAATGTCACTTCAAAAAATAAAAAAATAAATTAAAAAAAAACATACAAACATATCAACAAAAAAAAGACAGCCCATTTAATCCAACTCAGACTTCTTAAAAATAAAAAAAAAAAAATGAAAAAGCAACTCCACTTCCATTACTAGAAAATAGAGCATCAGCGATAGAAATTAGCGACGGATAATTATCCGTTGCTAATTCATGATAGAATGGATAGATTAGCGATGAAATTAACGATGGAAAAATCCGTCAGTAACAATTTCGTCGCTAATCCATTGTTAATATTAGCTATGCAATTATTTTCATTGGTAATTCGTCGCTAAAATGCACGCGAAAGGTGTGTGAAAATTTATGGGCAGATTAGTGATAGAATTAGCAATGAACAAGTCCATCAGAAATAATTTCGTCGCTAATCTGTCGTTGCTAATTAGCAATGAAACTATTTCCATCGGTCATTCATCACTAAAACGTGCGTGAAAATTGCATGAAAATTTTCAAATTGATTAGTGACGGAATTAGCAACGGAAAATCTATTAGAAATAATTCCGTCTCTAATTAGCGATAGAACTATTTCCGGTGATAATCCGTTGTTAAAACGAGCATAAAAATTGTGCGAAAATTTTCACACTGATTAGCGATAGAAAAATTTGTCGAAAATAATTCTGTCACTAATCTGTCACCAATCTTAGTGACAGAATTATTTTCGTCAGTAATCCATCACTTTTTATTAAATTAGGGTATTGTATTTTTATAAAATATAGTTTTATATTTTTATTAAATATAATTTTGTGTTTTTATTAAATATAATTGTGTTTTTATGAAATATATCTTTGTATTTTGTATTTTTATTAAATTAGGGTATTGTTTTTATATTAAATATAATTTTGTATTTTTATTTTTCTTAATATTTTATTTTTTATTAGATTAGTGTATCTTTATTTTATTATATGTAATTTTGCATTTTTACTTAATATAATTTTGTATTTTTATTAAATATAATTTTGTATTTTTATTTTTATTAAATTAGGATATTTTTTATTATATATAAATTTGTATTTTTATTAAATTTAATTTTGTGTTTTTATTAAATTAGGATATTGTTTTAATAAATATAATTTTGTATTTTTATTAAATATAATTTTTGTATTTTTATTTTATATAATTTTTTATTTTTTATTAAATTAGGGTATTTTTTATTAAATATAATTTTTTTTATTAAATATTATTTTGTATTTTTTAAAATTATTTTATTGTTTTAGTAAATATATTTTTGTATTTTTGTTAAATATAATTTTGTGTTCTTATTAAATATAATTTTATATTTTGTATTTTTATTAAATTAGGATATTATTTTATTATTAAATATAATTTTATATTTTTATTAAATATAATTTTATACTTTTATTAAACTAGGGTATTGTATTTTAAATACTCAAAGTGAGATACAAAGTAACGAAAAAAAAAAAAAAACGACTCATTGTCGCATTGTGATTGAGATAACTCAAAATATGCTTAAGAATCCGGGTGAGAGCATTTTTTCAATATAAAATGTAGGGGCGCGGGCGTGGGCAGTAGCTTGTGTGCATGCGCGGCCGGGTGTGGGCAGCGGCCTGTGTGCAGCACGGGCGGGCATGGGCTACGGCCTGTGCGTATGTGCGAGCAGGGCTGGGCTGCAGTTTGTGCATGGGTGGGCATAAGTAGTGGCGTGTGGGCGTGTGCGCCCTCATTTGGGTGTACGACTTTTAGCGACGAATTCGCAATGGAAATTTTCCGTCGTTAAAAATTTTTATCGTTAATCCGTCGATAATTTGAAATAATTTGAAAAGTGTTAAATTAAATTACTGATAAATTAGCGATGAAAATTTTTTGTAACGAAAAATTTTCGTTACTAATCCGTCGCTGAAAGTTGTTCGCCCTTTCCAAATTACCGATGGATTAGCGATAAAAATTTTTAGCAACGAAAAATTTTCATCATTAATCCTTCGTTAAACTTTCTGATGGATATATTTCCAACGCTAAAGCTAGCAAGGATACTTTTAGCGATGGAATTTCCATCGCTAAAAAGTTTATCGACGGAATATTTACTATCAGTAATGGATAAAATAAAAACAAAATAGCAAAAGAATAAAAAAAGGAAAAAGAAAAAAAAACAAAAACAATGAAAGAATGTAAAAAACCCAAAAGAATATTAATAAAAAAAAGCCCACCAAATGGCAGGCATGGTTCTACCCACAATAAGGAAGAGATGAGGGCACTCAATGCACCGCCAGCCTCTCACACTTTGATCTAAAAATCTTTACTAAACCGATGCCACAGGATGTGCTCCTTCCGCCTATGGAGAGATATGACAGTACCATTGATCCTTAGGATCATGTTGCTTATTTTGTGACGGTGATGATTTCAAGAGACATGTTCAACGCAACCACGAGCAAGTATTTCCCCACAACCCTAAAGGGCAATGCTCTGATGTAGTTCAATTCTCTTCTCCTATTCAATGTTCGGATTTTTTTTTTTGCATCTAAGGTAATTGTTCGAGGCCTATTTCATGATCAATCAAGGGGCCAAGAAGAAATCTACTTTTCTCCTATCACTATAACAAAGGAACAACAAGCCCTTGAAAGATTTTCTTGAAAAGATAGAGATGATGAAAGTTCCGGGCCTTGACCGCTCTATTGCTTGGGTGGTACTACTTACCAGATTGTGGCCTTCAAGAATGAACACCTCGATCATTGAAGAATCCTCCATATACTATCCAAAAATTCTACTCGCGGGTCAAGAAGTATATCACCGCAAAAGAAGTAGAAACATTCAAAAGGTACCAAAGCAGAGCCGAAAGGAATGAGCATAGTCATTCACTTTCGTCAATCCTCACCCAAGAGGAGTCAGCCAGCACCTCTACCCCACCACAAGTTTGATTACTATACCCCATTGAACAAAACACCTAGCCAAAACTTGTTACAGATCAGAAACAAATCCTACGTCAGGTGGCCCCCATATCTTCCAAGGGACAACTCTAAGAATGACAAGATGCATCACTTTTAAAAGGACTATGGCCACTTGACAGATGATTGCAAAAAAGTTGAAGGATGAACTTGAGCTATTGATTTGAGGCAGTATGCTATAGAAGTGCATCCACGTAGAATGAACAACAACTTGTGAGAGCCACCCAAGACTGGTGAATAGAGAAATCCTCAACATACAAGAAAGACACCCCTTCAGCACCTTGCCTCCGACAACGTCCCTCCTACATAGGGCTTTGTTAACCTAGTTGAATAAAGCCTGCCTGACCAAGTAGATAGTTGCACCAATCATCCAAATTTCTAAAGCATCTACTTCTAAGTAGGTCCTCTTGCCTTGTGTCGAGAAGGGGCAAAAACGGAAGAGACCAATGATCGGCTTTGGTGATGATGACCTCATAAGAGTTGATTCGAGTCATGATTATTGGTTGGTCATCACAACCATAATCAGCCAATATGCGATGAAAAGTATCTTTATCAATCAGTGAGTAGGTTGTGATCTTCTTTATTGGAATGTGTTTTGACAAATAGGATTCAATCACGCACATCTTTTACCTGACGTTAAACCTATAAAGGGACTCTTAGACGAGTGGTTTTATCCCAAGGGTACTATCTCCCTTTCAGTAACTTTGGGAGCACCACCCAACCACTCTACCACCATGACCACATTCCATGTAGTCAAGTTTCCATCGTCGTATAATGTCATCCTAGGTCACCTAAGACTGAACACTTTGATGGTACATGGCCTATCGGCCTACTACTTCTAACACCCTTTTAGTGAAACAACATTAAGTATGAGGGGAAAATGATAGAACATGGTCTATTGGCCTACCACCACGAAGCCTCAATAGACCCATTATCGTAAAACCACAAACCGCCAAGTTTGGTCTCCTAGTAAGCACTCTCTTACTCTTGAGAAAGTGCCCTCTCAGTCGAAATCCCTTCCTCGACCTGAGTCTCTTATTAAGACCCTCTCGGTCCTCTACATATTAGTTGATCGATCTCTTTCTCTCTCTCTTCTCTCTTTCTCTCTCGGCACAGTCTAACTACACCCTTTAACCCTCGACTGTCTGACCTCTCGGTCCTTACAGAGATAATTTCTATTAAGTGACGGATCTTAGTCATGATTATCTGATAAGGAAATGAATCGTTAGCAAGTTTAAAATTTAAACTTTCTTTAATCCAATATGAAACTCTTGCTTGATGAGGAAGTAATTCTCTTAATAACGGAGACTTTCTTGATCCCTAAAATTATGATTTATGTAATCTTGGGAAACCTTCACAAGGAAACCAGAGTTTTCAAGCCCCACAAAGCTTGCCATGCTGGTACATGCTATATATACTAAGCAGAGTTGACCAACTAGGTACGTTCATTATCTCCACAAAAAACACAAAAGGGCTACATAGGATTATTCTATAGTGCTCTTCAGTCTATTTCTCTCTCTCTCTCTAAATGGCTTTTTCCGACTTGAATGTTGGATCTTCCTCCACCAGAGCCACCTCCGGTGGTGTTTTCCATGTTTTATCATTCATAAGGGTTCACAACGCTCAGCAACACTAGTTCCACTCTTGAGTCAATGGAGCAATTATCTATGGAGACCCGCCTCCAATAGCAGGAAAGCTGATAATATTGAAATTTTAAATTAATTGAAATACCAAAACAAAAATTTTTGCTTGTAATCTGTTAATAATTGCAAGTAATTTTACTTTTAAGAGTAAAGTTTGGTCAAGTTTAAGCTGTAGAAAGAAGACTTTCGTCATAGACAAATTTATTTCTCACAGCATTCATGAGCTTGGTACTAATAAGAATTGTGGTTGTGCAAGAGTTATTATAAGTAAAATTTGGTGGGCACATTAGAATACAAAAACACAATGTTGAAGTCAAGAAAATATAAGGGTTATTATTTTATTTTATTTTTTAAAGAAGAGTATCGTTTATTTTAGATGTGTAGATGAGACATCCCAAAACAAAACTAGAGAACAACCTCAATAAGCAAAAAGAATAATAAACTAATGAAAATGATGAAATTTATTTTTGATAAATTGGAAAAACAATTGCAAAATTAAAAAAAAAATACCCATGAACAAAAAGAGCATAAGAACTTCAAAAGATTACAAATGAGTATAATTGATGGCAACCTCAGAAAATAAGTTAACAAATGAGTGCAACTAAGTTATATATATCTTAATAAAATAATTCTGAGAAAATAATAAAAATATTTTCATTAGTCAAACTTTATCTATTAACAATGAGAATAAATACTAATAGATTCCTTATTTTGATTGGTAGATTTGTTATTTATATGAAATTAATCGCTTTGTTTGATAGTTTTATTGTTGGCGTGTATTTCCTGGTTTGGACTATTAATTCGGTAAGTATTATTCTATTCTTGTATTTATCATTTTCTTAATATAAATGTACTTTACAAATATTATTAGTCGTGTCAAATCTCATCAACTTTGATTTTGTGGCTCTCAATATTTCTAAAAAAAAAATTATTTATCATGGATACTTGATTTTGAAATCCATTTACATGCAAATGGATTTGGAGAAACAATTAAAGAAAATAATCAAGAAACTTTGCAAAATCGTGCAAAGGCGATAATTTTCCTCCATCACCTCCATGGAGATTTGAAAATCAAATATTTAATAGTGAAAGATTCACTTGAACTTTGAAAAAATTTGGAGGAAAGATTTAATTATAAAAAAAGGGTAATTCTTTCCGAAAACAGTAAATAAATATAATTCATCTATATTTAAAATCAGTTCTCAATTAAAACCTTATAGTGAGAAAATTACTGAATTCGATACGTTAGAGAAAACTCTCTTCACATTTCATGCCTTGAATATATAACTGCAACTGCAATAAAACTATAGAACAACCTCAATCAGAAAAGAAAAAGAACAATAAACTAATGCAAAGGATGAAATTTATTTTTGATAAATTGGAAAATATATTTACAAAATTAAAAAATTACTTATCAAGCAAGTTTTAATAAATCTTTGCAAGAATCATGATTCCCTTTACCTATTCCTCATAATTGCACAGATGCAACATATTCATGGATCAACACCATGTTGAATAATTTAATAACAAAGATGATGTGGAGAATCATCTTTGATTGCGAATAATTTTGAAATATAATAATAACAAACTGAACCTTAATTCTAAATTTTTGAGTCGACTTGTCATTTTGAAATAATATTGAAAATTTGATATTAATGGAAATTCTAAAGCATGACTTTAGTCTTATAATCTATTAATAATTCTAAGTAAATTTACTTTAAAAATTATAAGATTCACAAAATATTGAAGTAAAGTTTCTTCATAGGCAAAATTTTTTTCTTTTACCATTCACAAAATTATTACTAATATGAATTATGGTTGTGTAAGAGTTATTATAAGTAAAACTTTTGAGGGGCATACAATAGATTTAGAACACATAAACACAAAATTCAGGTCGAGGAAATATAAGGGTGCAATGTGTTATAAATAAAAAATGTCAGGTCGAGGAAATATAAGGGTGCAATGTATTATAAATAAAAAATGGGTAACATTTTTTTTTTTTTTAAATAAACTAACAGAACCCAATAATCATATTACACCTGATAAATCTTATTCGAGTCCTGTTGGGCCGTTAAGGGACCATACACGAGACTCAAATGTGAAACCTTGTTTAAGAGGTACTAGTGCCAGCCATGAGACCAACTAGGTATTGGTGAATATCCTTTATTATAGACTTATAGATAGTATCTCCAAAAAAAAAAAAAAAAAAAAAAAAGAACACCTACATAACAACCTCAATAAGCAAAAAGAACAATAAACTAATGCAAAGGATTTATTTTTAATAAATTAGAAAATAATTACAAAATTAAAAAATACTTATAAATTAATGTGCATTGAAACCTGCAAATGTGCACATTATTTCGCCAAATCTGCACTTACTAGTTTGTCCAGTATTCAAGATTTAATGCTATCAAAAAAAAAAAAAAAAGATTTTGAAATGATGCTCAATGGAAATTTTTTATATCATATGCCTTGAACAGATTATAAATGTATATAACTTGAACCTGTCCTTGAAAGCTAAATCAAATTAATTTATTTAATAACTGATAAATCGAAAATCTTCAAAATCATGGTTTGGGGAAAAAAAAAGTGGGAGTAGTTTTCATGAAATAAGCATATGTATTACTTTTTTGGTATGACGTAAGCTAATTATAAAACCTTGTGCTTTGCTTGTTTTTAGTCATATTGGCATAGAAAATGTATTTTAGGGAAACAAAGATTTTTGAATATTTGATTGTTTACCTTCTCTTACATCTTGAGTAATTCCTAGACAAATTTTCAAGGATTTCCTTAATGATAATTGAATCTCTTGAAAATGAAAAAGAACAAAAAAAGTTAAGAGGATTTTTAAGGTGAGAATAAAGAATGAAATGATAATTCTTAAATATAAAAAGGTTAAAGATACACAGAACTAGTAATATATATATATATATACACACAAACACACACACAATTTGAGAAAGTAAAATCTGTAAAAATCCAAAAAAAAAAATAAAATAAAATTCAAAATCAGCAGTAAAAATTCGTAAATTAAAATACACAATTATGATGAGTGTCCGAGGGTATTGAGATAATGGAGGATTTTTATGGTAACACTTAGTATTACCCCCTTTATATTGTTATCTCTCATGTCATTTGTATGAAACTCTCTCCCACTCAATGGAAGGAAAAATGGGTAGGACAAAACAGATGATATGCTGCGTTTTAGTTGCAGCATTATTACTGATATTCTCATGTCTTGGTGTGGATGGAAGAAAGCAATCTCAAACGACTATTACCAAAGGAATGAAGGGTTGCAATATGTATGAAGGATCATGGGTGTGGGATGATTCATACCCTCCTTATGATTTTTCAAAATGTCCTTATCTTCCCAAAGATTTTGATTGTTTGGGGAATGGTCGTCCGGACAAAAACTATATCAAATATAGATGGCAGCCAAAGAATTGTAACTTGCCCAGGTATTTTCTCTACAAAATGTAATATAGGCATGTATGCTTATACATATGCTAATGTTCTTGTGTTGTACTTATTTTATGATTGAAACTCCGATAGTTATCAATGATTTTATCATTTATTTTATAAGAATCATTACTGTTCAATAGCAATTTAAGAATTACAAATACTATGGGTATCAATACCTTTGGTAATTGTCGAAAATCCTTTAGCCTAGTACGCTTGTTTGTGGGTTTTATTTATTTTTGTGTTACCCTATATGTCATGTGTTCAAATAAGTGATGTAGGTATAAATAAAATAATTTTGAGAAAATAATAAAGAGTTTTTTATTTGCAAACCTATTATAGTAATATGGAAATCAAATACTTTTATGTGTTAGTTCAACTCTTATGAGCATTTTTTGATTAAAATATTCCTAAATACTAAATTATTTTCTAAAAATAATAAAGGCATAAGATGGGTATTTAAATATATAAAACAATTTCTTAAATAAATGAATTGCTTTGTTAATAGTTGTAAGATAAATGTGGCTTTTGGTGAGATTAAATTTTTTAGAAGGATTATAAAGTAAACATAACTCGTGTATTTTTATTGTAAGGAAATTTGTAACATAGTTGTACTAAACCACTTCCACATCTTTGGGTACTATAAGTAAAATGAGAAAAATGGACGTATTGCAATGGGTAATTTACCTTTTACTTGGCGTGGTTGGGATACTAAATAGGCATTTTGTCTCGTGGAGTGGTGCATTATTTTGAACGATTGTTGGTGATCTTAATTTACAGATTTGATGGAGTAGATTTCTTAAAGAGATTAAAGGGAAAGAAAATAATGTTCGTTGGAGACTCTATAAGCCTTCAGCACGGGCAGTCACTCGTATGTCATCTTCATGCCGCTGTGCCTTCTTCAAACATTACTGCAGACGACCCCAACATAGTGAGATTCGAGGTAAACTCAAAATCTCTTTGAATGACATTGATTTTTTGGTACAGAAGTGAAATAAGTGGGTTGGTGCACCTAACATATCTCACCAAGCGCTCTATTGGATTCGTTTTCAAATAAGTCAGTTGATCTGAGTTTATTCCCAAGTGAACCTGCAAATTTTGTTCAAATCTAAGTCAATAATTTAGTTGAACACACCGAGTCAGATTTTAAAATTAATATACCATATAGAAAGCTAATCCCATGTTGAAATTCAGGTCTTTTAGCTAAATGAAATAGCCAAACAAAGGATTTAATAAGTAGTTCCACTCGGTAATAATACGGGCTACGGTTCCACTGGGTAGCTACCATGTATTTATCATAATAAAAAGTTTTACCAGATGTGAAATATTAAGTTTACATTTTAGATTTTTTGCTCGCAATCCTACTAAAATTCTGATGGTCTTTTGCAAATGTGCTTCAATTGCAAATAGGGCAAATTCACATCATGCGCCGAGTCTTTTGCACTGGACTTTCAGTTTGGCTTAGTTGTAGTTCTTAGGAAAGCTTTGACTTGTCCCTAAGATTCTCTAATATTTCAATATGTTGAAATTCCAAATACATGTATATATTGGGAAAGGTATATAAAATTCTTCTAACAAGGGTACCATGCAATATGTTTGAACTATGCAGGATTATGATGTTACGGTGATCGTATCGTTTCAACCATTTTTAGTGGATGTTGAGCAAGAACAAGTTGGTAGAGTACTAAAGCTGGATTCTATCAAAAGTGGTCAAATATGGAAGGACGTTGACATATTGGTGTTTAACACATGGTTCTGGTGGCCCAGCTTTTTAGCGTACGTAGCAAAATCTATGAAAAAATCGAAGGGATGAATCAACCTTTGTATTGTTGTAAACTTTCAAAATGTTTTTGTTGCAGATATGATTATATTCAAGATGGTGATAAAATTGTGAAGCAAATGGATCCTATTAAGGCTTTTCGAAAAGGCTTAACTACATGGGCTAACTGGGTTGATTCAGCCATTGATCCAAGTAAAACTAAGGTTTACTTTCGAGGAACTACCCCACTGCATTACAAGTAAGTGAACCCATCCTTTTCCATAAATTTTGATTTTGTATGGTAAATACTTCACATTCTTATATAGGCTTTCTCTAGAATAAGCTTCCAAAAGCATTCTTGGCCAAACGTAATCATTATAAAAAAGCATATTTTTTCGACATTCTTTTTGTCTGTTCCCCACTTTTCATAACTGTCACTAAAGAATAGGATGATAAAAAAAAAAAAATGTCATCCTCGGAATAGAAAAAAATAGATTTAAAAAAATTAACCTCTTAATGAACCCTACAGTACTCAGATTAGATTAGTCAAACAAAATCCAAATACTGATTGATAAAAATAAATGTCAAGGAAAGCATCAGAAAAATAAACCTCAATAGAATCCCCAACGTTTATAAATAAATCTCGAGAAATGCTTGAATTTTTGCCGATATTTGTATAACAAAAGTATCAACAAATCGTTAGGATTTGTCGATATGTTAGACAAGTAAAACATCACAAAATGTGAAAATTTCAAAACATTTATACTCAAAACAGCAGCCAAAACTAAAGTAATTGCATATGCTTTATAACTTAAACCTCGACAAAATTTCAGCTAAAGCTAAACCAAAAGGTTGGTTCTAATTCATGAGTCTAATGTTTTTTTGCTTTTTCTTCCCCCCCCCCCTTTTGTACCTTTTGATTTATGTTTTCTCAGCGGAGGAGACTGGGGTGACCGGGCAGCCAATGCCTGCTTTAATGAAAGTGAACCTGTAAGTGGATCAACATATCCAGCTGGTCTACAGCCAGAACAAAAAGTGGTAGAAGAGGTTCTGCGTACCATCACAAAACCTGTAACTTTGCTTGACGTAACAACACTCTCACAGCTGAGGAAAGATGCACATCCTGGCTTTTACGTAAAAGAGGGCCCACCAGACTGCGCGCATTGGTGCACTCCGGGGGTTATTGAAACTTGGAATCAGCTCCTTTATGCAACCCTTTTATAGTTACACTCCTCACAGCAAGCTCATTATCACAAACCCACAGCAAGCTCATTATCACAAACCCGCCAAAGTTTGAAATATCTTGTTCTTTGAGTTTGTCCATTAAAATTCTTATGGAAATATAATAAAAGTTATTATTAAAAAGTAATGAAAAATCACATTATTAAATTATTAAAAAAAATTAAAGATTCATCATTGTGAATTTTGAAAACTCTATCATGGTCGGTCCTAAATCCAAATAATGGAGAAGGGTTGAGGTAGGTTCACATCTGGCATAAAATCCCTTATCAAAATTAAATTGAGTTTGTCTCTCAAACAATCGATTTTAAAATTTGAGATTAAAATTTAGATTGTTATTGTTATTGTATTACGAACTTTGAAATATTCATCCATCTCAAAATGATTAACTCGAATGTTTAATATATTATTACTTTTATCGGTGTTTGATCCAACCTCAAAAATTCAATTAACGTGACATAGAGATAGAGACCCTAGTAGCAGCCATATGTATGGTATAGGGAGAAAATTTAAAGGAAAAAAAAATTAAAAGGTAAATTTCAAAAATGAATATTACTCCCATAATATTTTTCTTTCTCTTTCACGATTGAGTTAGTGAATTTTTTTTTTTTAAAAAAAAAATTACTTCCATTATGTTCAACTATTGGTTTTTAGTTATTTTCCATGAAAAAAGTTAATATTTTTCTGAAAAATTAAATTAATTCATAATTTTTCTCTAAAACATTTATTTTAAATTGTCTATATCTAAAGAAATCAAACCTATTTCTCTTTCTATAAGACCATGCATGTTTGTTTTTTGTTTTTAAAAGGACAATTTAATTCATATTTTCTATTTTTAAACATATTGATTTTAAGTTTTCAATCAAAAATCTAAATATCGTTTTTCTTTCTCTAAAACTTAATGCGTTAATTTTCTCTCTTGATAAAAATAAACATAAAATTTAATTTTTCTCTTTTTAAAACTATTTACAAAATAAATTTATTTAACGTTTTTGTCTCTAAGCATATTATTTTAAGTTTTGGCTCTCTAGAAGAAATAAATTTAATATTTCTGTTTTCAAAACTAAGGACATTAATTTATTGTAAAAAATTAATTGAATTCACATTTTTCTCTAAATACAACAATTTTGGTTTTTGTTCTCAATATCACTTTTCTAATATTTTTCTCCCTAAAATTAAGCACATTAACTTTCATTCATTAAAAGATTAGTTTATTTCATATATTCTTTTTTAAACACAATGATATGAAGTTTTCTATCAAAAAAAAAAAAAAAATAGATCTTCTCTCTCTAAAGTGATACGTATTAATTTTCTATATCTAAATTCAATTTAATTTAAATTTTTTCTCTCTAAATATGAAGATTTTAAATTCTTTCTATAAAATTAACTATATTAATTTTCTCTTTTTTTAAAAAAAAAAAATTCTCTTTCTGCAAAAATGAAGGAATAGCTAGATGCGGCACTGTTGTCGGAACACCAGAGCAAAATGATATTGCAAAATGCATGAATAAAATTCATATTGAGAGCAAAATGCATGCTCTCGAACGCCAGTGTATCAAAGACATTTTGAGTGGAAGCTATGAACATGCCTTGCTACTTGGTTAATTGGTCTCCATCGATAGTAATTGAATTTAAAACTCTCGAGTAAGTTTCGTCAAGTAAACCTGGTGATTGTTCTATTTTGTGAGTATTTGGTTGTCTAGCATATACTCATCTAAATGATGGTAACCCTGAACTGAGAGTAAAGAAATGCATATTCCTAGCCTATGCATCTCAGGTGAAGGGGTATCGACTGTGGTGTATTGATCCAAAGTTACCCAAGTTTATTATGAGTTGGGATGTTATCTTTAATAAGTCTACATTACTTCAAAAGGAGAGTTCTAGAGTTAGTACTAAAAATGATCATGGAGTTGGCAAGTAGGTGGAGTTTGAGGTCGAAGGTTCTATGACAATGTGTGGTGGTGGTATTGTCCAAAATACATTTTATGACGAGGTTCATGATCATGAGCAGGCACTTCAAGTACACCAAAGCTATGGGCAAATCATAGAGAAATATTAGACTACCCTTAATGTATGGTGACATTGTTATTTGTGTTGACCATGATTTTGACACCTATATTTCATCTGTGGTCGAGGATACTACTAATGTGATGAGCTATCATAGTGATTTGCAGCTATGAGTGAAGAGATTGAGTCTATTCACAAGAATTAGACATAGGATCTTGTGAAACCTCCTAAAGACTAGAAGATTGTTGGATGCAAAAGGGTCTTAAAGAAGAAAAAAAATCTTAGGGGTTGAGGAGACAAGACACAAGACACGACTGGCGGTGGGCTATACTCAAAGAGAAGGGATCAACTGTAATGAAGTGTTCTCTCTAGTAGTGAGCAGAACTCAATCTGTGTTTTGCTTATTATGGTGGCTTATCTTGATCTTAAGCAAGAGCAATTTGATGTTAAGATAGTGCCCTTATGGTGAGCTTTAGGAATGGATTTACATATAGCAAATGAAAATGTTAATAGTTTCTGACATGAACGTCAAAGTATGTTTACTTAAAAAGTCATTGTATGGTTTGAAATAATCTCCTAGGAAGTGGTATAAGAGGTTTGATATGTTAATGGTTATATTTGATTACACTAGGAGTATATGTAATAGTTGTGTTTACCATAGGAATTTTGATGATGGTTCTTGCATTTACTTGTTATATGTGGATGACATATTAATTGTTGCTAAAAGTATATCACATATTGTTAAGTTAGAAATGCTGATTAGTGGTGAATTCAAGATAAAAGATTAGGTGCAGTGAAGAAGATTTTTGATATAGAGATTGGTAGAGATTGGGATGCAAGAAGGTTGTTCTTATCTTATAAGAACTACATCTTGAAATTGTTTGAGTGCTTTGGCATCTGAGATGCAAAGACTATGACTACTCCATTGGGAGTGCACTTTAGAGGTTTAGCTGAGTTATGAGACAATCGGAGTCATTGTATGCACACTTAAGAAGACATTGTATGGTCCGAAACAATCTCCTACGAAATGGTATAAGAGGTTTGATATGTTTGTGGTTGTATGTAGTTATACTAGGAGTGTTTGCCATAGGAAGCTTGATGATGATTCTTGCATTTACTTGTTATTATATATGGTTGACATATTAATTGTTGCTAAAGAATATATCAAATATTGTTGACTTAAAAATGCTAATTAGTGGTGAATTTGAGATGAAAGACCTAGGAGCAATGAAGAAAATTTTTGGTATAGAGATTGATGGAGATTAGCATGCAAGAAGGTTGTTCTCATCCCAAAAGAACTACATCTTGAAAGTGTTTGAGCATTTTGGCATTTGAGATGTAAAGACTATGACTACTTGATTAGGTGTAATACCGGAAACTCGACGTTGAGTATTTTGTAAATATTTCTATAATAAAGTAGAAAATTTCGAATTTTATCGATTTTTGATTTTGGAGTTTTAAGTTTAAATTTTTGGTATAATTGAAATGTCATATTACAAATTCGTAGTATATTTTATTTTTGGTAAATTGGGGAACTTCCAATGTGATAAGAAAAATAAAAATATATATATATATAGTTATTAAAAAAAAAAAAAAAAGAGAGAGGAGAAGGTGCTGCGCTTCGGAGTGAAACGCAGCATCTCCCCCAACTAAGAGAGATTAGGGTTAAAACCCTAATCTCTCTCTTCTTCATCTCTCTCTACTCTCCCGCCTCTCTCTTCGAATCTCGTCCCTCTCTCCTTCGCGATTTCTCCATCACCGCCCTCATTCTGCCATCTCCGCCGCTGTAACCACCACCGTGACCACCGCAGCCACCGCGAACCACCGCGTTCGCATCCTCTCTGTCCCGCACCGTCACTCTCTGTCGATCTCTCCCTCACAGTCTCTCTCGGTCTCTCTCTCTATCACAATCTCACCATCTCTCGCTCTCTCACACCATCTCTCAGTTGCTCTCTTCCACGTACGAGCGGGCGATTTTCCCTCTGTTCCCTCTCTTTCCGCGAGCGAACAGAGTCCTCAATCTCTCTCCCATGCGCGCGATGGCAGAACTTCCACTGCCTTCCTCTTTTGCTCGCTCGCAGTGCTCACTGTGAGCACTTCCCTCTGTTGATGACCCAAACCAGCGGCCATTTACTCCTTTGAAAACCCTAGCCGCAGGAAATCAAAAATCCTAGGTCACAGATCTGCAGAGGTAAGCCTAGGTTGTCCAATTTTAATTCTAGGGTTGAATATGCTTTGTAGTTAGGTTAAAGTCTAACGATTGCAGCAAATTGAAATTTTTACAGGTTTGATCCACTGGCGACTGGAAGCTAGGACTGTAAACCAAGAAACCCTAGGTGAGAGATTTTTGATCCTCTCAATAAATTGAGTAAATTTAGGGTTAAATCTAGGCTAATGAGATATGTATACGTTAGATTAATATGAGATGCGATTTTCTGATATTTAATATGTAATTAGAGAAGTAAGTGATGCATAATTCATAAAGGTAGGCTGTTTGAAACGGAAGAAGCATGTTAAGGAATGATAGAATCGAACTGAGTCGATTTGAATGGTTTCCTTAGAGTTTCAATTGAAATATGCATGAAAAATGTTATATTTATGTGAAATTGAAAGAAAATTAGAAAAATTAGGAAATATTGGTAGTTAAAGCTCATTAGAGCTATAAATGATTTTCGGGTGATGAAATCAGCATTTAGAAATCGTAGATGTGAAATTAAGGGTGAATTAAGTTAGGAAAATGTGAAAACCCTTGTTATAGAGATATTAATTGACGATAATTGCAATGTTTGATTAGGTTAATCGTTTGGGGACTTAAAAAGGGATCTATTCGGATTGGATTGAGAATTTGAGAGTGAATACCCTCTCTAGAGGTGAGTGGACGGTTCATTGTGTTCGTAAATGAGAAACCTGTTTTAAAATTGCTTTGAAAATGATTTTGAATGATTTTTACATATTTTATATAAATTGTTTTGTGATTGTGGGCTGTCTGAACTGGATTGTGAAATACGAATGCATCCATTGTGTTTATAAATGCTTTTGTGCCATGTGCTATTTGATATTGCTTTATGAATTGCTTTGGCATGAAATTTGTGGATTATTTGTTGAAAATCATGGCACATTGTTGAGAAATGGATTGATTGAGAAAGGAAGGGTGCCGTAGATGACTATAGTCATATTCCCACCACGGAGCGACCCGACGGGGTGACGTGGGTTGGGGTTTGGATGTCCGGGGGAGTTTGACGTCCCTCCCTCTGCCGAAGTCGTACTAGATCTGGTGCACCCCGGTGATGTACGAGCCAACGCCAAGAAATAGGGTTTGTTTTGAGATATTGGATAGAAAAACTCTTGGCGGGCTTTCGTCTGGGTTTGGCCGCCCTAAGACGGAAGTGTTTTTCGATGGAACCCCAGGATTTTCTAAAAGGATAATTGATACGGATGCATATTTGTAAAATATGATTTATTGAAATGATTTTATGTATATGAAATGATTTATAAGATATGGTTTGACTGCCCCACATTCACCCTTATTTATGAACATAATTGCACCATTGCACTCCACGCACTGAGTATACCCCTATACTCACCCCTCTCTCTTCCCATTTTTCAGAGGAGACTTAGTTGGGAGACTACTCGACGGAGCTTGCGAAGTATTTTTGCGGACTGGATATGTATTTGGCATGCAGGGTTACTTTTGGAGATTGATAGCTTTCAAACCATGGAAAGGGAAGTCTGTACATCTCATGCCGTGCGGATTTTATTGATACTGGCCGAGTTATTGGCAAGTATTGATAAAATTCGACGATTTTTGATTTGTTTTTATTTCTTTTGATTTCTCTAGTTTTAGAAAACTGTTTATATCTGTACTGGGACATTTGGACTGTAAATCTTAATTTCGATGCTTTTTCTTTGATTTTGTGAAGTTCTGTACAACTCATACCGTTAGGATTTTACCGATACTGCTTTGTTTTCCTCGGGTAAGTGTTGGTAAAATCCGACGGCTATGTTTTAGGACTTCTTGTTTGTTAAATGTTTTCTGAGTGGCCAGGATGGTCACATAGCATGCGTGCGTGTACAGGTTCCCGCTCCCCATTGTGTGTTATTGTGTACTTGTGCATGTACAAGTTCTCACTCCCCGATATGTGCTAATGTATGATTGCATGTATAGGATCTCACTCCCCGATGTGTGTCAATGTGTGTGTTTGTACGTCTAGGAATGAGCCGGATGGGCTCCTTGCATGTGTAATGATTTTGTGATTTCTTGTTTTTGAAGAATTTTATGCTTTTGATGAAATATTGTGAATTTGATAGCCTTGCGGAGTCCCGGTAGATGGGGAGGTTTTACCCATGTACCGAGACGACGCGGCGGTTGTCGCGTGGTCGATCTAAGGATCGGGGCGTGAACTTTATTGGTATCAGAGCACCGGTTTACGATTTTAAGAGTTTGTTGATTTTGAAATGTTTTCCAAATGTCCCAAAAGTTTTCAAACGACTTTGAAATGCTGAGTTTCTTTTGATAGAGAATGTACATGACTTTCCATGGTTTTCCTAAGGAATTAGGAATATTATTTTTAGGGGGTTAAGGCTTAGTCTTTGCTTAACTCTTGATTTAAATTTAGTTTCTTATTTTGGATAGATTGCAATGCTGCCGCAAAGGAAAATGAGGAATGTGAGTGAAATTCCTCCACAGGAGCATGAGGATGAGTCGTCCTCGCATGCTCTTCCTCCGCCTACGTCCACATACCTGGCTCCTCCTACCGGGACTGCTCCTCCTCCTATCGCTGCTCTTCAGGAAGTGATGGAATGGTGAGTACCTTTGGAGCGCAATACCGAGCTCCGCAGCCGACTACAGTTCCACCACCTGTTCCTCCTTCGGTGCCAGCTGCTGCACCCAGTGCCCCACTAGCACCCACTCCTCCGGTTGCTGCTCCAAGCAGCCGCTCCCCAATTCAGTTGTCCAAGCTGATTAAAGAAGCAAGGCAGCTTGGTTATGAAACATTCTCAGCATCCGGTGATCCTGCAGAAGCAAAGAAATGGATCAAGAAGGTTAAGAAAGCTTTGACAGACATGGGGATAGACGATAGTTTGAAGCTCCTAGTTGCAACGAGGTTGTTGGATGAGGATGCCAGCACATGGTGGGATGGATTAGAGGAAAGTGCAGTTTCACCTCTCACTTGGCACGACTTCCTTAGGGAATTCGATCAGAGGTTCTACACCCGCTTTGATCGGGATTTGAAGAGGCGAGAATTCCTTCGGCTTCGCCAAGGGAATATATGTCCGCCCGAATACTGGCCAAGTTTAGAAGTCTATCCTCCTTTGTACCTGAGTTGATCACCTCTGAGGAGTACAGGCGTTTTAAGTTTGAAGATGGTCTGAATTTAAACATTCGAGAAAAGATGTCTGTCACAGATGAGCACACGTATCAGAACGTGTTGCAATTGGCCTTGAGGGCTGAGCAAATGGTGATGGAAAGGGAAAAGGTTAAGGACTACCGCGGGAAGAAGAGGTCCGACAGGTTCACACCGGGCCAGAGCTCTAAGAAGGTTAGACCTACAGGTTCCCAAAGTGGTGGATTTGTTACGGGATCGGTTGGATTTCCTCAAAGCCAACCAATTCGTAGGCTGAATGCTCCTAGCGTTGGAAATGTTGGACTAGGAGCTAGACCAAGAGGAAGTGGACCGCAGACTTGCCCTAATTGTAAAGGGTATCATACAGGTCCGTGCAGAGGACCTAAGAGGTGTTATCACTGTGGAAAGGAGGGACACATCCGTTATTCTTGCCCTAAGTTGACAGGAGAAGGGCAAGGGAGTCAGTAAGTTAGAGGTCCCTCTAGCGGCCCCAAAATTGGTCCAGCTGGTTCGGCGACACCTTCTACTAGCACCAACCCTAGGACGGGCACAGGAAGCAATGTGGTAGCTACCTCCTCTCAGCGACCTCAGCCGAGAGCTCAGGCTAGAGTTTTTGCTATGACAAATGAAGAAGCTCAGGTTAATCCCGACATAGTCACAGGTAATTTTCATTTAAATTTAAGTTTGGAATTTGAAAATGTGATATCTGTGGTTTATAACTATGATTTGATGATTTGTGATTATGAATTACAGAGTATGATGATATAATTGTGTTTATGGTTTATATTCATAGGTATGATGAAAATTTTTGGAGTTGATGCTCATATACTCATTGATACTGGATCGAATAATTTGTTTGTGAATTCGGGATTTGCAAGACACTCTGATAGGGATTTAGTTCCTCTTGATGAAGAGCTGTTGGTCATTACTCCATTGGGAGAGCATTTGATTCGGAATTCTGTATATAAGTCTTGTGAGGTGAAAGTTTGTGAAACAATCCTTGAAGCGGATTTGATTCCATTGGATATGAAGGACTTCGACACCATCCTGGGCATGGACTGGCTAAGTCTTCACCGAGCTTCATGGACTGCTTCACGAAAGAAGTGAAATTTCGTATGGCAGGACATCCACTACTTGTGTTCATTGGTGAACGGCGGGTATTGCCGAACTGCGTGATTTTAGCTCTTGAAGCATGGAGATTAGTGCATAAGGGCTGTGAAGTATATTTGGCTCATATCATTGATACTACGGCGGAAAGCCTTGATTTGAGCAACGTCCTTGTGGTGAATGAGTTTCTGGACGTCTTTCCAGAAGAGTTACCTGGGTTACCACCGATTCGGGAATTTGACTTCGCTATAGATCTTATTCCCGGCACGGCACCAGTTTTTACTCCTCCTTATCGAATGACACCGGCAGAATTGAAAGAGTTGAAGGTCCAACTCCAAGAGTTGTTGGATAAGGGATTCATCCGACCAAGCATTTCACCTTGGGGTGCTCCGGTTCTCTTTGTAAAGAAGAAAGATGGCACTCTTCGATTGTGTATCGATTACCGGCAATTAAATAAGGTGACCATCAAGAACAAGTATCCCTTGCCGAGAATTGATGACTTGTTTGATCAACTCCAAGGGGCGAGTGTCTTCTCCAAGATTGATTTGAGGTCCGGTTATCATCAGTTGCGGATAAAGGAAGATGATGTTCCCAACACTGCGTTTAGGACGCGGTACGGGCATTATGAATTCTTGGTGATGCCTTTCGGCTTGACAAATGCTCCGGCAGCTTTCATGGACCTTATGAATCGAGTTTTCCACTCCTATCTCGATACGTTCGTCATTGTTTTCATTGACGACATTATTGTGTATTCCAAAAATGATAAAGAGCATTCAGATCATCTTCGGATTGTGCTACAGACTCTCCGAGACAAGCAATTGTATGCTAAGTTCTCAAAATGTGAATTTTGGTTGAAGGAAATTGGTTTCTTGGGACATGTAGTATCCGGAGAAGGGATATTTGTTGATCCGAAGAAAGTTGAGGCAATTCTGAGATGGGAACAACCCAAGAACGTCACCGAGGTGCGAAGCTTCCTCGGATTGGCGGGTTACTATCGAAGATTCATAGAGGGTTTTTCCAAGATTGTAGCTCCGTTATCTGGTTTGACGCGAAAAGGAATTAATTTGAGTGGACAGATAAATGTGAGCAGAGTTTTCAAGAACTCAAACAGAGACTCACGTCAGCTCCCATACTTGCCCTTCCTACTATCGGTGATGATTATGTTGTCTACAGCGATGCTAGTAAACAAGGGTTAGGATGTATCTTGATGCAGGGCGATAGAGTTATCGCCTATGCTTCTCGACAGTTAAAGAAGCATGAGTTGAATTATCCTACCCATGATCTAGAATTGGCTGCAATCGTATTTGCATTAAAGATTTGGCACCATTATTTATATGGAACCACTTGCAGAGTCTTCACCGACCACAAGAGCCTCAAGTACCTGCTCACCCAGAAGGAGCTCAATTTGAGGCAAAGGAGATGGTTAGTGCTGATCAAAGACTATGATTTGGTGATTGATTATCACCCGGGCAAGGCGAATGTAGTTGCAGATGCTTTAAGCCGCAAGTCTTCATCTTCTTCTCTAATTCAGGGAGACTCTTACCTCTCATGTCTAGTGGGATTTCATGCTCTTGGAGCCAAATTCACTTGTGACGAAAATGGTACGTTATTGGCGAAATTTGAAGTTCGACCAACCTTGGTGGACCGTATTACAGAACTCCAAACCATTGATGAAGAGTTAAAGCAAATAGTTGAAAAGGTTCACAAGGGTGAAACTAGTGATTTTCATGTTCGGGAGGATGGTACAGTCATGTATGGGAAACGGATTTGTGTTCCCAAAGATGATGGGCTTCGAAAGGCCATTCTTGAAGAAGCACACTCTTCGGCTTATGCTATGCATCCCGGAAGCACAAAAATGTACCGAACCATCAAAGAAACTTATTGGTGGTCAGGCTTGAAGCGGGAAATAGCCGAATTTGTGACAAAATGTCTGGTTTGTCAACAAATCAAAGCCGAGCATCAAAAACCAGCCGGAACGCTTCAATCATTGCCTATACTTGAATGGAAATGGGAGCATATTACTATGGATTTTGTGGTAGGATTGCCACGTACTTCAAGTCGTCATGATTCCATTTGGGTGATAGTGGACAGACTCACAAAATCGGCACATTTCCTCCCAGTTCAAAATACTTATTCCTTGGAAAGGTTAGCAAGGCTGTACCTTGATGAGATTGTTCGACTTCACGGGATTCCAATATCGATTGTATCAGATCGAGATCCCCGATTCATATCCAGATTCTAGCCTAAGTTGCAAGAGGCCTTGGGTACCAAGTTGAAATTCAGCACTGCTTTTCATCCGCAAACCGATGGGCAATCTGAACGTACAATTCAAACGTTGGAAGATATGTTGAGGGCGTGCGTTATGGATTTCCATGGGACTTGGGATAGGCATCTCTCGCTGATTGAATTTGCATATAACAATAGCTACCAAGCTAGTATTGGAATGCCTCCCTATGAAGCTCTCTATGGAAGAAAATGTCGGACTCCACTTTGTTGGGATGAAGTTAGAGAACGGAAGATTGAAAGCATAGAATTGATCGAAACTACCAAGGAAAAGGTGAAGTTAATTCGGGAAAGAATGAAGGCAGCTCAAGATCGGCAAAAGAGCTACGCCGACAAGAGGAGAAGGCCCTTGGAATTCGAAGTGGGAGATATGGTATTTTTGAAGATATCTCCTTGGAAGGGCATAGTTCGATTTCAGAAATGAGGAAAACTAAACCCTCGTTATATTGGACCCTTCAAGATCCTTGAAAGAATTGGAATGGTGGCATACCGACTTCAATTGTCGTCAGAATTGCAAAGGATCCATGATGTCTTTCACGTTTCGATGTTGAAAAAGTATTTACCAGATCCTTCGCACGTATTGGAAGTTCCTCCAATAGAACTGAAAGAAGACTTGAGTTTCAAAGTGCAACCTGTGCAAATAGTAGATAGACAGCTCAAACAGTTGAGGAATAAGCAGATTCCTATGGTGAAAATGTTGTGGAAAAACAATGAAGTCGAAGAACAAACTTGGGAAACCGAAGAACTAATGCGGAAGCAACATCCGCAACTCTTTGATGTATGAGTTGTATTTTGAAATTTCGAGAATAAAATTTGTTTTTAGGGGGTTAAGAGTTGTAATACAGGAAACTCGACGTTGAGTATTTTGTAAATATTTCTATAATAAAGTAGAAAATTTCGAATTTTATCGATTTTCGATTTTGGGGTTTTAAGTTTAAATTTTTGGTATAATTGAAATGCCATAATACAAATTCGTAGTATATTTTATTTTTGGTAAATTGGGGAACTTCCAATGTGATGAGAAAAACAAAAATATATATATATAGTTATTAAAAAAAAAAAAAGAGAGAGGAGAAGGTGCTGCGTTTCGGAGTGAAACGCAGCATCTCCCCCAATTAAGAGAGATTAGGGTTCAAACCCTAATCTCTCTCTTCTTCATCTCTCTCTACTCTCCTGTCTCTCTCTTCGAATCTCGTCCCTCTCTCCTTCGCGATTTCTCCATCACCGCCCTCACTCTGCCATCTCCGCCGCTCCAACCCCCACTGTGACCACCGCAGCCACCGCAAACCACCGCGTTCGCCTCCTCTCTGTCCCACAACGTCACTCTCTGTCGATCTCTCCCTCACAGTCTCTCTCGGTCTCTCTCTCTATCACGATCTCACCATCTCTCGCTCTCTCACACCATCTCCCAGTCACTCTCTTCCACGCACGAGCGGGCGATTTTCCCTCTGTTCCCTCTCTTTCCGCGAGCGAACAGAGTCCTCAATCTCTCTCCCATGCGCGCGATGGCAGAACTTCCACTGCCTTCCTCTTTTGCTCGCTCGCAGTGCTCACTGTGAGCACTTCCCTCTGTTGACGACCCAAACCAGCGGCCATTTACTCCTTTGAAAACCCTAGCTGCAGGACATCAAAAACCCTAGGTCACAGCTCTGCAGAGGTAAGCCTAGGTTGTCCAATTTTAATTCTAGGGTTGAATATGCTTTGTAGTTAGGTTAAAGTCTAACGATTGCAGCAAATTGAAATTTTTACAGGTTTGATCCACCGGTGACTGGAAGCTAGGACTGTAAACCAAGAAACCCTAGGTGAGAAATTTTTGATCCTCTCAGTAAATTGAGTAAATTTAGGGTTAAATCTAGGGTAATGAGATATGTATACGCTAGATTAGTATGAGATGCGATTTTCTGATATTTAATATGTAATTAGTTAAATAAGTGACACATAATTCATAAAGTTAGGCTGTTTGAAACGGAAGAAGCATGTTAAGGAATGATAGAATCGAACTGAGTCGATTTGAATGGTTTCCTTACAGTTTCAATTGAAATATGCATGAAAAATGTTATATTTATGTGAAATTGAAAGAAAATTAGAAAAATTAGGAAATATTGATAGTTAGAGTTCATTAGAGTTATAAATGATTTTCGAGTGATGAAATCAGCATTTAGAAATCGCGGATGTGAAATTAAGGGTGAATTAAGTTAGGAAAATGTGAAAACCCTTGTTATAGAGATATTAATTGACGATAATTGCAATGTTTGATTAGGTTAATCGTTTGGGGACTTAAAAAGGGGTCTATTCGGATTGAATTGAGAATTTGAGAGTGAATACCCTCTCTAGAGGTGAGTGGACGGTTTATTGTGTTTGTAAATGAGAAACCTGTTTTAAAATTGCTTTGAAAATAATTTTGAAATATTTTTACGTGTTTTATATAAATTGTTTTGTGATTGTGGGCTGTCTGAACTGGATTGTGAAATACGAATGCATCCATTGTGTTTATAAATGCTTTTGTGCCATGTGCTATTTGATATTGCTCTATGAATTGCTTTGGCATGAAATTTGTGGATTATTTATTGAAAATCATGGCACATTGTTGAGAAATGGATTGATTGAGAAAGGAAGGGTGTCGTAGATGACTATAGTCATATTCCCACCACGGAGCGACCCGACGGGGTGACGTGGGTTAGGGTTTGGATGTGCGGGAGAGTTTGACGTCCCTCCCTTTGCCGAAATCGTACTAGATCTGGTGCACCCCGGTGATGTACGAGCCAACGACAAGGAAGGGGGTTTGTTTTGAGATATTGGATAGAAAAACTCTTGGCGGGCTTTCGTCTGGGTTTGGCCGCCCTAAGACGGAAGTGTTTTTCAATGGAACCCCAGGATTTTCTGAAAGGATAATTGATATGGATGCATATTTGTGAAATTTGATTTATTGAAATGATTTTATGTATATGAAATGATTTATAAGATATGGTTTGACTGCCCCATATTCACCCTTATTTATGAACACAATTGCACCATTGCACTCCACTCAATGAGTATATCCCTATACTCACCCCTCTCTCTCCCCATTTTTCAGAGGAGACTTAGTTAGGAGACTACTCGACGGAGCTTGCGAAGTATTTTTGCGGACTGGATAGGTATTTGGCATACAGGGTTACTTTTGGAGATTGATAGCTTTCAAACCATGGAAAGGGAAGTCTGTACATCCCATGCCGTGCGGATTTTATTGATACTGGCCGAGTTATTGGCAAGTATTGATAAAATCCGACGATTTTTGATTTGTTTTTATTTCTTTTGATTTCTCTAGTTTTGAAAAATGTTTATATCTGTACTGGGACTTTTGGACTGTAAATCTTAATTTCGATGCTTTTTCTTTGATTTTGTGAAGTTCTGTACAACTCATACCGTTAGGATTTTATCGATACTGGATTGTTTTCCTCGAGTAAGTGTTGGTAAAATCCGACAGCTATGTTTTGGGACTTCTTGTTTGTTAAATATTTTCTGAGTGGCCAAGATGGTCACATCGCATGCGTGCATGTACAGGTTCCCGCTCCCCGTTGTGTGTTGCTGTGTACTCGTGCATGTACAGGTTCTCACTCCCCGATGTGTGCTAATGTATGATTGCATATATAGGATCCCACTCCCCGATGTGTGTCAATGTGTGTGTTTGTACGTCTAGAAATGAGCCGGATGGGCTCCTTGCATGTGTAATGATTTTGTGATTTCTTGTTTTTTAAGAATTTTATGTTTTTTATGAAATATTTTGAATTTGATAGCCTTGCGGAGTCTCGGTAAATGGGGAGGTTTTACCCATGTATCGAGACGACGCAACGGTTGTCGCGTGGTCGATCTGAGGATCGGGGCATGACATTAGGAGTGCACTTTAGTATTTCAGCTGAGTTGTGAGACAAACGGAGGACAAAGACGAATACATGATTGGTGTTCCTTATACTAGTGTTTTGCATCATGTTTGCAATGGTGTAAACAAGGGCAGACATTTCACAAGTTTTTTAGTGTAGTTTGTAAGCACATGGCTAATTCCCACAAAGGTCATTCGCACGCAAAGAAGTGGATTCTTCGTTATTTCAAGATTAATATGGATGTTGGCTTAGTGTATAAAGGGTACTATAGGTACAAAGAACTAAACGTAGGAGTTTTGGGAAGACGATCCTGTTTTTCCCTAGTTGTTCCCGTGTGGCTTCCTAAATATCCGAGATTGTGACACAGTGGTTTCCATATCCTAATTCTTAATTTCTAATTCATGCTTTATTATTTAAATTTCAATAGCTATGCCTAAATGGTATGCACAATAGGGGTTATAAGTTTTTTCCATGATAAGAAAAACAGACAAAAGGCTAGGGCTATGTGATGTAGCAGATTTTCATGTTTTTCAAGTGAGGTGGAATTTCGCATTGGATCTCTTTGGAATAATATAAAGTCTAGACATTTATCAATACTTGGTCTACAAGCAAAGTCCCAAACAATTATTTCCTTTTATTTTCTTCGATGAACTATGATAAAATATAAAGAATTGAGAAACTTGCGTATTATGATGTGGTGCTTGCTCCACAAAGAGAAAGAGAGAGAGCACACAAAAACCTTAGGCAGGCTTTCTACTCATTTTTGTAATGAATCACTAATTAAGGAGCACATGCTAAAGGCATGTTCCCTTAACATCAGCTATGATTTTCTAATGTCACAAAATAGTAATATAGGGTTCTAACTCCGCCTAAGGATGTTAGGTTCAAATAAAGGAAAATGATGGAGAAACCAAGGTAGAACTTCAAGGTCGTTAGCGTTTGGTGCTGAGAGGGAGAGAGAGAGATGATATTGAGAGAGAGAGGGAGAGAGTGGATGGTTGTCGATCTATCAAAAATAAATTTACCTACTTCATTAATTACTAGTAGAGAGTTAATGGGGTCTTATTCTCAATGAAGGATTGGATTCATTTTTCTTATGAGAGAGTGATGGGAGTTTTGAATTAATTATGTAAATTAACTAAATTTAGACAAACAAAGACTTAAAATCAAAGTAAAAAAGACAAAACAAAATGATACAAAATCAAATGAATAAAATGTCAATATAAAACAATTTAATCGAAGGGATTGTTTCCACCATGATTTTCTCGATACAAGGATGATTTAAAAACATATAAATAAATTAGTTAGACTTGTTAGAGATGGGCATGGGCTGGTTCCGGCTTGAAAACCAGCCCAACCAGATCGGTTTAGTCCGGATCGAAAAACGGCGGGGTGAAAATTGTGCCGGAACCAAACCGGCTTATCTATAATATCCGGACTGGTCTGATTTCATTGGTTTTGGAATTGGAAAATAGCTCAGCCTGGGCATGGATCCGGGCCAGGGCTAGAATCGGCCCGCCGATTCCAACGACTACCTAATTTTTTGAATTTTTTCAAAAATACCCCCCCAAACAGCTATAAAACAGTTAGTTTGAAGAGTATTTTGTTTCATAAGGTACAAAAATAGTAGTTATAAATAGATACAACTCATTTCCTAATTCTATACGATAACTTACAATTTCTCCATAATTTACAATCTCTCTACAACTTTGTCACACAATCTCTCTACAACTTACAATATCACCATTTTTTTTGTCATGCCACGACTCTCCTGTCGAGCAAGTAACAACCGCCACGTTATCTCGGCATACGGGCATGACCATCTCATATACCGAGATAGCGCAAGGCATTCAAATATTTCAATAAATCTTCCAAACAATAATCTCATCAAATAAAAAAAATAATAAAAGAAAATCATATAACAATTTGCATGCAAATGACATATCTGGTCCATCCTTGTACATACAAGTATGCATCGGCACACATTTAGGGAGGAGATTTTGTACATGCATGCATGCAATGTGGTCTTCCCAGCCATTTTAGAGTTTCATAAAGTCACAATCTCAAAAAAATATTCAACAATCTCAATGAAAGTCCAAATGTTCCAAATAAGTACAATAAGTTTAACAAAAATAAGTTTTAAATAAATATAAATATTTTTCATATAAACCAAATTTGGATTCCACAAATACTTGTCTCAAAAGATACGACAAGTATCAATTAAATTCAAATATTCAAAATAATAGTATAATAGCTTCCTTCCATGGATGAACCTTCATCAAGTCTTAAAAAAAGTAAAATCACTATTGATACCTATCGTGTGTCACGCCCCGTCCTCGAATCGACCACGCGATAACCACTGCGTCGTCTCGGTACATGGGTAAAATCTCTCCATCTACCTGGACTCTGCAAGGTTATCAAATTCACAATAAATCATCAAAAGTATAAAACTTTTCAAAAACAAGAAATCACAAAATCATTACACATGCAAGGAGCCCATCCGGCTCATTACTGGACGTACAAACACACACATTGACACACATCGGGGAGTGGGATCCTGTACATGCAATCATACATTAGCACACATCGGGGAGTAGGAACCTGTACATGCACGAATACACAGTAACACACAACGGGGAGTGGGAACCTGTACATGCACGCATGCGACGTGACCATCCTGGCCACTAAGAAAGCATTTAACAAACAAGAAGTCCCAAAACATAGCTGTCGGATTTTGCCAACACTTACCAAAGGAAAATAAGCCAGTATCGATAAAATCCTAACGGTATGAGTTGTACAGAACTTCACAAAATCAAAGAAAAAGTATCGAAATTAAGATTTACAGTCCAAATGTCCCAATACAGATATAAACAGTTTTCCAAAAATAGAGAAATCAAAATAAATAAAAACAAATTAAAAATCGTCGGATTTTATCAATACTTGCCAACAACTCTGCCAGTATCAATAAAATCCGCACGGCATGGGATGTACCGACTTCCCTTTCTATGGTTTGAGAGCTATAAATATCCAAAAGTAACCCTGCATGTGCCAAATACCTATACAATCCGCAAAAATACTGCGCAAGCTCCGTCGAGTAGTCTCCCAACTAAGTCTCATCTGAAAAAGGTGGAGAGAGGGGGGTGAGTATTGGGAAATACTCAGTGAGTGGAGTGCAATGGTGCAATTGTGTTCATAAACAAGGGTGAATATGGGACAGTCAAAACATATCTCATAAATCATTTCATATACATAAAATCATTTCAATAAATCACATTTCACAAATATGCATCCACGTCAATTATCCTTTCAGAAAATCCTGGGGTCCCATCGAAAAACGCTTCCGTCTTAGGGCGGCCAAACCCAGACGAAAACTCGCCAAGGATTTTTCTATCCAACATCTCAAAACAAACCCCCTTCCTTGGCATTGGCTCGTACCTCACCGGGGTGCACCAGATATAGCACGAATTCGGCAGAGGGAGGGACGTCAAACTCCCCCGCACATCCAAACCCTAAACCACGCCACCCCGTCGGGTCGCTCCGTGGTGGGAATATGACTATAGTCATCTACGGCACCCTTCATTTCTCAATCAATCCATTTATCAATAATGTGCCATGATTTCCAACAATTAATCCAAAATTTCATGCCGAAGTAGTTCATAGAGCAATATCAAATAGCACATGGCACAAAAGCATTTATAAACACAATGGATGCATTCGTATTTCACAATACAGTTCAGATAGCTCACAATCATAAAACAATTTATATAAAACATGTAAAAATTTTTCAAAATCATTTTCAAAATAATTTTAAAACATGTTAGTCATTCATGAGTACAATGATTTATCCACTCACCTCTAGAGTGGGTATTCACTCTCAAATTCTCAATCAAATCCGAATAGACCCCTTTTTAAGTCCCCAAACGATTAACCTAATCAAACATTGTAATTATCGTCAATTAAAATCTCTATAACAAGGGTTTTCACATTTTCCTAACTTAATTCATCCTTAATTTCACATCCACGATTTCTAAATGCTGATTTCATTACCCGAAAATCATTTATAGCTATAATGAACTTTAACTACCAATATTTCTTAATTTTTCTAATTTTCTTTTAATTTCACATAAATATAACATTTTTCATGCATATTTCAATTGAAACTCTAAGGAAACCATTCAAATCGACTCAGTTCGATTCTATCATTCCTTAACATACTTCTTCCGTTTCAAACAGCCTACTTCATGCATATTTCGTGCATGTACATATTAAATATCAGAAAATCGCATCTCATACTAATCTAATGTATACATATCTCATTACCCTAGATTTAACCATAAATTTACTCAATTTATTGAAAGGATAAAAAATCCCTCACCTAGGGTTTCTCGATCTACAGTCCTAGCTTCTCGATCTGCAGTCCTAACTTCTAGTCGCCAGTGAATTCAAGCTCAAACCTGTAACGATTTCAATTTGCAGCAATCGTTAGAATTTAACCTAACTACTAAGAATATTCAAACCCTAGAATCAAAATTGGAAAAGCTAGGCTTACCTTTGCAGAACTGCGATCTAGGGTTTCTACTGTCCTGCGGTCAGGGTTTCTGCAAGGATTGTAGAAAGGTTCGTGGCTGAAGAGAAGGAGGGGCGCTGAAGGAGAGGGTATTTCATCGCGCGCAAAGGAAGGAGAAGAGAGCAAACGCTCTCTGTCGTCGCGCGGAAATGAGAGAGAGCAGAGAGATGAGACGATAGAGAGGGAAAATGAAAGAGAGAGACAGACAGAGCGATCGTGAGAGAGAACAGAGGCTATGGTAGAGAGAGAGGCTGAGAGAGAGACTGTGAGGGAGAGATCGACAGAGAGAGATATGGCGTGAGACCGAGAGATGGCGACCCGAGGTGGTTCGCGATGGTGGCGGTGGTGGTTGCGCCCGGTGGAGGGAGAGTGATGGCGAGAGATCGCGAGAGAGACGAGGGAGAGAGAGCAAATAATGAATGAGAGATTCGAATAGGGCTATTAGCCCTAATCGATTTGGGAAAACGGGGGTGCTACGTTTCACTCTGAAACGTAGCATCTCCTCTCTTTTTTTTTTTTTTATATTATCAATTATAAATAACAATATATATATTTATATATATTTTCATATTCTCATCACATTGGAGTTCTAAATTTACAAAAAATAGAGTGCGCTACGAATTTGCAACACGGACATTTCGATTATACCGAAATTTTCAATTTAATTCCCCAAAATCGAAAATCAATAATATTTAAAAAATTTTCTACTATATTTTACAAAACATTTCTAACACCGAATTTTTGGTGTTACACCACTTCTATCCTTCGTCAACTTCAATCTGTCTTCCACAGAAATGCAAATCGATTTACAAGACGCCACCTTAAAATGCTCAAAATTATACTTGGTATACTTTTGTTAAGAAACAAGTGTCTCCCTCTAATTGAATGACCTCAAAGCCAAGAAAGTATGAAATGAAACCCATGTCTACATCTTAAATTCACCATCATAACCTCCTTGAAATCTACAATCATGTTTTGACTATCTTTAGGGGAAAAAAAATGGTGGATTGTTAACATAAGAGGCAAACAAGAATTTCGCTATTGGGCCAAACTTGACATACAAAGTATGCTTATTAGGACAATGAGCACAGTCATGATCCATAAATTATGGAATCAAAAATGTAGTATGCTCTTGGTGCTCGTTTGAGGCTATAAAGGACTTTCTTCAACTTGTATACTAATCCCTTTAACCTTTCTTGATATATCCCTCATGTTGATCCACATACACCTACTACTCAAGCATGCCATTTAAAAAGGAAGACTCGGCATCCATTTGGTGTGTTTTCCGGTGTCTTTCAGAAACTATAGCAAAAATTAGATAAATAGCATGTAATCTTCCAACTGAAGCAAAAACTTCAAAATAGTCAATCACGGTTTTCTACTTATAGCCTTTGACGGCTAGACAAGCTTTCAGCCCATAAACCTCATTGTTAGGCTTACATTCAATCTTATAGATCCATTTCACACTGATAGGCTTGCCTACTGGAAGAGAAGTCAACTCTCCTGTGTGATTCTTTTTGGTCGCATGAATTCCATCATCCATGGCCCGAATCCACCCCTCAACTTTTGAAACATCAACAAATGTTGTTGGATAACAAACTATAAAGAAAGCAAAATTAATATTTTATTCATCAGTAGCATCATTATCATTATATAACATATAAACCCTCGAACAAGCTAGTGAAGCTCATTCTTGTCAGGGATGTGAAGATGTGTTTGCAGAAACAATTTATGGTGCTATTGAAAGATCAGGTTATACACATGTTTTTTCTTGTACTTTAGACTGAAAGAGACTGAATTCAAAACTCCACGTCCAAGAAGAAGTAAAATTGCTTCTCTCTTCTACGCTCCAACTTCAAGCTCTTACTTGTCAAAAGTGATAATCTTTGGTCTCACTACTGTAACCAATGAAGACATGGTTTTTGCTTTTATTGTCAACAGTCTTATGGAGCTCACTTAGTACGTGAGCATAACTATACGTGTAATACCGAAAAATCGATGATAGAAATTTTGTAAATATCTTTATAATATAATAGAAAATTTTAAATTATATTGATTTTCGATTTTGGATTATTAAATTAAAATTTTGGATATATATATATATATAAATATATATATATATATAAAATGTCGTGTTCGCGATTCGTAGTGAGTCCAAATTTTATGAAATTTAAAATTTAGTAAAACGTAGGTATGAAAACATATATATATATATATATTAAAACATGTATTTATTTTTAAATTTATTTATATATATAAAAAAAAGAAAGAAGCATAGCAGTTTGGGTCAAAACGCTGCATCCTCCCCCAAATTCGATTAGGGCAAGAAGCCCTAATCTCTCTCTTCCTCCCGTCTCTCACTCTCTCTCTCCCTCTCTCTCCCTCTCTCTGTTTCTCACTCTCCGCCTCCCTCCGCCGCGTCTCCCTCACTCACCGGCGAGCTCCGCCGCACACGGCCACTCTCCTCCTTCTCTCTCTGTTTCTCTCTCTGTTTTCTCTCTCTTCCGCACGTGAATAGAGTTCTCTTGTAATACCGAAAACTCGATGTCGACTATTTTATAAACATTCCTATGATAAAATAGAAAATTTTACACTTTATTGATTTTTGATTTTGGGGTATTAAATTGAAATTTTCGGTATATTTAAAATATCCGTGTTTGTATTGATAAATTTGAAAATTATAATTGGAGTATTATATGAATAAATATATCTATATATATATGTATTTATTTAAACAAAAAAAAAGAAAAAGAGAGAGGGAGGAGGAAACGCTGCGTTTCGGCTGAAACGCAGCACTCCACTCCTCCCCCACCCCCAAAAATCGAATTAGGGCTAAGCCCTAATTCTCTTTTCTCTCTCGCCCTCTTTCATCTCTCACTCTCTGTCTCTCTCGACTCTCGCTCTCCCTCCGCCTTTCGTCGCTCCTCTCCGCCACCCATCGGTGGTTCAACAACCGTCAAGTCGTCTCCCCCTCTCTGTCACTCTTTATCTCTCTCTTTCTCCATCTCACTCTCTGTCTCGCAAACTCTCTCTCTCTCTGTCACTCACAGTCTCCCTCTCCCTCTTGATCGATTCTCTCTCTACCTCCCACGGCCAAAACCTCCCTCCAGCAGCCATCCCCTACACGCGGCCACCTGTTCTCCCTCGCGCACAGCAACCCTGCACCTCTTCCTCGCGCGCGCGATAGCCCTTGCCTCCCTCCCCTGTTCGACCAACTATGCACTGCTCATGGTTGTGAGCCTTCTGTGATCATTGCAGAGCTTCAAGCCGGTAGTGCAGACCCTCGAAGAGCCCTAGACCACCTGCAAACTCCATTCTCTGCATAGGTAAGAATGAGTTACTTCTAGGGTTTCGATATCTCTTGGTGGTAAAGCTAAATTTCTGAACTTTGCTATAAGTTAGAAGCATTGTAGGATCCTGGATTGAGTTTTAGGCGTACGGATGTTAGGATTGCAAACTGCGCAAAACCCTAGGTGAGAGAAATACAATTCTTTCGACATTTGAATTATTTTATCGAATTTAGGTTAAAATTAGAATCGGAAGCTATATATATGTTTTGAAATATGTTAGATTCGAAGGAAATGTATTTTTTTGAAATTTTGTATGAAATTATTTAGGTTAAGTTGAGGATTGATATAAATTTGGTTACGTAGCATGATAGAATGTGTTAGATAATGATAGAGCTTTGTTTGGCTCATTTGTATAGTTTTCTTTGAAATTTGATTGAAATATGCTTGAAAGATTAAAATGGAATTATGTAAATTCGGAAAAAATTGGAAAAATTGAGAAATATTAAGAATTAGGTCATTGGTGAGGCAAACGATTCAAAATTGATGAAACGAGAATATAAAAAGATAATTGTTAAATTAAGGCTATTTTAAATAAAAAAGGAAATTTGAAAACCCTTTAATAGAGTCTTAATTGATGATTATTTGTGTTGATTGGTCTAGGTTGACCTTTGGAGACTCGAGATGAGTCGTTTTGAGTTGATTTCAGAAATAGGGAGTGGATACCCTCCCTAGATGTGAATGAACGGTTCATTGTGTTCGTAAATGAGAAATCTGTTTTAAAATTGCTTTAAAAATGATTTTGAAAGATTTTTACATGTTTTATATAAATTGTTTTGTGATTGTGGACTGTCTGAACTGGATTATGAAATACGAATGCATCCATTGTGTTTATAAATGCTTTTGTGCCATGTGCTATTTGATATTGCTCTATGAACTGCTTTGGCATGAAATTATGGATTAATTGTTGAAAATCATGGCACATTGTTGAGAAATGGATTGATTGAGAAATGAAGGGCGTCGTAGATGACTATAGTCATATTCCCACCACGGAGTGACCCGACGGGGTGGTGTGGTTTGGGGTTTGGATGTGTGGGGGAGTTTGACGTCCCTCCCTTTGCCGAAGTCGTGCTATTTCTGGTGCACCCCGATGAGGTACGAGCCAACGCCAAGAAAGAGGGTATGTTTTGAGACATTGTATAGAAAAAAACTCTTGGCGGGCTTTCGTCTGGGTTTGGCCGCCCTAAGACGAAAGCGTTTTTCGATGGGACCCTAGAATTTTCTGAAAAGATAATTGACATGGATGTATATTTGTGAAATGTGATTTATTGAAATGATTTTATGTATATAAAATGATTTATGAGATATGCTTTGACTGCCCCACATTCCCCCTTATTTATGAACACAATTGCACCATTGCACTCCACTCACTGAGTATTCCCTAATACTCACCCCCCTCTCTCCACCTTTTTCAGATGAGACTTAGTTGGGAGACTACTCGATGGAGCTTACGCAGTATTTTTGCGGATTGTATAGGTATTTGGCTCATGCAGGATTTTTGGAGATTTATAGCTCTCAAACCATGGAAAGGGAAGTCTGTACATCCCATGCTGTGTGGATTTTATTGCTACTGTTCGAGTTGTTGACAAGTATTGATAAAATTCGACGATTTTTGATTTGTACTTTATTATTTTGATTGCTCTATTTTTGAAAAACTATTTTATTCTGTACTGAGACATTTGAATTATAATTGTTGGCTTTTGCTTTTTTCCTATGATTTTGTGAAGTTCTGTACAACTCATATCGTTAGGATTTTACCGATACTGGCTTGTTTTCCTCAGGTAAGTGTTGGTAAAAATCCGACGGCTATGTTTTGGGACTTCTTGTTTGTTACACGCTTTATTGTGGTGAGAATTCTGAGTGGCTAGGATGGCCACATCGCATGAGTGCATGTACAGATTTCCACTCCCCGTTGTATGCTGTTGTGTACTTGTGCATGTACAGGTTCCCACTCCCCGATGTGCGCTAATGTATGATTGCATGTACAGGATCCCACTCCCCGATGTGTGTCAATATGTGTGTTTGTACGTCCAGGAATGAGCCGGATGGGCTCCTTGCATGTGTATTGATTTTGTGATTTCTTGTTTTGGAAAAGTCTTATGCTTTTGATGATTTATTGTGAATTTGATAGCCTTGCGGAGTCCCGGTAGATGGGGAGATTTTGCCCATGTACCGAGACGACGCGACGATTGTAGCGTGGTCGATCCGAAGATCGGGACGTGACATCTTTCTTTCCTTTTCTCCCTCACGCGCGAATAGTTCTCTCTCTCCCTCCTTTGTTCTCTCGCGCAGTTCTTGCTGTGAGCACTTCCCTTCTGCTGAAGCCCCAAACCGACGCCCAGTGGATCCTTTGAACACCCTAGACTGCTTGCACTCATCTCCTGCACAGGTAAGGGTTAAAGTTCTAACCTATAGCTCTAGGGTTTTGATTTTCATAGTGATTAAGCTTAAATTTTTGAACTTTTCTTCGATTTGGAAGTATTGCAGGATTCCGGATTGAGTTGTAGGTGCACGGAAGTTAGGTCTGCGAGCTGCGAAAACCCCAGGTGAGGAAAATTCTAATCCCTTCGATAAATTAAATGAATTTAGGGTGAAAAATCCTGATTATGTCCTTAAAATGTGTGGGATTTGAATAAGATGCATTTCTGAAATTCTATATACGATTATTAAGGTTATGTCTAGAATTTTACATGAACTAGGTTGTCTGATACGAAAAAAGCATATTAGAGGATAATAGGATCTTGTTGGGTTGATTAGAATAGTTTTTCTTAGAGTTTAATTTAAAATATACATGAAAAATATTATGATTGTGTAAATTCGGAAGAAATTGGGCGAGTTTAGAAATATTGGGAATTAAAGTCATTGGTGAGCCAAATAATCCTAAATTGATTAAACGAGAATCTAGAATTATGATTGTGCAAATTAAGGATATATTAAATTTGGAGAAAATTCGAAAACCCTTTAATGAGATTTTATTTGATGCTAAATTGTGATGATTGGTTTAGGTTAACATTTTGGAGACTCGAAATGAGTCATTTTGGAGTAATTATGGAAATAGAGAGTGAATACCCTCCGTAGAGGTGAGTGGATGGTTATGTATCATATAAATGAGTAAATGATTTTAATATGATTTGCAAATTTGATTTTGAAATGAATTTATAATTCTTTTGTGATTGTGGTGAGTCTGAAATGAATTTTGTGATAAATCCATGACTCGTGAGTTGAATGATGATTTATTTACACCATGTTACGTTTGAATACTCATATGAATTGTGAAATGTTACTCTATTTTATACATTGATTATGAAATTGAATGTGGTAACATGGTGCTGGAAAATAAAACGACTATAGTCTAAGTCTTGCCACGGACTGAGTCATCAGGGTGACATAGTTAAGGCTGGTTAAATTAGTTTGGGGGAGGTGGGTTGGAGAGTCTCCACAGGCTGCCGAATAACGTGGTAGTACCCCATGGAGCTCCGGGCTAACGCCAAGGTAAAAAAGGAGATTTTATAAAAATATGAAAAACTCTTGGTGGGTCCTGCCAATGGCCTTTGATAGGATAATGTTTTCGACACACCCCAAAATTTATGGAAAAATGAATTTGGATTGTTTGATTTGATTATATGAGTCATGGTGGCTTGATATGAATGATTTTAAGTAAATAAATTTCTTTAATGGATTAAATTACATTTGATACATGTATTTGGCATCACCACCCCCACCTCTCATTTATATACTGCATACCATTGCACTCTACTCAATGAGTATTTAAAATACTCATCCCTCTCCTTTATATTTTTTAGATGAAGTATAGAGGGACGACGCCTACTAGTGCTGATTTGAGGTTTATTTTATTGGATTTGGGTAGGTATGGATTATATAATTACTTTGGGATTTGTAGATCATTGGAGCATGGAAAGGAAGTTCTGTACGTCTCATAACACGCGGATTTTACTGATACTGATTGAATTCTTTGAATAAGTATTGGTAAAATCCAAACGAATATGATTTGGAACTTCATTTTTTTGTTTGATATATTTTTGTGAAAATGTTTTATCTTGTTCTGAGACATTTGGTTTGTAATGTTAGATTTTGATATTTTATTTCGGTTTTATGAAGTTTTGTACATTTCATATCGTGTGAACTTTACTGATACTGGTTTGATTTTTTGAACAAGTATTGGTAAAATTTAAACGGCTATAATTTGGGATTTCATTATTTTGTATAAACTCTGTGAAATGCTTAACAACTTTAGATTGGCTGGGATGACCACACTGTATGCATGCATATACAAGAACCCCTGCTCAAATGTGTGCCGATGTATGCTCGTACGTACAGGGATGGGCCGAATGGACTCCTTGCATGTGTATTGTTTATATGATTTCTTATTTTAATAAATTTTATATTTTAGAAAATTTATTGTACAATTAGAATGTCTTGTGCTATATCAGTATATGGGGAGGTCATGCCCGTATGTCAACATAACGTCACGATTCTTACTTGACGAAAGAGTTGACAGAAGAGTCGGGGCGTGACATTATGCCCAAACACATGAAGATCAATAACTGAATTCTATTGACCATTTCACTTCTCCGTAGGAGTCCTAAAGTCAAGACCTTCCGCCCAAAAGTGTAAGGGATATGTTATGTATATAACATGGTGTGAACTGGTGTAAATTACAATTTGTCATCCTGTGATTTTACGAAAAATCACATAATACCTCTATATTTCAAAAATATCCAAATATTTCTTTGTGGTTATTAACGGAGATGTAATGAAGACACTTAAAATATCTATTATACCCCTTAAAATGTTTCAACCTCTAGCGAACCCAGAAAAAATTTTAACAAAAGAAAAAACCTCTTACTCTTTCTCTCTCCTTTGCGTATTTATCTTCAACCTTTAGCAAACCTAGAAAGGAAAAAAAAATAATAATAATAATCTCTCTCACTCTCTTCCCTATTCATCTTCAACCTCCGGGCAAACCAAAGAAAAACAAACTCTCTCTCTCTCTTTCTCAATTCATCTTAAACCTATAGCACACCCAGGAAAAAAAAAATAAAAATAAAAATAAAACTTTCACTCTCTCACTCCCTCTTTGTACATTCATCTTCAACCTCTAACACAAAAAAAAACCTCTCTCTCTCCCTTCCTCATCTTCCCCATTCATCTTCAACCTCTAGCATACCAAAAAAGAGGGGAAAATCTCACTATCTCTCCCCCTTTTCCCCTATTTATTTTCAACCTCCACCGCACCAAAAAAAAAAAAAAAAATCACTATCTCTCTGTTCTTGTTCCCCCATTCATCCTTAACATCCAGCACACCCCCCCCAAAAAAGATCACACTTTCTCTCTCCCTCTTTCCTCGTTCATGTTCAATCTCCAATACATCCAAAAAAAAAAAAAAAAAAAAAAAAAAGAACAAACCTCTCACACACACACACTCAGTCTCTCTCTCTATCTTCCTTCCCCCACTTTTCCTCTATTCGTCTTCAATCTTCAGCACACCAAGAAAAAAATCTCACACACTCTCTCTCCCACTCTTCCCCCATTCATCTTCAATCACAAGTACACCAAAAAAAAATATATCTCACTCTTTCTCTCGCCCTCTTCCCTATTCATCTACAACCTCCAGCACACCCAAAAGAAAAAAAACAAAAAACCCTCTAGCACACCCCTCTCCTTCTTTATCTCCTCTCCTCTCCTCTCCTCTCCTTTATCATCAACAGCAGCAAGCACTCTCCTCTCTCTCTCTCTCTCTCTCCTCTTCTATCGTCTGCATCTATGACATCTCCTCTCTCCTCTCTTTTCTTCTCTATCTTTTCTCTCTCTCTCCTTCTTTCTTCTCTCTTTCATCTCATCTCCTCTCTCACATCTATAGCCATGGCCTATCTGCATCTACAATTATTTATGCTACAAAAAAATGGCCTTCGGTGACAGAGGCATTTTGGTCGCTAAATATCCAAATGTCGTCACTAAAGCTCTTTAGTGACTAAAAAATATCGTCACTTAGTGATCACAAAAACTCTGTTACTACAAAAAATCATCATTAAAGAGTTGAGTTTAGTGACCAAAATTTTTTTTGTCATCAAGTTAGTAACAAAAAAAAATCGTCACTGAGTTTGTTACTAAAAAATCTAACTGGTCACCCAAAGTAAGTCGATGAATGCATTTAGTGATGACATTTGGTTATCAAATCAGTAGACAACAAAAAGTAGCTGTCACATAATGAACTTTAGTGATGTGATTCGGTGACAAAAAATCATCACTAAAAATACGTGGGGGCAACACAATAGTGACAACTTTAGGGACCAATTTTTCTAAATCAGCAAATCAATATATAATGGTGACTGGTAATTGGTAACCAAAAATTAGTAATTGGTGACAAAATCAAAATCGTCATTAACATTAATTCCGAAAGCAGTGATTATGGCATGAATTTACATTAAAATATATAGAAAAAAGTTCTTAATATTATAGAAAACAATTCCAAAATCAATAACCTGTGAACTGTATCAACAATGGTATGGTTCTTTCTTTTTGTAGCTTTGTTTTGTTGAGGTGTGTTCCTTGTTGTTTAATTAATTCTTAATGCCAATTTGCTTGAAGAAACTATTACCCGCCAAATATTTTGTTCTATGATTCGTTTGAAGATTTTGATTTTGATGACTATTTTGCTTCTTTGCGTAAGTTTTAAATTCCTTGAAGCATCAATGGTGTCTAATTTTTGTTGCAAGAAATAAATCCATGTTTTGTAGCTAAATCATCAATAAATATAACAAAATATTTTTACTATTGATTTGACGATTCATTGAGCGATCTAGAAAAGTTAGAATACACCAATTCAAAAGACTTCATTGCTCTCGATGATTGATTTCCCTACACTTCTTTTGGACCTCACACGACTCTCAAGTTTCTTTTGGAGAGGAAATTTCAGGTAAATCCAATCACCATCGTCTTGTGAGATAACATCAAACTATCAAAGTTCATATTCCCAAACCACCTATGCCATAAAACTGAGGAGTCCTAATTTGAAGCACTGCACGGTTCATTTTTACCTTTACATGTAATTAACAAGACATCTTCAATTTCTTTACCGCCATTAGCCGGGTTGACAACTTTAAAGTCATTGTGAGAAATTTCAAACTTCTTTGTTTTCATACTTAAGACTTATAATGCTGATATTGGTTACACTTGTAACACTAAATATGAGCTTTGTCCTTTCATTGGCTAGAACTTTTCTTTTTGTGCCCTTTATCCTTCTTTTGGCTGGAAAGACCATTCCTCTCCTCTTTTAACACAAACTGGCTATGTAAAGATTCTTCCACGTTTTGAACTCCTCCAAGGGTCGCTACTCATACATTTGCAAAGTGCATATCAACTCATCCAGAGGCAGAATAGAAAGATTTCGACATTCTTTAATAGATGTTACAATAAATTCAAATGTCAATGTCAATGTCCGAAGAATATTCTTGGCAGTCTATTAATCTCTAATGGTCTTGACATTAGCCTTCAAATGATTGACAAGAGCCAATGCCTATGAGAAGTATCTACGACCTTCTCAAAAATGGTTGAATGAATCAATTGAAAGATGTAACACAGCACTTTGTGATATATATATATATATATATATATATATATATATATATATATATATATATATATATTTACCAATTTTCCTTTAAAATCCTTTGCTCTTACTGTATTAAAGTCGTCGGTCTCTATGATCCCATAAACCCTTCTATAACGATCTTCATCGACATGTTGAATCCGAATAATATCTCCATTTGAATCTTCTGATGCTTAAAATTCTTCCTACTAATTTTTCACTAATTTTATTTTTTTATACTCAAAAAAGAATGTATTGACTTCTCTATTTTAAGATAATGCTTGATTTATTTATTCAAGTAGATAAATGGGTCATTTGATTAATGTAAATGACTTATGTATTGGGGTCGGTTTAACAGTACATACAGTACGAATCATGGTTACATTGACATAAAATAAAAAAACATAGCTAATTGATGGAGTTGGACATTTTATTATTTATAGGCTATAATTTGCGAATATCATGTTAATCAGGGATAGTTTACCTTAATTATCAAGCATGGTCCACACTCAATAAATGTTATTGCAGGTGGATGGCACTTAACAAAACATATTGAGTAATATTCTCAAATATACTATACAATTAAAACTGGTATTCTATAACTATATGTAGTTCATGTACTCTGGTGGATGAATTTGCAAAATCAAATATAGTGTTTTGGTATATTATGAGTGAAACTTTTTATCGTTGAAGAGTTTCGTATATTAGATATATATATGTAGAATTGATTAATTGGAACATATATATATAATATACAATCTATGCCAACTGTGTCCGAATCACCCTTTTGTGCCATCCAATGGATTATTTAGAAACTAAAATTGGTGATCTAATATTGTATCATATTAGACGTTTTTAAAACTTGTCAAACAGTATCAGTTTACCCTCGGGGGCGGGGGTTGAGGAATGTTGTTCAATAAAGCCGCTCTCTCTCTCTCTCTCTCTCCTTTAATTAACTAAACTAAACATTAAATTTTCATAGTGATAATAAAAAAGATGTCAACAAAATCTAAACGTTAACTCATAATTAAAACATTTAAATATATTGGACGAAATTGATTAAAACTCTTGATATTTGCTAATGTTTTGGCTTAATAATGTTAATGAGAGCATGGTTAATTGTAATGTTACATTATGAGTTTTAAGGAAGTATTAAATTTCATCAAGTAATTTCTACAAACGCTATTAACGAGTCCCTAAACCCTTATCCAAATCTCGGAACCTTTTTAGTCTATTCCCTGTATCTTAAAATTTGAATTTTAGCCAAGTCAGACTGAACATTCTTATACGAATCTGGGGAACATATTGTTTGTTGATCTAGCAAAACCCATCAGTGTAGTTCCTTACTGTTGATGGCATGCTGCCATATGGTTCACCATGTTTTCTTTTGCTCAACTTAGAATTTTGACTCATCTTCACTGGCTTGTGACAGCAAAATCAAAGCCTCCAATCCCCACTGCTAAAGTTGATCTCTGGTGTCGGTGCATCCTCCATTGCATGCATAATGTGAACTTTGGTTTCAGTTGTGACCCTTGGGTATTGAAACTACTAGTTCTCTTGAAGACTGCCTAATTCTCCTGTTGAAGAAGTGATACTGCATAACATGAAGGTGCACTAAGAATAAGATGAAAATCTACAAAAATTTTACGAGAGGAAATAGAATACGAATGATAAATGTTGACCTAGCTAGTGAAATGGCTTTCAATGGAGTTGAATGGAATTTACGGATTCATGTAGCTAACCACAATTAAGTTGGGATAAAGGCTTAGTTTAGTTGAGTTGAATTCGTTTCTGATTATGACCTGACTTTGAGATCCATTTTGACATGAAATGTCCTAGGTTGTCCTTGTTTGATGGTGACATAATTATATTTGATCTGCTAGGATCCAAGATGTAAAGTTAACAACCACGGACTAAACATCTATGATGTTTATTTACTAGTTAACAACTACTGACTAAACTTCTATGGTGTACTTTTACCATGAATTATGGATTAGAATTTTAGATTATTAGCTTGTTAGGCAAATCACAATTTGCTTCTATATAGATAGTCCCAATTTATGATTGTTATTTCTGCTAGTACTGTTACAAGTGGGGTACACTAATTTGGAACATTAGGACGGAGTTCTTTATGTCACACAAGGTACCCAGCTGCAGCCTTGACCCCCATTAAGATCTATTAAGATGAAAAATAACTAAAACATGTTTCTCCATCAGTTAAAGCTTTATGAGCAGATGCTTCTTTCACAAGGTCCAGAGTTCAAGTCACCCCTCTCCCATTACCTAGCCAAAGGTAAAAGAACTTGTCAGTACGATTTAACAATTGTTAGGTGAAACATTTAACATGGTATTGCTTGGCTTTGTATTCATGAGCTTTACTTTCTGAATCATCAGTCATGAATCCCCCTGCCGCAATCTCACCGGATCCAACTGAACCTCGTTCAAACTAAAAAATTTATTGTCATTTGCATGCTTAGATCTCACAACCTTTGCCTTCAAGATTGGAAATAGGTTACTGACATTTACCTTGTATTTCTTTGTAAATCATAAAATATCCCAGAATAAAACTACAGAACAACCATGCAATGGAGATGAAATTTAATTTTGATAAATTGGAAAAAAATTGTTACAAAATTAAAAAAAAAAAATACTTATCAAGCAAGTTTTAATAAATCTTTACAAGAATTGTGATTCGCTTTACCTAACTCTCATTACTGCACTGATGCAACATATTCATGGGATCAACACCATGTTGAGTAAAGCAACAAAAAAGATGTGGAGAATCATCTCTGATTGCTAATAATTTTAAGATACAATAACAAATTGAGTGCATTTTAAAATAATATTGAAAATTTGAGATTAATGGAAATACTAAGAATTTACTTTAAAAATTATAAGAAAAGAGATTAGTCATGTTTAAGTCAAAGAAGTAGACTTTCTTCACAGACAAAATTTATTTCTGATGCCATTCAAAAATCACTACTAATTTGAATTATGGTTGTGCGAGAGTTATTGTAATTAAAAATTTTGAGGGTGTTATATTAGAATGAGAATACATAAAACACAAAATTCAGGTCAAGGAAATATAAGGGTGAAGTGTATTATAAAAAAAAATGAATATCTTTTATTTTTTATAAATCACGAGTATCCGGTAATCACGTTCGACCTGACTAAATCCATTTCGACTCGGGTTGGGCCCTAGATCATATACAAGACTCAAACACGAGTTCTTATTTAAAGAGTACTAGTGTCAACCATGGGATCAACTAGGCGTTGGTGAATATCTTTTGTTATAGATGTACAGATAGTTATTTCCAAAAAAAACAAAAACAAAAAGAAAAAAGAAACCTTCATAACAACCTCACAAAGAAAAAAGAAAAATAAACTAATGCAAAGGATTTATTTTTAAAAAATTAGAAAATAATTACATTATTAAAATATATATATATACTTTTGAAGCAAGTTTTAATGTGCATTGACATCTGCAAATTTGAACATTATTTCACCAAATCGGCACTTAGTAATTTGTCCATGGGATGTATTTGAATACCATTTTCTTCAAGTATTCAAGATTCAATGCTACAAAAATATAAAAAATAATTTTGAAGAGATGCACATCGAAAATATTTTATATTATATATACTTTGAATAGATTATAAATGTATATAATTTGAATTTGCCTCTAAACCTAAATCAAATTATTTATTTAGTAAGTGATAAATTGAAAATTTTCAAAATCGTAGCTTTGGAAAAGAGAGAGAGAGAGAAGTTTTTATGAAATAAACACATGTAATATATTTTTGGTATGACATAAGCTGAATGATAAAATCTCGTGCTTTTGTTGTCTTTAGTCACATTGGCAAATAAAATGTAATTTAGGGAAACTAAGATTTTTAATTATTTGTTTGTTTACCTTCTCTTACATCTAAAGTAATTCAGACACAAATTTTCAAGGATTTCCTTGATGATAAGTGAATCTCTTGAAAAAAAAAAAAAAGAACAAAAAAATTAAGAGGATTTTTAAGATGAGAATAAAGAAGAAAAAGATAATTCCTAAATATAAAAAGGATGAAGATACGCAGAAATATATATACAATTTGAGAAAGTAAAAATCTGTACAACTCAAAAAAAAAATCAAAATCTACAGTAAAAGTACATAAATTAAAATAAACAATTGTGATTGGAGGGTTTTTATGGTAACACTTAGGGAGCCTTTGGTTAAAATAAATCGGAATCAAAAATCAAATTAAAATTCATATGATTTATTTGAATTAATAGAATAAAAATTAGGGATTTAGAAATCAAACTTGGTTTTTGAAACCCATTCCCAAAGTTTTGATTCCAAATTCAATTCTGATTTTCGAGTACGAACCAAACACCCTTTTGTATTATCTCATTTATATTGTTATCTCTCATATGTCATTTGTCCCAACCCCCCCCCCTCTCTCTCATTGGAAGGCAAAATGGGTAGGACAAAACAGAGGATATGCTGTGTTTTAGTGGCTGTTCTACTATTGATATTTTCATGTCTTGGTGTGGATGGAACAGAGCAATCTCAAACAAACGTTACCAAAGGATTGAAAGGTTGCAATATGTATAAAGGCTCATGGGTGTGGGATGATTCATACCCACTTTATGATTTTTCAAGATGTCCTTATCTTCCCAAAGACTTTGATTGTTTGGGGAATGGTCGTCGGGATCAAAACTATCTCAAATATAGATGGCAGCCGGAGAATTGTAACTTGCCCAGGTATTTTCTCTCTACAAAATGCAATATAGGCATGTATGTTTATACATATGTTAATGTTCTTGTGTTGTATTTATTTTTTTATTAAAATTCAGTACCATTAACCATAGATCATGTCCGCAGTTTCTACGATCCTCATGGATTGCAATCGTCGAATTATCATTCAACATTTATCAATCATTTTCTCATTCATTTTATAATAATAACATTTATCAATGGCAATCTAAGAATTACAAATACTATGGGTATCAGTACCTTTGGTAATTGTTGAAAATCCTTTAGCCAAGTATTCTTGTAAGTGGGTTTTATTTATGTTAGTGTTACACTGCAAGTCATGTGTTCAAATAAGTGACATAGATATAAATAAAATGATTTTGAGAAAATAATAAAAAGTTTTTTATTTGCAAACCTATAACTAGAAATAAGGAAAACAAATGCTCTTATGTGTTGATTGGACTCTTTTAAGCATTTTTTGGATTAAAATATTCCTAAATGCTAAATTGTTATCTAAAAATAATAAAGGCATAAGATGGGTATTTAAATATATATAACAATTTTTAAATAAATGAATTGCTTTGCTAATAGTTTTAAGATAAATGTGGCTTTTGGTGAGATTAGATTTTTTAGAAGTATTATAAAGTAAACATAGCTCACAATTTCTTCTCTTAATTTTTCTCTCGAGAATTCTCGCAGCTAGTATTTTCTTTTTTTTTTTTTCCCCTAAAGGACTACCAACTCTAATCTATTCTTGATTCCGCTTATTGTAAGCATAATAGTAAAATAGTTGTACTAAAGTACTTCCACATCTTTAGGTACTATAATTAAAATGAAAAAAATGGAAGTGCAACGATGGGCAATGTGGCATGGTTGAGTTCGTATATATGCATTTTGTCTTGAGGAGTGATGCATCATTTTGTAAACGAATGTCTGTGTTTTTAATTTACAGATTTGATGGAGTAGATTTCTTAAAGAGATTAAAGGGAAAGAAAATAATGTTCGTTGGAGACTCTATCAGCCTTCAGCACGGGCAGTCACTCATATGTCATCTTCATGCAGCTGTGCCTTCTTCAAAAATTACTGCAGACGACCCCAACATAGTGAGATTCGAGGTAAACTCAAAATCTCTTTGAATGACATTGATATATTTTAGTACAGGAGTGAAATGAGCGGGTTGTTGCACCTGACATATCTCACCTAGCACTCTAAATGAGTCAAGGCAAAAGACCCTCAAATTGAATTTTTTTTCAAATGAGTGAGTTGATCTGAGTTTATTCCCAAGTGAACCTATAAATTTTGTTCAAACCAAAGTCACTTATTTTGTTGAACACTCCCAGTCAAATTTTAAAATTAATGTACCCATATAAAAAGCTAAAGGAAATAGAGAAATTTGTGCTTTAATGAGTAGAGTCATGAGTTGTGCATGAAGAGCTTGGTTCATTGACAGCACCAATCACACTTAAGAATTCTCGGTAATAATATGGGCTATGGTTCCACTCGGTAGCTACCATGTATTATATCATAATAACAAGTTTTCCCAGACGTGAAATATTAAGTTTACGTTTTAAATTTTTTTGCTCGCAATCCTACGAAGATGTTAATGGTCTAACACCTATTTACAATGTGCTTCATTCGCAAATAGGTCTGGATTCATATTCATGCATCAAGTCTTTTACACTAGGCTATCAGTTTGGCTTACTTGTGGTTCTTAGGAAAGCTTTGACTTGTCCCTAAGATTCTTTAATATTTTAATATGTTGAAATACCAAATACATGAATATATTGGGCAAGGTGTACAAAATTCTTCTAACAAGAGTACCACGCAATATGTTTGAACAATGCAGGATTATGATGTTACAGTGATCGTGTCTTTTTCACCATTTTTAGTGGATATTGAACAAGAACAAGTTGGTAGAGTACTAAAGCTAGATTCTATCAAAGGTGCTCAAATATGGAAGGACATTGACATATTGGTCTTTAACACATGGTTATGGTGGCCCAACGATGCAGCGTAAGTAGCAAAATCAATTGAAAAAAAAAAAAAAATCGAAGATCTTTAGTACTGTTGTAAACTTTCAAAATGTTTTTGTTGCAGATATGATTATATTCAAGAAGGTGATAAAATTGTGAAGCACATGGATCCTATGGAGGCTTTTCGCAAAGGCTTAACTACATGGGCAAAATGGGTTAATTCATCCATTGATCCAAGTAAAACCAAGGTTTACTTTCGAGGAGTTACCCCTATCCATGACAAGTAAGTGAACCCATCCTTTTCCATAAATTTTGATTTTGTATGGTAAATACTTCTCATTTTTATATAGGCTTTCTATTGCATAAGTTTCCAAAAGCATTCTTGGCCAAATGTAATCACTGCAAAAAAGCATATTTTTATCAACATTCTTTGTCATCATGACCGTGGCTAAAGAATAGGACGACAAAAGAAAAAACGTCAAGGAAAATGTCAGAAAAATTAACGTCGGGAAAATCCCCCACGTTTGTAAATAAATATCAAGAAATATTTGAATCTTTGCCAACATCAGTGTAACAAAAATGTCGACAAATCATTGGGATTTGTCGATATGTTAGACAGGTCAAATGTCAAAAAATATGAAAATTTTTGAAACGTTTATACCTAAAAGATCAGCTAAAACTAAAGTAATTGCCTGACATTTTAGAACTTAAATGTCGGTTGGAGCTAAACCAAAAGGTTGGTTCTAATTCATGAGTCAACTTCTGATTCTTTTAGCTTTTGCTTTTTTTTTCCCCCCTTTTTTGTCCCTTTTTGATTTATGTTTACTCAGCGGAGCACAGTGGGGTGACCCAACAGCCAATTCCTGCTTTAATGAAAGAGAACCTGTAAGAGGATCAACATACCCAGCTGGTCCACCACCAGAACAAAAAGTAGCAGAAGAGGTTCTAAGAACCATCACAAAGCCTGTAACTTTGCTTGACATAACAACACTCACACAGCTGAGGAAAGATGCACATCCTGGTATTTACAGACAGGACGGCCCAGACTGCATTCATTGGTGCATTCCGGGGATTATTGAAACTTGGAATCAGCTTCTTTATGCAACCCTTTTATAGTTACCCTCCTTGCAGCAAGCTCATTATCACCATCCCGCCGAAGTTTGAAATATCTTGTACTTTGAGCTTGTCCATTAAAAATCTTATGGAAATATATTAATAAGTTATTAGTAAAAAGTAATGAAAAATTACATTATTAAATTATTAAAAAAATAAAAAAATAAATATTAATCATCGTGAATTTTGAAGTATTCACCCACCTCAAAATGATTAACTCGAATGTTTAATATATTATTATTTTCCTCGTTGTTTGATCAAACCTGAAAAAATCAATTAACATGGCACGGAGGTAGAGACCCTCGCAGCAGGCATATGCGAGGTACGGGAAGAAAATTTAAAGGAAAAAAATTTGAGGTTAAATTTTGAAAAATGAATATTACTCCCGTAATAATTTTTTCTTTCTCTTTGGCGATTGAATTAGTGTGAAAAAAAAATACTTCTGTAATGTTTAATGTATTGGTTTTTAGTTATTTTTCACTAAAAACAAAATTTAATATTTTTCTAAAAAATTAAATTAATTTTGGGTTTTATAATATATTAATTTTAATTTTTCTCTTTTTAAAAGAACCAAAATTAGATTTTCCCCCAAAATTAAGCAAATTAACTTCTTTTTCTAAAAAATTAATTTAATTCATTATTTTTTTGTAAAACAATTATTGTAAATTGTCTCTATCTAAAGAAATCAAATTATTTTCTATTTCTATATGGTGTGTTGTCAAACAACCAAAAATAAAATACCTACTTTCACAAAGACGAGTTTAGGGTAAGCAGGGTCAAATCCAAAGGAAATGATGGATTTACCTCTTTTAAAGAAAATAAAATAAAATAAAAATATGGAGAGTTGGGAAAAATAACTAAACTAATAAAAGTAAAGAACTAAAAAAATAAAAATAAAAACTAATGGAAAAGAAATTTTTCTAGTCAAAGGAATTATTTCCACCTTGATTTCATGTGATTGATCATTGATTTACCTAAATATTTCAAAACTCATAAATAAATTGGTTATAGCCGTCGACAAACGCCCAACGACCAATCTCTCCTTATTTCGTCGATAATTAAGAGAAACTCATTAATTATTTCCGTAATCGAGAGTCAACTCTAGAAAAACTCTTAGGATTGAAAGTCCTAACAGTATTAAGATTTAGAGAGACCAAATTCTAATTAACAAATACACAACGAGTTCATTTAAATTAGATTATTTAATCCCATGACATGAATGTCATTGATTACTTTATTAAAACTAACAAACAATTATAGATTTGTCGTTTTAATTAGTTGTAGATTATTCTAAAACTATTAAATATTGGTCACTATTTAACAAACTCTAGAAAATCATGATCTATGAAACGCAGAAATTAAATAAATACCTATAATATGTTGAATTAATATGTCCAATAAAATCTCACAATCATAAAAAATCAAAATTTCAATACTCTTTAACTAGAAAAATAAATTAAAATAAAAACATTAGAAAAGAGAAAACTCACAAAATAAAATTTTATTGCTGAAAAAATATTTAAACAATGGAGCAAAGCATCTGTCCTTTTGCCAAGAATGAGCAACCGCTTGCACCCAAAGACCAAAAAGAGTAATGGCAGCCACAGGAGGAGAAAGAAAAAAAAAAACTAAATGAATAAAAAAAAAAAAATGCTTTATTAAATGTTGTTGGAAAGATGAAGCAACAAAAGAAAAAAATACACCTAAACTAATGCTAGACGTGGGGGGGGGGGGGGGGGGGGGGGGGGGGGGGGGGCGCCCCTCTAGAGCTCTCCTCTCCTCTCTTCTAATGTTCCATATATATAAGAAAAAGTTGCCTATTTTTCTAAAAGAATGTTTTTCTAAATTTTTTGGCAACTACCAAATTAAAAGAAAAAAGGAATTTTCTAATGACAAACAACTTAGTTGACTTATCAAATAGATAGCCTAATTAAAATAGAAGATTACAAAAATTGAATTTCTCCAAAATTTATATTCCTAAATATTAGGAATATCTTCAAAATTTTCAATGTTTCCAAATTAGACTTTCTTCTTCCTTTTTCTTCAAAAATCCCCTCCATCATTCCTATTTTATCAATGACCATAAAACATAATAATTAATGTAATATTTATTCAAAAACAGAGCAAAATAAATCATAATTATTACACCAATTTATACCCAATCAAATTCTCCCACACCTAGATGATGCTTGTCCTCAAGCATTCCTAATTCAAATAAAATTAAAACTACTCTAACCAACTTATTTTTTCTTTCGAACTACTAAAATAATATGTACCATGAGAGTTAAATTAGAAAAATAATTAAAACAACAAGTATTCACAGTGTTTCGTACGAGAACAACTATTACAAATCTCAACAATTCCCAATGAAATCAAAAATGCAAGATTCAACATCCTCTCCAAAAATTCACTCAAAATGGAGTGAATGATATATCAATAACACTCAAATCAATACATTGAAATTGGCATTACCATATGCTGGCAAATATATCAAATCTCCACCACTTATAAATTTGAATTTCATACATCAATCTAAAAGTTTTTTATTTGGTTGTAACATGGTTAGGGTTAAGGGTAGGATAAAAAAGGTATATCAAAAGTTTAAAATATACTAAAGAAAATATGCAACTAATCACAAAATTTTTTTCTACGATAACACATTTGCCCCTCACAAATAGTACGTCAAAAATACATGATCTCGCTATCCATTCGTGCTTAAAATAGCCAATATTCAAGAATATATAAAAGTGTCAAACTTTTTCGATTAATGACTGAATGAAATTCTCAGAGATGCAACATTTTTTTTCTTTCTTCTCATTTTTTTCCTTTTTCCTTTTTTTTTTCGCTGCTGCTTTTTTTTTTTTGGTTCTGTCCCATTTTTTTATGAAGTACATCTCAGCACAAAGATGAACAAAATCAAACCTTTTTTTTTTCCTTTTTCATATGTAGCAAATGTCATCATCAAATCTCTAATAAATACATATCTCATGAGGCAATCATAAAACTAATATTATGTAATTAACTATATATATCATTGATATAAGGGTTGAAACGTAAGCCAAAATAGGGTTGTGGTATTGTATTGAAGGGTTTTAAAGAAAGAAAGGGTTTCAGACTCAACTTGGTTCACTAAGGGGATTATAAATCAAGGTAGGGATTTTTACGAAAACCAAAATGGGATAAAACTTATGTGCCTTTATCATTTCAATGCATAACATTACAAATTTTAGAATAACCAATTCAAGTATGATATTCACTCATTAAGAAAAGAAATTTTGAATACAAAGAATGAATTTGCTTGTTTGTTTGGCTCAAAACCTCACTTTTAAATGGGGTTTTTGTCAAATCTTACATGCTTATCATTCAAAAAAAACTATTAAATATATAAACGATCATTATAAGCACATAAATCATTAATACGAGCTATTTTTCATAAATTTATAGTCCACCAAATAACACAAATCAATTTAGAAAGTTCAAATTTTTTTTAATTTTTCTCTTTTTTTTCTCTTTTTTTTAATTAAATAAAATAAAATAAAACTAAACCTATTGTAGAAAAACAAACAAACTAACAAAAACAAAATATGAAATGTCCCCTAACACCTAAATCATACATTGTCCCTAATGTATGCTAAATGATAGAGAGAAAAAACAAATAAATAAATAACTATCGTATCAAATAAAAACAAAAATAAAAAGATAAAGTGAGAACAAAACTTCCCTAGGGTGGAGTGATGAATGGAGGGTCAAATTCAAGAAATCTTGAAGAAAAAATTATGGTCACAGCAATGGACCTCTTCTTAGGGCGTGGGCACGCCCTAACTCATGTATAATTCTGGTCACTTAAGAATATTAGCAAAACTTGACAACAATGAAGGCTTGTTAAGGCGTGGGCATGCCCTAATGGCAAAACACTTCTAATCATCTAATTTTCCAGCATTTATTATCTAAAAAAAATCAAAATCAAATTTAAATCAAATCAAATAAATATGAAATAAAAAGCATAAAAGAAAGTATTGGGTTACCTCCCAACAAGCACTTTTGTTTAATGTCTTTTGCTCGATATTACCTCCCCATTTCAACCTCGTTCAAAGACTGATCCGATCCATTTAGAGTTTAACATACCTGGCATGAACTTCAATTTTAAATTGAAGTGAAGGATTTTATGGCCTACCAATGCTTGTTTCCAATGTGGGAGTTTGTCATCAAGAAATTTACTCCATTGTGCAACCTTGTGTGTCACATTTTTCTTAAAAATAAAAATCAATTCATCTTGCACAAAATTATCATGAATAATGAATTCTACCATACTATTATGAAAAATAGATTTAAAATCATTTGGATACTTCATAATATCAACAATATTAAAAGTATCAATTTTACATCAAAATCAAGAGTTAAAGTACCAAATCCGCATCAATTGTTGTCTTGACTATTTTCATGAATGGTTTTGACACTTATTTTATTGTTTCTAAGAGAGGAATGTTGGTTTCTTTTTTTGGAGAAGTTTCAAAAATCTCTTTCTCTTCCTCCTCTTTCGGTTGTGCCAACCTGCTAGGAAAAGGTGGTCAAATCAAAATTTTTGTTTTGAAAATATTGGGCTCATTGTTTACCTCATCGGTAGATTCATTCACTGTTAATGATTTCTCTATTTGCTCAATTTCCATATCTTTTTCGGCTTTTGATGAATTGTCTTCCACTTCTTTTGATGAATTTTCTAATCGACTCATGGTTGTTATCAATTGTGACATTTGATTTACCAAATTCTGGATGTCGGCTCTTGTCTTTTATTGAAATCGTTGGCTTTCTTATTGAAATCGTTGATTTTCTTGTTGAAATCGTTAATTTTCCTGTTGAATTATCAAAGTGCTGTTAGTCAAACTTTTAACAATCTCTTCTAGAGACGTACCTTGGTTTGAAATAGGTTGTTAAGGCTGAAATTGAGATTGGACTTGTGGTTGTTGCTGGAATCCTTGTTGCCAATTTTCATAATTGAAATATGGTTCATTACACCATCCTTGGTTATAGATGTTCGAATATGGGTCACCATAAAGAATGTGACACTTATCGGTTGGATGATCTATCTTTGAACAAATTCCACAAGTTTGTACTGGTTGTCTTTGTCCTACAACAAAATTTTCCACAAGATATGTTAGTGAATCCAATTTTTGATCGATGTAAGAAAAACTAACCTCATTAATCTTTCTTGGAACATCTTGCCATATTCCAAACTATTGAGGAGTATTAATATTAGGAAAATCACTGTAAAAAGTATGTTCATTAAAATTAGGAAATAACAACTCCCTTAAAGTCTTTTGACCGGCCATATTTGAGTGTTTAAAATCCTTCTTTTCTATATCGTTGTCAAATCTCAATAAGTTCACTGCAAATGTTAGTTCCAAAAATAAAAAGAAAACAAAATTTAAAAGAAATAAATCACTTAACACTGTTCCCCGGCAGCGGCACCAAAATTTGGTGTGTCGTCAAACAACCAAAAATAAAATACCTACTTTTACAAAGACGAGCCTAGGGTAAGCAGGGTCGAATCCACAGGGAACGATGGATTTACTTATTTTAAAGAAAATAAAATAAAATAAAAATATGGGGGTTGGGAAAAGTAACTAGATTAATAAAAATAAAGAACTCAAAAAATAAAAATAAAAATTAATGGAAAAGAAATTTTTCTGGTCAAAGGAATTATTTCCACCTTGATTTCATGTGATTGATCATTGATTTACCTAAATATTTCAAAACTCATAAATAAATTGGTTATAGTCGTCGACAAACGCCTAACGATCAATCTCTCCTTACTTCGTCGATAATTAAGAGAAACTCGTTAATTATTTCTCTAATCGAGAGTCAACCCTAGAGAAACTCTTAGGATTGAAAGTTCTAACAGTATTAAGATTTAGAGAGACCAAATTCTAATTAACAAATACACAACGAGTTCATTTAAATTAGATTATTTAATCCCATGACATGAATGTCATTTACCACTTTATTAAAACTAACAAACAATTACGGATTTACCGCTTTAATTAGTTGTAAATTATTCTAAAACTATTAAACATTGGTCACTATTTAATAAATTCTAGAAAATCATGATCCATAAAGTGTAGGATTAAATAAATACCTATGACATGTTGAATTAATATACCCAATAAAATCTTACAATCATAAAAAATTAAGGTTTTAATACCATTTAACTTGAAAAATAAATTAAAATAAAAACATTAGAAAAGAGAAAACTCACAAAATAAAATTTTATTACAAAAAAAATATTTAAACAATGGAGCAAAGCATCCGTCCTTTTGCCAAGAATGAGCAACCGCTTGCACCCAAAGACCAAAAAGAGTAATGGCAGCCGCAGGAGGAGAAAGAAGAAAAAAAACTAAATGAATAAAAAAAATGCTTTATTAAATGTTGCTGGAAAAGATGAAGCAACAAAAGAAAAAAATAAATCTAAACTAATGCTGGACGTGGAGAGGTGCTGGGAATAGGGTGAAGGGGCGGCTGCCCCCCTCTAGGGCTCTCCTCTCCTCTCTTTTGATATTCCATATATATATATAGCAATGAGTTGTATATTTTTTTAAAAGAAGATTTTTCTAAATTTTTGACAACTACCAAATAAAAAAAAAAAAGGAATTTTCTAAAGACAAACAACTTAGTTAGCTTATCAAATAGATAATCTAATTAAAATAGAAGATTACAAAAATTGAACTTCTCCAAAATTTATATTCCTAAATATTAGGAATATCTTCAAAGTTTTCAATGTTTTCAAATTAGGCTTTTTCCTTCATTTTTCTTCAAAAATCTCCTCCATCATTCCTATTTTATCAATGACCATAAAATACAGTAATTAGTGTAATATTTATTCAAAAATAGAATAAAATAAACCATAATTATTACACTAATTTATACCCAATCACTATAAGACCAAGCACATTAGATTTTTGTTTCTAAAAAGTTAATTTAATTCATATTTTCTATTTTTAAACATATTGATTTTAATTTTTCAATCAAAAAACTAAATATGGTTTTTCTTTCTCTAAAACTTAATGCACTGATTTTCTCTCTTGATAAAAATGCATTGATTTTAAGTTTTTCCTCTAATAACATAAAATTTAAAATTTCTCTTTTTAAAACTATTTACAAATAAATTTATTTAACATTTTTCTCTCAAAACATATTATTTTAATTTTTGGCTCACTAGAAAAAATAAATTTAATCTTTCTGTTTTCAAATCTAAGGACATTAATTTATGGTAAAAAATTAATTTAATTCATATTTTTCTCTAAATATATCAATTTTGTGTTTTATTCTCCACAAAACTATTCTAGTATTTATCTCTCTAAAATTAAGCACATTAATTTTCATTCACTAAAAAATGAGTGTATATCATATTTTCTTTTTCTAAACACATTGACATGAAGTTTTCTCTCAAAAAATCCATTTAGATCTTCTCTCTCTAAAACCATACATATTAATTTTCTCTATCTAATTTAAAGTCAATTTAATTTAAATTTTGTCTCTCTAAATATGAAGATTTTAAATTCTCTCTATAAAATTAACTATATTAAATTTCTTATTTAAAAAAAAAAATTCTCTTTTTGTAAAAATGAAGGCATAGCTAGACATTGCACTATTGTCAGAACACCATAGCAAAATGATATTACCAAATGCATGAGTAAAATACTTATTGAGAGAGCAAGATGCATGCTCTCAAATGTCGGTGTATCAAAGACATTTTGAGCATAGCTTACTACTTGGTTAATTAGTCTCCATCAACTGTAATTGTATTTAAAACTCCTAAGCAAGTTTCATCAGGTAAACCTAGTGATTATTCTATTTTGAGAATATTTGGTTGTCTAGCATATACTCATCTGAAAGATGGTAACCTCGAACCGAGACTAAAGAAGTGCATACTCCTAGTTTATGCATCTCGGGTGAAGGGGTATCGACTATGGTGTGTTAATCTGAAGTCACCCAAGTTTATTATGAGTCAGGATGTTATCTTTAACAAATCTACATTACTTCAAAAAGAGAGTTCTAGAATTGCTACTACAAATGATCATGGAGTAGGCAAGCAGGTAGAGTCTGAGGTCAAAGCTCCTATGACAGTGTGTGATGGTGGTATTATCCAAAATACATCGATCATGAGCACGCACCTCTAGTACACCAAAGCTACGGGCTAACCATAGAGAAATATTAGACTACCCTCAATGTATGGTGACATTGTTACTTGTGTTGACAGTGTTTTTGATACCTATATTTTGTGAGTAACGCGGGAGAGATAGAAGAATAGCAATAAGATTTGAAAAAAGAAAACTCTAAAACTCTCAAAGAGAAATATCACTCTCAAAGAAAATATTATTAATTATGAATGTCAAAATAATGAAATACTATAAATATTTATAGGGAATGCGAACCCCATAAATTAGGAAACTATAAAAATAAAGAAACTAAAGAAATTAAGAAATTAGTAAAAATAGGAAACTAAAAATTAGAAAAATTAAGAAACTAGAGAAATTAAGAAACTTTAAAAATTAGGAAATTATAGAAATTAGAAACTAATGGATTTCTTTCCTTTTTCTTAAGCCACCTGAATAATTTTTAAAAATTTGTTTCAAATCAATCTCTCCTTCCTGAAAAGAACTCGCCCTCGAGTGATACCTTCAATGTCTACATCCATATTCTCAACTCTCTTCTTTGGTTTTCATTTACAAAATCTTATGTTGAGTATGATAAATATTAAAATAACTGCTATAATCGTATAATCATAGTCAACCTCAAATTCTTTTACTCCACCCACATGCTTGCTTGAATTAGAATGATAGTAAACTTTCCTATTTGTTGGATCAATTTTGAAATATTCAGTTTCCGAATAAGAAATATTTACCTTCTTTCTAATTATGTTATGAATTGATTCTACGACATTGCGAACTTCCACTGTACCATATGTAACACTTGGTAGCAAGGGGGTGAATGTTAAGTAATTATGAGATAATAATATCAAAACTTCATATGACGGATCTTTCAGATTTTTCAAAAAGCTTGTTTTAGTCCAACCTGTGTCAAACACCACCACTTTTTTCTGTATCTCAGCCTCTAAAGAAATAATGGCATTTGCAGACTGTAATGGTTTTGGTAAGCCAATGTCTTCCATACCATGCAATGAACTTGAATCTGCACATGGAACAAGATCACCCCTACTGTTTTGAAAGAGGCCATCCTGTTTTGTGTCTTCTCGCTTAGGGATCAACAGCACTTTTCTACCCACTAGGGTCTGAACATCTTCGTCTTCTTCATCTAGCTCACAGATCCCTTCTTCCTCAGCAATAGACCTTTCATCATCCTCCCTTCCATAGCCAGCTAAATGAACTTTGTGGCGTTGAGGGCAATTGTTAGACTTGTGCCCAGGTTGTCTGCACCTGTAACACTTATATCCTGTTGGCTTCGAGTAAGGGTTATTGTTGGTTGGTTTCTTCATATGCTCCTTGTCTACTATATCTTTCTTTGTAGATTTAGAATTAGACCATGTACTGACTCTCGGGCTTACCCTAGATGTCTTGCCTAAGGGTTTACGGGTACTTTCGTTCCCATAATATCCCCTTAACCCCATTGACTCTGCTCTCTGGGCCATATTCTAGGATTCATTGAGGGTTAAAATAATTTGACAGCTGATTTTATCACAAATTGCAGGTTTCAATCCATGAATATATCTCGCCACCTGTTGACCTTCAGTTTCCATCAAATTATTTCATACTGATAATCACAAGAAATCTACGGTATATTTAGTCACAGATTTTTGTCACTACATCAACGTTTGGTATTGATGAAACAAAAATTGGTCATAATCTGAAGGAAGAAATCTAGTCATCAACATCTTCTTCATTTTTTGCCAAAGCCTTATAGGCTGTTTTTCCAAACGCCTTCGATGGATCTGAATTTATTCCCACCACGAAGAAGCTCCACCTTTTAATTGATATGCCACCAGCTTTACTTGCTTATTCTCTAGAATCTCTGCGAACTCAAAAAACCTTTCGACCTCTGCTACCCAATCTAGGAAATCTTCAATATTTAGATTCCCATTAAATAAAGGAATATCGACTTTCAATCGAAACTCTTCTTGTCAATATTGACGAATTGCCTTTGAATTAGGGTTGCGATCAAACAACTGAGCAATCTCCTCGTTTGAAGAATTATCCTCACTGGTCTGAACCATACGAGATTGTTGTGGTAATATGGGATTCAAGTGAGATCCCTAAGCGATTCTTCTGGCGCCACCTTTACCTCCTATATTATCCTAATTTGATCGTAACGTCTGCAGTTCCATTTCTGTCTGCTCCATTCATACAGACAAAGTTTGGAGTGTAGCTATCATGGCTTACAACTCTCTAAACACGTCAAAAAGAGTATTACCTTCACCGGCTTGATTGGCCATCGTAAGGAAAAACCTTAGCTCTGACACCACCTAACACGGGAGAGATAGAAGAATAGCAATAGGATTTGAAAAGAGAAAACCCTAAAACTCTCAAAAGAGAAATATCACTCTAAAAGAATATATTATTAATTATGAATGTCAAAATAATGAAACAATATAAATATTTATAGGGAATGCAAACCCCATAAATTAGGAAATTATAAAAATAAAGAAACTAAAGAAGTTAAGAAACTACTAAAATTAAGAAATTAAAAACTAGAAAAATTAAGAAACTATAGAAATTAAAAAGCTTTAAAAATTAGAAAATTATAGAAATTAGAAACTAATGTATCTCTTTCCTTTTTCTTGAGCCACCTGAATAACTTTTGGAAATTTATGCCACATTAGTGAGGATACAACTAATGTGCCTTTCACATAATATGAGGTTATTTCTTGTGATGGGCTATTCTAGTGATTTGCATCTATGAGCGAAGAGATTGAGTCTCTTCACAAGAATTAGACATAGCATCTTGTGAAACCTGGTTAGAAGGTTGTTGGATGCAAATGGGTTTTTAACAAGAAAAAAAAAATCCCAGGGTTTGAGGATACAAGATGCAAGGCACGATTGGCGACCAAGGGCTGTACTCAAATAGAATGGATCACTATTATGAAGTGTTCTTCTAATAGTGAGAGTAGCTTAATTTGTGTTTTGTTTATTATGGTGACTTATTCTGATCTACAGTGAGAGCAACTTGTGTAGGATCTAAAATAATTTTCTATATTAAGAATAATATACAATAACATAATATATCACAAAATAATGAGAAAGGAATTGTGAGCATATATAAATCAGAAGCTATAATAATTTTGCAGAAGTACTAGATCTAGTATTCCCTTTGATTTTCTTCTTTGTTGTATTTTTGAGTGGTTAGACTCTTCCCCTCCCTTTATCTCAAGAAACTATATGGGTAGTTATCAAATGGGGCAAAACCAACCCTTTTATAGGATGGGAGAGGGTACCTAGCAAATAAAACTATATTTGGGTCTTCCCATTAAGAAATCCATTTTAATTCTAGCTCGACACCTTTTCATAACACACTTTAAATAAAATGCGTACAACCATATATATATATATATATATGCTGAGATGAACCTAAGTAACCCTATTGGATCACAAATAAATTTTAAGATTTACCGGTTCTTTCATTTAATCTGTTTTTATAAAAAAAAATACATTTAACATAAACCCATATTAAGAAAATATTCCAACATTCTCCCACTTGGACAATGCTAATTGGTTTTGATAATTTAAAAATATAATTTTGAAAATAACTTTTAGATTAAATATATTATAGTGGCCACCAAAAACATATGTCAAACTTCTTAGCACAAAATTGGATCCAATGCAAATAATAACATAAAACTATAGCAGTAATTATATCAAAAAATGATACAATACAAAAAAACCTACTTTTAGTGACGAATTTTGTGACAAACAAATGTCTGTCACCAATGAGCAACAATTTTACAACAAAAACAAGTTCGTTGCAAAATATGCGACAAACATTTGAGTTCGTCGCAAAATTTATAACGAACCCAATTTTCGTCGCAAAATTTGTTGTGAACCAAGTATTCGTCGCAAAATTTGCAACGAACAAAAAGTTCATTGCAAAATTTGCAACGAACATTTTAGTTTGTCATAAAATTTACAACGAATAAAAAATTCATCGCTAAATTTACAACAAACTATTTAGTTCGTCGCTAAATTTGCAATAAACATTTTAGTTCGTCATAAAATTTGTAACGAACTAAGAGTTCGTCGCTAAATTTACAACGAACATTTGAGTTCGTAGCAAAATTTGCAATGAACCTAATGTTCGTCGCTAAATTTGCAATGAACCTTTGAGTTCATCACAAATTTTGCAACAAACCACGTATTCGTCGCAAAGTTTGCAACGAACATTTGTGTTTGTCGCAAAATTGCAATGAACTTTTTGTTTATCGCAAAATTTAATGCAAACTTCAAATACTTAGAAAAATTTGCTTTGCTTCCTTCACATCTGTTTTGCTTCCTTTCTCTCTTCGAATGCTTCACTCCATTGCTGAACCAAGTAAGCTCTCTTTCCCTTCTCCCTCTCTCCCTCTCTTCTCTCTCTCCCTCTCTCTCTCCCTCTCTTCTCTCTCTCTCTTCTCTCTCTCTCTCTTCTCTCTCTTGTGCAGATCCGACGGCTGTCCGCCGGATCTGCCTATGGAACACCAAATCCGACAGCTGAGCTACCAGATCTGGCTCGAAGGCCAAAGGATCGCAGCCACAAAGGGCGTGGCAGCGATTGCCGTGGGCCAAGCGGCCCTGGCCCCCAAGCGTGGCTGCGGCCGCTACAGGAGGGAGGGGAAGCTCCCCCTCCCTGGTTTTTTTAAGCAAGTTTCCCAATAATTGAACTAATTATTTTTTTTATTTTTTATGTTTTTTATTTATTTTTTTCTCAGATTTTTTAACCATATGTTTTTGTGCATTTGCAAGCTTGATCTTCCCAACTTGCAAATTCATTGTTTGCAGCTAGTGGATCTTCCCAACTTTTGAATACACTTTATAGGAAAAAGAAACCTATAGTTTAGCAAAACCTTCTATTTGAACTTCTGGGAGGTAAATAAAATTCTACCTTTAACGCCAAGTTTCAATATCCAAATTTGGGGATTAACTAAATTTTGAGGGTTTTGTTTGTTTTGGTTCCTTCAGGAAATTTCTGCAAATCTTGACTAAGCCTTGTATTTCAAAAGAATCCATTTCCATCAGACAAAGAAGCATTTCATTTATACTTGGTGGTTGGGGACGAAGCACCATGGTTCAGACTGATCTTTATTTATTTGACTTGTGGCTAATATGAACATATGAATATGAAGATCATATAGGTGAGTTAATTGGAAACTGAAATCCTAATTAGAATTTCATTAATTTCATTTTTCCATGAAATCTATACTTGGGCATACCTTCTATCTGAAGTTTTTAAGCAAAATTGATCTAATTATAAGGTCATATTTTTATGCAATGATATTCTGGATCAAAGATGGCCGACATTGACCTATTTCCCCGTCTCTTACAAGTTGGCTACAACACTACCCTTTCACTTGCAAGGCATTCCATAAATTTGCAAAGTTTGGATTTATCCTGGTGTCGTTATTTCACAAATGAGCTTCTGGGTTATATTGAGGATACTTTTTCATTATTAAGAGTCCTAAAGTTGTTTGGGTGCACTCAAGTTCATGCTCTAAATCAATATTTGCAAATGCTTTTCTTGATTATGCCTTATTTGATATGCATATTTTCCCTTTGTCACAAATTGTAATTTTTGGCATTGTATGCTCATCTGTTAGCTAATGTTTGGCTGGGTGTAATTATTTTTTTGCAAAGTATAGAATTTAATATAATGTTCATTTCAGAAACCTCTTCACTCGATTTTCATAGATCAACTTGATTTATTGCAAGTAATTTATACATTATTCTGCATCTTTTTTTTTAATTTATAAATTTAGATTCATAAAATAACAACTAAAATTCGTATTATTGTTTAAATACGTATATATACTAATAACATAACTATTTGTGGAAATAGATACACACTCAACTAATAGAAGTTCTTAGGTTGAGATATAGTTTTGCCACTGCTCCAAATTAATACCCTTCACCTTTGTATTGGATCGATCTCACGAGCTTGATAAACACACACGACCGTCTTTCCTAAACTCATTAAAGCACTGCCAAATAAATAATGTAGGAGAATGTTTGAAAAAATAGAATTTAATTTAGCTGTCAATTTAGTTCTACTTGTAATTGATTTCCCCTTCCAAATATGGCTTTTTTATGCATGCAGTCATTGTTTTGCCTTCATTTTCAAATTTTATAGTGCATTTCATTGAATATTTTATAATTTTTGAAATTGTAAACAGAGAAAATACAGAACAAAAGAAATTGGATGTATAAAAAGAACTCACCGGAATGTCGAGATTTAACTGATGAGTTCATTTTTTGGTTAGAACAATTTTTGGATTTTGCTTATAGTAAAGTTGAATTTATGGATAAGAATATGTTAAGGTGTTCCTGTAGAAAGTGTAATAATGGTAAATTTTTTTAGTGTGATAAAGTGAGGGCACATCTTTGTAGATTTGGTTTTACCTTGAATTATTATAATTGGACTTATTATGGTAAACAATTTGTATCTGATAAAGAATATCGACGAAACATAAAATTTTCAATTAGAGGGGATCAGAGTTATTATGATCAATTTAATCCATATCAGAGAATGGTAATTGATGCAATGGGTCCTAATTGTATTCTCGAATCGAGCTATACAAGTACTAGTTTTGCTCCAATATTTAAAGAAGTATATCCTACTTATGCATCACCATTAGAAGAGGCTAAAATTATAGGTGTTGATGACATTGCGAATGATGAAACTTACAGAAGTCATCAATTTCAAGAAGTGTTGAGAGCTGCAGATCAACCTTTATGGGATGGTTGTGATAGCCACACGAAGTTATCTTTAACCGCAAGATTATTGAATGTTAAAGCAGAGCATAATGTGCCTGAAAATTGTTTCAATGATTTTGTTCAAGTTATTATAGAAGTATTGCCTCGTGATCACATAATGCCCAATAATTTCTACAGTATGAAAAAGCTAGTGAAAGAGTTAGGTCTTCCAGTGGAAAGGATTGCTATATGCAAAGATGGTTGTATGTTATATTGGGGGGATGATGAAAATGTAGAATTTTATAAATTTTATAACCAATGTCATTACAAAACCAGTAGAAGGTCAGGTCGTAATCAATGTCGTAAACCATACAGGCAAATGTTTTATTTGCCTTTAACTCCTAGATTGCAAAGACTCTATGCATCTAAGACTACTGCTGAGTACATGGCGTGGCACACAAATTATAAAATAAAAGAGGGGTTAATGTGTCATCTTTCGAATGCAGAGACATGGCAACATTTTGATAGAACATATCCTCAATTTGCAAAAGAGACTCGAAATATTAGATTAGGTCTCTATGCTGATGGGTTTGCTCTATTTGGTAAATCATGAAGAACTTATTCATGTTGGTCAGTTATTTTAACTCTGTACAATCTTCCACTGGGTATGTGCATGAAAACCCCCTATATGTTTTTAACATTGGTGGTGCCTGGTCCACAAAATCTAAAAAAATTAATAGATGTTTACATGCAACCACTGATTACGGAGTTAAAACAATTATGGGAAGAATATGTTTCTACATATGATGTTCATACTGATCAGATATTTATAATGAGGGCTACTCTTCTTTGGACCATAAATGACTTTCCAACTTATGGCATGATATAGGGATGGAGTACTATTGGGATTTTAGGATGTCCGATATGCATGGAGAGATCAAAGTCATTTAGATTGAAATATGGCAAGAAGGTGAGTTATTTTGACTGCCATAGATAATTTTTACCGCTAGATCATAAATTCAGAAGGAACAAAGAAGAGTTTACTAGGAATAGAGTTGAGAAAATACCTCCTCCGTTGAGATTAACCGGTGAACAAATTTGGTATAGAGTGCTTCACTTTCCTTCTGTTATTGAAGATCCACATGGTTCAACACATGGTTATGGAAGTTCGCATAAATGAACTAAATTGAGCATATTTTAGAATCTACCATATTGGAAGACCCATCTGATTCATCATAATCTCGATGTGATGCATATTGAACAAAAATATTTTTGATAATGTCATAAATGCAGCGATAGATGTCACTGGAAAAATGAAAGACAACTTGAAATATATGCGCCTTCTTTGTAAAATACCCACATTTGATGTCGATGGAAGTAGTAGGGGACCAAAACCAAAGGCAGTTTATACATTAAATAAGGATCAGAGACGGATTGTTTGTGAATGGTTGAAATCATTAAGATTTCCTGATGGTTATGCCTCAAATCTTGGGAGATGTGTCGATTTGAAGGAATGCAAATTGTTTGGTTTGAAGAGTCATGATTGTCACATATTTATAGAAAGACTAATTCCTATTGCATTTAAGGAACTCTTACCAAATTTTGTTTAGGGCACCCTCATAGAATTGAGCAACTTTTTCCATGATATTTACTCAACAATATTGAGACCATCACACATGGAGAAGCTAGAGACAGATATTCCTATTATTTTGTGTAACCTAGAAAGGATCTTTCCTCCTTCATTTTTTGATTCTATGGAGCACCTCTTACTTCACCTGCCTTATGAGGCCAAAGTTGTAGGTCCCGTCCAATTTAGATGGATGTATCCGTTTGAAAAGTGAGTTTATTATCTTTTACACTTCATTTTCTATGCACTTAAAACTTCTAATTTCATGGTTTCGAATTTACTAACACTTTATTTCTTTACAATTAGATTCCTATACAATTTGAAGAAAAAATTGAAAAATAAGGTATGGGTTGAAGCATATATTGTTAATGCTTACATTATAGAGGAAGTCATAACATTTGCCTCATTTTATTTCGAGCCTCACTTACAGTGCAAGAGGCAGAGAGCGAGAAGAAATGATGAGAGTCCTGTTGATCCTAATTTGAATTTATTCTCCATTTTTAACTATTTTGGTCGACCAAGTGGAGCATGTACGCTTAGATATTTAACTGATAAAGAATGGCGGGCAGCTCACACATATATTTACTAAATTGTCCAAAAGTGACATCATATTTCGAGTTAGTATACTATTTGTCAATAGATGTTTTTTTTTTTTTATGGATCACAAATATCTTGTGACATAAATCGTCATCTTTTATGATAGGATTTTTCAAAATTCATTGTCCAAACTATTGACGAATAAGTTCGATCGTCTGTGTGATGAAAAATTTGCAACATAGTTCAAAACATATGTAAGTTGATCATAAAATAAATATACATCATTACTTAATAAATATTTTAACACATTTACTTAATTTCAGGTTCATAGTAATCAAGCTCAAATCGAGCAAGAATTCCTACTCCATTTGTCTTGGGGTCCAAACTCAAGGGTACGAACTTAGCCTGCATATTTTATAAATGAATATAATTTTCATACTCAAGCATATGGAATGGGGAAGTCTGCAATAAATAGTGGGGTTTGTGTTCAGTCATCCAATGATGGAGATGCAAAAAATGATTTCTATGGTTTGTTGGATGAAATATTAGAGTTAGAGTCCCCTGAAACAGAATTGTGAGTCGTTTTATTTATGTGTCAATGGTTTGATCCCATTAAAGGGATGAATATGCATCCAACGTATAATTTAGTTGAAATAAATCATAAGAAATTGTATAGGAGATATGAGCCATTTGTGTTGGCACAACAAGCGATTCAAGTGTATTATGCATCATATCCTAGTTTGAAACGTGATAAAATTGATTGGTGGGCTGTTTGTAAAACGAAAGAACGAAAAAAAATCGAGAAACGCTGGGAAGATATAGCATATCAACAAAAGGAAGTTGCTAACACGTTTCAGACCGAGGAATATAACATTCCAACATTACGAGATCTACGTGGAGTAGTGATAAATGTGGATCCAAGTGAAATTCATGAGGACGACGATGAAGATTTAAATTTTGAGATGGATGATGAGAATGAGGAAGAGGATGTTGAATCTAATTTTAAGACTGATGATGAGGATGGGATAGACAATGAGGATTTTGATTTTTGATTGCGGGTAAGTCTTCTTTTCTTAATACATTGAATTTTATCTTTATATGTGGTCATATAGTCTATATTATACAACATTTGATATCTCATATCTATTTTTATTATAAAATATGCTTTTTTTTCCTTAGTCGTTTGACATCGAAAATATATTAAGTTCTAAATGAAGTGACATGAAATTGTTATTTTTCTTTTAAAAATCATGGTGGTAGAGGACAAACTGACAGAGGTGGTTGTGCTTATGCTTTTCAACTGCTTCCTGCCTCTCGTACGCCTTCTCCGACTTTTCTTGGTAAACATCATAATTTCCATTTTTTATAGAATTTTTCCATTTATTTATTATTGACTTTGCTTATTTCAAATAAAACCCTAATATTATCTAGTTTTTTTTTATTGTTTAATTTCATTTGTCAATTTGTTTCATATTTACTGGCTCATGTATCATTTTTTGAATTTTGTTCGTTAATACATTGTTTTGTTTTTTATAGATAATTTGAAACGAATTTGCAAAGTTTTGGTGGCTTGTAATAAGCTATTATTTCGTTAATTTAAATATGGTAAGTATTTTTATGTACTTCATTATATTTTTTTTAAGTTGACAATTTTTATTTTATTTATTATCTTAACATTTATAATTGACAGTATTGACGTGTAGGGCATAGACGAAGTTGTGATGGAAGACCGGACACTTCACGGTCGCAGTTCGCTTCAGCTAGACCTTCCCATTTGCCTTTACATACTAATGCTACAGCTTCGTCGACCCCTTTGATTGCACCTTCAGTGCAATATTCGCATGTCGAGGGGGAAGATAGGTAAGAGGTGATTGCCCCTGTTGGATATTCATAGTATTAAATTTGGTTCTTTCATCAGTATTGATTCTTTTATTTAAGTAACATATGAATTTTTTAATGATCTTATTTACTTACCATTCTTTGTTTGTAATATTATAACAAATTCACAAATCTTGTACATGTTGTTCAAATGCTTAATCAAATTGTGAACAACTATTGGGGAGAACAATAGCTATCTTTTACAAGCACTCCAGATGAAACGAAAGAGTTATGGTGGAGAGAGTTCAAGGTAAATTGCGTCTGCAGTTCAAATTTAAAATTAGGTTTATATAATTTTTATATAACTAATTGTTTTTTAATTTATTGTAGCGACAGTTTACTTGGGACGAGGTGGAGGAGCTTGAAATAAGAAGAATTTTTAACAAAAAATGTGATCATCACATTTGAGGCGTATTAAGTCATGCAAAAACTAGTAAAAGGAAGTCAAACTGCATAACCGATGAAAATTAGTGCAGGATTTTGAATTTCTGGGAATCTAATGAGAGCCGAAAGAGGAGTGAGCAGAATAAGAAGAATCGCTCTTTTAATTATGGGGAAATGTCTACTATTTATGCGGGAGGCTCAATCAATATTGATGAGTATAGAAATAGATTGGTAATATTATTAAAACACTAATTTTTTAAATTTAATTTATTTATTTTATAACTGTTTTATTATATTTAACAAAGGTTTTTTTTAGGCCAAGGAAATGGGATCGCAGCCATCATTCATAGACATCTTCACGCGAACATTCCAAAAAAAAGACAAAAGCTGGAGTGGGGAGAGAGTTAGAGCTATTGTGGTATTTAATTTGAAAACTTTTCTTTATTTTATAAACACTTTCAATATTGATTTGAATTTATTTTATTGAATCTATCATAATAACGTTGGATGATAAATTTATTAGGTTAATCTCTTTTAATTTTCTTTTCATGATTAATTTAGGGGATGAATAGTGCTCTTCTATTTTATTAATATTAATTAAATTTAGAGAAATTATTTTGTTACAATTCCCAAATCTTTATTCCTATTTCCTTTGCTTAGACTTATTTGATTGTCGCAAAGGGGGTGAATCTTGGGTTACCATTTTGCATTGCATTGCCTAGTCTAGACTTTGTTTTGATGGTTGTATTACAATCTATAATGTGCCCTTGTAGTTTCATTAAGTTTCAAAGCATGCATATTTTTACTTGTTTGTTGATTTTGTCACGTATTTCCCTTCATGTGTATGTTCCTTCCTGTGGATGTGTGGTGCAGTTCAATATTAATATTTTATTAATATTAACTATGTTATTTTTTTACTCGTTTGAGCTATCATAACTTCGAACTCGTAATAGTTGTTTAATTTTAATTCCAATGAGAGGATACCTCATTAAATTTGTAATTTGTGATGCATATATTATTTTTTTCTCATATTGTTAATTGTCAATGGCTTAAACTATAAATGAACACTTTGCTTTCTTTTTTTTATATATATATATGATTACATTGTTAAACTATAAATGAATACTTTGTTTTCGTTTTTTTGATATTATATATGTTGTTACTCTAATTTCATTTGAAATTATGTAATGACAATACAGGAGAGATATGATGAGTTACAGCGGAATTCGATCTGTAATGAAGATGCTGGCTCATCTGAGTCATCTGTTGATAGTATGACTTTATGGGTCAAGGCAAGTGGTGGTGCAAAAAAGGGAGGAAGAATACTTGGGATGGGCTCTTTGAGCCGGACTTGTAGAATCAGTGGTCAATTTTCTTCCACTCCAGTAGTTGTAAGGGAAAAAATGATGCAAATGAACAACCGGATGAGCCACTTGCAGGAGCTGCTAGTACAAAAAGATAATCAAATTGAAGAATTACGCACACAGCAAAGGCAAAATGAGGACACAATCAATGAGCTATGTGCAAACCAGAATTTCATAATGCGACATCTTCAGTTAGGTCTCGGTTTAAGTCAGACGACCCCATTTCTGTTTTCTTCTGATAATCCTCCTGATGGTAATAATGGTGACGATGGTGATGATTTATTTAATGATGATGGTGGTGGTGGTGTTTCTTGATATTTCTATATGTTATTTAGTAGTTGCATTTGAATGTGATTTTTGCATACTATTATTTTTGAATATTGTAACTTTATATTGTGTTTGTTATTGATATTATTTATTGTTATTTCATAATTAGTAAATGATGATGTTGACAATGTTGATGATGATATTGTGGTTTGTGTTTATATCATATTATGTTTGTGACTTTGTATTGTGGTTTGTTGATGATATTATTGTCGGATGGTTGGTTGATGGTGGATGGTGGTATTGTTTGATGGTTGGTTGATGATATTAGATGGCTTGATTAATTGTTAATTAATTATAATATTGGATGAGAGACAAGAATAGGGTATACAGGAAAAATGATCAAATTATAGAATTTTATTTGAATTTTGTTACAAAATATATTTGCAACAAAATTTGTAACCAAAATGAAACTGCAACAAACTTGGGTTTGTTACAGATCCACGACAAATTTAGCGACGAACTGTGGTTCATCGTACATTCGCAATGAACCGCGGTTTGTCGTAGAATTCGTCGCTAATTTGTGACGAATTTTAATTTTTGGTCGTTAAAATTTGTAACGAGCTGATAACGATAAAAAATTGTTTATCGCTAAATTTGTCGTAAATAGTTTTTGCAACAAATTTTTCTTAAAAATTCGTCTCAAAGTTCGTTACAAGAAAAATAATTTTTTTGTGGTGATATAAGAACTTCTACAATCATAAGTTATTAATATTACACTGACATGAATTCCAAGTGCGGTAAAGTGTAGTGTGAGTTGACACAAATGATTCCAAACTAATAAATATGTCTACTCCACATTTGATCCTCTACATGGTTTCATAGAAACCCTTAATGGGAATCAATCCCCATTATGCTTTTAAAGAAATCAAAACCATATTAGGTCTCATTATGGTCTTATATAGACCTTTTATGGAATATAATATCTTTATCAATTTTGGAGAAACTTGTAAATGTCATGTATCTCAATATCTTTATTCAATATCAAAACTTTAAAAACAAAACATATGAACAAATAATATATAATATAAATAGATTCATTCATTGAAATAACTGAAAGTTATTACAAGAAAGGGAGAAAAAAAGAAAAATTTATTATATACTCTCACTAACTCAAAACATCAAAAGATGTGAAATGACCCATGTGTACAACATGTTTATTAAAGACTATGGGTCTTATTCCTTTGGTTAATGAATCAACAAGCATGCTATCAGTTTTAATTTTAATTATTTCAATGTCTCCATTATCTACCTATTCCTTAAGCTTAAAGTACTTTAGTTCTATATATTTAGAACCACCAATATTTTTAGTACTTTTAGCAAAGGAAGTAGTAGAAGAGTTATCAGAAAAAAATCTTCAATGATTTTGAGATAGAAGTCATTATTTTAAGCCCATAAACAAAATTTCTTAGCCACTTAGCATGTGCTCCAACTTCAAAACAAGCAACAATTTTTGCTTCCATCATCAAATAGTCACTAGTGATTATTTAAAACTTTTCCAAGATATTGCACCTCAACAAGCATAAAAACATAACCAGTAATAAATTTTATGTCATCTATGCACCCAGCCAAATCAACATCTGCAAATCCTACTTTCTCCAAATTATCTATATGCATGCATATAAGTGTGTAATTTTTAGTTCTCTGTAGATATCTTAAAATTTTGTTTACGGCAACTCAATGATCATGACCAAGATTAACCAAATATCCACCAAGAACACTTGTTATAAAGACAATATCAAGTCTAGTGCACACTACAGAATATATCAAACTACCCACAATACTACTATAAAGAATGTTTTTCATGGATTCTTTTTTGACATTATTTTTAGGACATTGATCCTTATTAAGTTGTCTCCTTTAATTATAGGAGCTAAACTAGGTTTGCAATTTTTTATATCAAAACGCTCTAAGATTCGATCAATATATGTCTTTTGAGAAAGTTTCAAAACTTTACGGGTTCTATTCCTTTGAATCTCCATTCCCAATTCATCTCTCTGAGATCCTTCATGTCAAAATTCTGAGAAAGCGTTCCTTTAACTTGCACAAATAAGGTTAAATCATTACTTGCAAACAAAATATCATTAACATACAAAATGAAAATAAATTTGCGCTCACTGACTTTAAGGTAAATACAAGAATCAACTATATTTTCTTCAAAATCTAAAGAAATAATAACCTCAGGAAATTTTAAATACCATTAACGCGAGATTTGTTTCAATCCATAAATTGATTTCTTAAGTCTGCATACCATTTTCTCATTTTCAGTCAAGACAAAACCATTTGGCTACTGTATATAAACTTTCTTATCAAGATTTCTATTCAAAAAGATTGTTTTGGCATTCATATGATGTAGTTCAAGATCAAAATGTATGATCAGTACCATAATGCTTTTAAAAGGATCTTTAGATAAAACTGGAGAAAATATCTCAATGTAATCAATCCCTTCTCTTTGGGTGTATCCCTTGATTACTAGTCTAGTCGTAAATCTCTAAATCTTTCCTTTAGCATCTTTGTTGGTTTTGAAGACCTATTTACATCCTATAGGTCTAAAATTCTCAGATAACTCTACTGTAAAACCGACACTACGGTGTCCGTGCTAGTGTACTCCTATTTTTGAAATATATATATAATATTTCTCAGTTTATATATATATAATATTTATTTATATTGATTTTCGATTTTGGGGTGTTAAATTTAAAATTTTAGTATATTTTAAGTTACCGTGTTCGCGAATCATAATAAACCACATTTTTTATGAAATTCGCAATCTAGTGAAATGTGGATATGAAATTATATATATATATATATATATAAACATGTATAAAAAAAAAAGAGAGAGAAAGAGAAGGAAGTACTGTGTTTTGGCCAAAACGCAGCACTCCCCCCCACAAATTTGATTAGGGCTGTTAGCCCTAATCTCTCGACTCTCTTGCTCTCTTCATCTCTCTCGCTCTCTCACTCTCCGCCGCAGTTTCCCTCTCCTCCACCCTCTCCGCCGCGAACAGCGTCCCACGATTGTTCCTCTAACCACCGTTCACCGACCCCCTCTCCATTGTCACTCGTCCCTTGTTTCTCTCTCTCTTTCTCTTTCGGTCGAACGTCTCTCTCTCACTCTCACTCGTCTTCCTCTCTGTCTCTCCCTCTGTTACTCTCTCTGTTTCTCTCTGCTCTCTCTTTCCCACGCGAACAGAGAGCTCTCTCTCTCTGTTTCTCTTCTTTTCCTATCGCGCGCGACAGCTTCTCCCATTGTCTCTTGGTCGCGTGCATTCTGCTTTCTCTCTGCCGAGGGCGCTTCTCTAATCCTTGTAGAAACCCCAAACTGGTAGGAGCAGGAGGCCTTCAGAAACCCTAGGTCAAATCTGCAGTCATCCCCTGCATAGGTGAGGATGACAACTCTGATCAATTACATTAGGGTTTTAAATGTTCTTTGAAGTTAGGTTTAATTGCTGACGTTTATTTCAATTTGGAAGCGTTGCAGGTTCTAGACTGAAATGAATGGCAAATTGGAGCTAGGTCCATGAATCGCGAATACCCTAGGTGAGGGAAATACTAATTCCTTCGATAAATTGAGTGAATCTAGGATTAAATCTAGGGTGAAGAGTTCTGTATATGTGTTAGATTGTATGTTAGATTCGAATAGAATGTGTTCTCTGAAATCGTATATGCGATTATTAAGGTTAAGTATAGCATTTTATATGAATTAAGCTGTGTGATATGAAAGAAGCATGTTAAAGGATAATAGAATCGAGTTGAGTTGATTTGAATAGTTTCCCTTAGAGTTTAATTTAAAATATGCATGAAAGTATTTGGGTTTAGAATTGGAATGAAATGTGCCATAAAATGAAGGATATTGTCGTATTTCATGTCTTTCTTAGGTTGTTTTGAGTTGTTAATTTGCATAATGATATGTATATGAAAGATAGTTTAAAAATTGTGGTTATAGTTTAAGGATTGTTGTAATCTTTTAATTATAAGTTATCCTACATATAGTCAATCTAAATACGATCTCGGTATTATGAAACTACACCTTTACACCTCGAAAATGACATATGATTTGAAATGTTTGGATGACAATTGAAAAGTTTATGATTTTTAAACAAATTTCTATCTTGTAGAAAACTATTTTTTTCATGCTCATTCAGACTTTGAGAGGTCTTTAGGGTTGAATTAAACTTGGTTTTGATCATGTTATTTATTTATAAATGAAATGCAATTGATGACATTAGAGTGTATCCATGAATTGAGGAATTGAGATTTGTACAAAATTAGAGAAAATGGATAAACCCTAAAAATATTTGGAAATTGATGACGAGATTGTGATTGTGTATTAGGAAAGATCAATTGAGGATCGGTGTAAGATTTCATTGGACTAAATTATGAAAATAGGGAGTGACTATCCTCCCTATAGGTGAGTTGGACTCTAATCTCATGCATGAAAAGTGAAACTTGATTTTTACCGTGTTTTCAACAAAATATGCTTCTGATATGCATTGACTCAACGTGTGACACTAAATTTCAAATTTGTTTTGCGATTATTGGAGTGTCGTGAATTTACGTTTTCTATGACTATGCATCTATGTTTTGAAGTGAAATAATATTGTGTCATTACTTGAGAACTAGACATGTTTTCTATTCTACCGTTGCATTGGTATATTGATTTGAAATGATTTGACGAAATGTATTGGCACATAGATTTGAAATGTTTTGATGAACTATGTAGGCTGGATGCCTACTTGTGATGAGATGATGTTTCTTTATGGATTTCATAGTTACGAAGGGCATTTGTAGAGACACAGAGTTGCCCGGATACGCTTCTGTTGGAGGTGTCCGCAAACATCATATGGTTATAAGCGCGGCCGGTTGAACCCATATAAGGGGAGGACGTGTGTGACACCACTGTCTAGTACCAGGCAGGGTCCTATAGATGATTCCGATCTGTGTATGAGCTAACCCTAGTGAAACTCATGGCCAACGTCAGGGTAGAGAGCAACTTTTAAACATTTTTGCATAATAAAACCCCCGATGCGCCTGTCCTTAGTCATGGTCGACCTTTGTCAGGATCATTTTCGGCTTGCTGTAAAAATATAATAATTGATTTTGAATGGATGCATATATGTATGATATCGTGTGATTGGCTAAATGATTTCAATTTACTGAACATACCATGTTTTACTGTAAAACATGAATTATTGTTTACGAATAATCATGTTTGACACTCCAATGGTACACCCACACTATTTATGCTTGATATTAATCCCCTCACTCACTAGGTATCTCTCTTGATACTCATCCCACTCTTTTCCTCTCTCAGACAGGGATTTTTGTAATGAAGCGACGCTTTGGGTTCTAGAAATATTTTGTCGCGTGTTCATGGATTTACTTATCCACTACGGTGAGATCTAAGTTTAAATTGAAATATGAAATCCATATTTTATATCGACCCTGCAAGGTCTTGATATTGAGGTCCGTAGTTCGCCATGTACATTTTATGGGATGAATGTATAAATTATGGATATTTATTTGTGAAACTCTCATATTGGCTCATTACACTTGCATTGAGGCACTTATAAGCATTTAAAATTTTTAACTTGGAAATTTGTTGTACACGTGTATAAAATTTAGGCCCGTCCAGTGTGGCTGCTGCTCATGCTCTAGTTGAGCATGACAGTAGAGGTCTGTGGCTAGGACTGCTAGTATTTATGATAGCCTTGCGTTATCCTGGTTGTCCACTGTGGATTGGTTGGTATTATTCGAATATGGTTGATTGTTGTGAGGCCGTGATGCTTTATTTATTTAGGTGGCAGGATGGTTGTTCAATATACAGGTTGATTTGTACATAGGATACCTCCGCAAATATGGGGAGGTTCTACCTGATTTTTTATAAAATGTAGCTGGTATTTAGGACAACGGGCAGCTGCTCACGACCCCGGTTTGGGGCGTGACAGTTCTATTGATATCAGAGCGTCTAGGTTAGAGAAAAAATAGTAATAAAAATCTCCCCAAATACATTTAAAAGTCCTCAATGGATTAGAGAGTTTTGTACAGTCATTTAAAGCCCCATACATGGCCATAGGCATACAAGTTAATCTATTTTAGGGGGTTGGATACATGATGCGTCTATCCCATCATTTTGCATTCAAATACCTTGATTCATAACTCAAATTTTTTTAGGGGGTTAGTTACTCAGTAACTAACCCTAATCCTTGATTTCTACCTAATGAAAATGTACTCTTTTTGCAGAACTATGTCATCTAGACATAGTAGGCGCGGTGCACCACCAGAGAGTCCCTCAGTGCCTGATGCATCTAGGGCACTAGAGGCTCCACGAGTACCAGAGTATGTTTCCTCTACTCACGCACCTTCACCAGTACCACCCCCAGCACCACTTCCGACTGTTACAACCGAGATTCCTCCACCACCACTTGACACCTTGAGGCAGTGGCAAGAATGGTACAGTAGATATAAGGTGCAGATGCCACCACCTCCACCACAGACTCCAGCGACCGCACCTGCGGCCGTACCTCCACCTACGGCACTGATTCCTCCTCCGGTGGCAGGTCCATCCATTTCTAGTCCGACCGATGATACATCGGTTACTTTGAGGCACATCCATGAGCTTATACAGTTGGTGAAAGAGTCACGACAGCTAGGATGCACAGATTTTTCAGGATCTAGTGATGCCATAGTGGCAAAACACTGGATTAACAGGACTCGCAGGATCCTTACTGATCTGGGGATGACAGAGGAGCTCAGGTTGAGAGTTGTTGAGAGACCACTAGACGGGGATGCCCTCTTGTGGTGGGAGGCTATCCGTGACAGTGCTACACAGACTCTGCGGTGGGAGGACTTTCTACTAGAGTTCGACCGCAGGTACTTTACCCCGTTTCAGCAGGATCATATGAGGACAGAGTTTCTGCACTTACGTCAGGGGACTAGGTCAATCTCAGAGTACGAGGTTGAGCTCAGAAGATTAACAGGATTTGTCCCTGACATGGCTACACCAGCTCAGATGAGGTTTAAGTTTGAAGATGGCCTCTAATTAAGCATCAAGAAGTATATGACAGTGACTCCTACTTTTACACTTTCAGAAGTGATTGATTCAGCATATCGGGCAAAGGAGATCGTCCAAGCTGAGGCTAGGAAGAAAGAGAGTCACCAAAAAAAGGGGAAGACTGGGTCACCGAGTGGACCGTTTTCGAAGAGGGGTAGAGGTTCTGGATATCACGGAGGGTCTTCTAGTTTCAGACCAGTAGGACCAGGAGAGGGACCTCGACCACAGAGTTTTGGGGCACCATCCCCTAGTGTTGCTATACAGTCTACTATACAGAGACAGTTTTTCTGCCGCAGATGCGGCAACCACCATGCATTTGGGGCATGTAAAGTACCGGTTACTTGCTTCTAGTGTGGGAAGCAAGGTTACATTAAGAGTACCTGCCCAGATTTAGGTTGAGAAGGACAGACTTTACGGAGTTGTACTGGTACTTCTGGCATAGGCCAGTAGGGGGCACCGCGCACTCAACTCTTACAGCTCCTCGGACTGCAGCCTAGAGTAATACAATGTCAGGACATCGCGACAACAGCCTAGGGCCTAGGCTCATGTGTTTGCGATGACGCAAGAGGATGCACAGGCAAACCCTGATGTCATTATGGGTAATCCTTCCGCAGACCCCTCAGTATAGGACTTTTATTGTACTTTCTTTATGAGATTTTGTATATCATGATATCGATATACAGTTTTGACTAGTTAAAGCTTTAAAAGCTTAACTAGTTTGATATATATAAATATATCTGCTTTTCTTCGCATTTTAAATACCTTTAATCTTTTTCTTACCTTTAGGTACCATGTGAATATTTGGAATCGACGCCCGTATTCTCATAGATACTGGGTCGAATTTTTCATATGTGAGCAACACGTTCGCTCGCCATTCTGATAGGCCTCTTTCGCCACTCAATGAGGAGATAATGGTAGTCACTCCTCTTGACAAGCATATCATACGAGATACAGTCTATAGAGGCTGCGAGGTCAGTATTGAGGAGGTGGTATTAGAAGTAGATCTGATTCCACTCCCTATCACGGATTTTGATGTCATCCTAGAGATGGATTGGCTGAGTTTACACCGGACTTCCGTGGATTATTTTACGAAGGAGGTTGATTTTCGGAGGTCCGGGCAGCCACCGTTGGTGTTCTGGGGCTAGAGACGGGTATTGCCCCATTGTGTTATATCTGTTATAAAAGCCAGATGCATGGTACGCCATGGGTGCACAGCTTATCTGGCTTATGTCGTTGACACCACCGCTGAGGGACCAAGACTTGAGGATGTCCCTGTGATGCAGGAGTTTCCAGATGTGTTCCCCGAGGAGCTTCCCGGATTACCACCAGTTCGGGAGTTTGATTTCGAGATTGATCTAGTACCGGGGACCACTCCTATTTCTATTTCGCCATACAGAATGGCATCTGCTGAACTGAGAGAGCTCAAGGTTCAGTTATAGGAACTTCTGGACAAGGGGTTTATTCGCCCGAGCACTTCACCCTGGGGCGCTCCAGTGCTATTTGTAAAGAAGAAAGATGGTGCACTTTGGCTTTGTGTGGATTACAAACAGTTAAACAAAGTCACCATCAAAAATAGATATCCCCTGCCACGTATCGATGATTTGTTTGATCAGCTGCAGGGACCCAGGGTTTTCTCTAAGATTGATCTCTGTTCGAGTTATCATCAGTTGAGGATTTGGGCCGAAGATGTGCCCAAGACAGCTTTTCGCACCCGATACGGCCATTATGAGTTTTTAGTCATGTCATTTGGGCTAACTAATGCCCCAACTGTTTTTATGGATCTGATGAACCAAGTCTTCCATGACTTCTTGGATCAATTTGTCATCGTATTTGTCAATGACATCTTGATGTATTCACAGAGTGATGAAGATCATGTTCAGCACCTTCGGGTGGTATTGTAGATACTTCATGAGAAGCAGCTATATGTCAAATTTTCGAAATGTGAGTTTTAGCTAAGACAAATAGGATTTTTGAGGCACATTGTCTCCGCGGAGGGTATTTATGTTGATCCGCAAAAAGTTGAGGCTATATTAAAGTGGGAGCAGCCACAAACAGTTACCGAGATCCGTAGTTTTCTTGATTTAGCCGAGTATTATCGCAAATTTGTAGAGGGATTTTCCCGGATAGCTGCTCCGTTGACTAGATTGACCTAGAAGGGGGTCAAGTTTGTTTGGGATGACCGTTGTGAGGCAAGCTTTCAGGAGCTCAAACAATGGTTGACCTCTGCTCCTATTTTAGCCCTTCCCACTAGCAGTCGGGAATACACAGTGTACAGTGATACTAGCCGATAGGGATTAGGTTGTGTTCTGATGCAGGATAATCGGGTTATTGCATATGCCTCACGACAGCTGAAGGAACACGAGGTTAACTACCCGACATATGATTTGGAGTTGGCAGCCATAGTCTTCGCGTTGAAGATATGATGACATTATATTTATGGGGTGACCTGCAGAGTATTAACAAATCACAAAAGTTTTTAGTATCTATTTACCCAAAAGGAGCTGAATTTGAGACAAATGAGATAGTTAGAGCTCCTCAAGGATTATGACCTCATTATTGACTATCATCCGGGCAAGGCAAATGTTGTGGTAGATGCCTTGATTGAGAAGTCAGCATCATCCTCACAGTCGACAGAGGAAGCATACCTTTCTTGTTTAGTAGGACTCCAACCCATAGGAGTCAGTTTGGCTAGTAATGATCAGGGAGACTTACTAGCCAGATTTGAGGTCAGGCCGACTTTGTTCGACCATATCAGGGAGCTCCAGAGTACAAATGAGAAGTTTCAGGGCATTGCGGATAGAGTCCGTAGAGCTGATGGCGGAGACTTCAGGGTTCGAGAGGATGGATTGTTAGTGTTTAAGGAGCGGGTTTGTATTCTCGCTGATACAGATCTCTACAAGGCCATACTTGAGGAGGCACACTCCTCCGCTTTTGTATTGCATCCGGGGGTACCAAGATGTATCGGACCATTCGGGAGAGCTATTTGTGGCCCGACATGAAACGGGAGATTGCGGACTTTATGGCTAGGTGTTTAGTTTGCCAGCAGGTGAAGGCCGAACAAAGAGCTCTCTCTCTCTCTGTTTCTCTTCTTTTCCTCTCGCGCGCGACAGCTTCTCCCGCTGTCCCTTGCTCACGTGTGTTTTGCTCTCTCTCTGCCAAGGGCTCTTCTCTAATCCTTGCAGAAACCCCAAACTAGTAGGAGCAGGAGGCCTTGAGAAACCCTAGGTCGAATTTGTAGTCATCCCCTACGTAGGTGAGGATAACAACTCTGATCAATTACATTAGGGTTTAAACGTTCTTTGAAGTTAGGTTTAATTGCTGATGTTTACTTCAATTTTGAAGCGTTGCAGGTTCTGGAGTGAAATGAATGGCAAATTAGAGCTAGGTCCGTGAACCGCGAATACCCTAGGTGAGGGAAATACTAATTCCTTCGATAAATTGAGTGAATCTAGGGTCAAATCTAGGGTAAAGAGTTCTGTATATGTGTTAAAATATATGTTAGATTCGAATAGAATGTGTTCTCTGAAATTGTATATGCGATTATTAAGGTTAAGTATAGGATTTTATATGAATTAGGCTGTCTGATATGAAAGAAGCATATTAAAGGATAATAGAATCGAGTTGAGTTGATTTGAATAGTTTTCCTTAGAGTTTAATTTAAAATATGCATGAAAGTATTTGGGTTTAGGGTTGGAATGAAATGTGCCGTAAAATGAAGGATATTGTCGCATTTCATATCTTTCTTAGGTTGTTTTGAATTGTTAATTTGCATAACGATATGTATATGAAGGATAGTTTAAAAATTCAGGTTATAGCTTAAGGACTGTTGTAATCTTTTAATTATAAGTTGTCTTGTATATAGGCAATCTAAATATGATCTCCGTATTATGAAACTAGACCTTTACATCTCGAAAATGACATATGGTTTGAAACGCTTGGATGAGAATTGAAAAGTTTATGATTTTTCAAAGAATTTCTATCTTATAGAAAACTATCTTTTTTCATGCTCATTCCGACTTTGAGAGGTCTTTAAGGCTGAATTAGACTTGATTTTGATCATGTTATTTATTTATAAATGAAATGCAATTGATGACATTAGAGTGTATTCATGAATTGGAGAATTGAGATTTATACAAAATTAGGGAAAATGGATAAATCCTAAAAATATTTAGAAATTGATGACAAGATTGTGATTGTGTATTAGGAAAGATCAATTGAGGATCGGTGTAAGATTTCATTGGACTGAATTGTGAAAATAGGGAGTGAATACCCTCCTTATAGGTGAGTGTGACTCTAATCTCATGCATGAAAAGTGAAACTTGATTTTTACCGTGTTTTCAACAAAACATGCTTTTGATATGCATTGACTCGACGTGTGACACTAAATTTCAAATTTGTTTTGTGACTATTGGAGTATCGTGAATTTACGTTTTTTATGACTATGCATCCATGTTTTGAAGTGAAATAATATTGTGCCATTACTTGAGAACTAGACATGTTTTCTATTCTACCGTTGCATTGGTATATTGATTTGAAATGATTTGATGAAATGTATTTGCATATGGATTTGAAAAGTTTTAATGAACTATGTGGGCTGGATGCCTACTTGTGATGAGATGATATTTCTTGATGGATTCCGTAGCTACGAAGGGCATTTGTAGAGGCACAGGGTTGCCCGGATACGCTTTTACAGGAGGTATCCGCAAACGTCATATGACTATAGGCGTGGCAGGTTGAACCCACATAGGGGGAAGACGTGTGTGACGCCACTGTCTAGCACCGGACGGGGTCTTATACATGATTCCGATCTGTGTATGAGATAGCCCCAGCAAAGCTCATGGCTAACGTTGGGGTAGAGAGCGACTTTTGAATATTTTTGCATAATAAAACCCCCGATATGCATGTCTTTGGTCATGGTCGACCTTTGTCAGGATCATTTTCGGCTTGCTCTAAAAATATAATAATTGATTTTGAATGGATGCATATATGTATGATATCGTGTGATTGACTAAATGATTTCAATTTACTGAACATACCATGTTTCACTGTAAAACGTGAATTATTGTTTACGAATAGTTTTGTTTGACACTCCAATGGTACACCCACACTATTTATGCCTGATATTAATCCCCTCACTCACTGAGTATCTCCTTTGATACTCATCCCTCTCTTTTCCTCTCTCAGACAGGGATTTTTATAATAAAGCGATACTTCGGGTTTTAGAAATCTTTGATCGCGTGTTCGTGAATTTACTTATCCACTACGGTGAGATCTAAGTTTAAATTGAAATATGAAATCCGTATTTTATGTCAACCCTGCGAGGTCTTGATATTGAGGTCTGTAGTTAGCCATATACATTTTATGGGATGACTGTATAAATTATGAATATTTATTTGTGAAACTCTCATATTGGCTCATTATACTTGCACTGAGGCACTTATAAACATTTAAAATTTTTAACTTGGGAATTTGTTGTACACGTGTATAAAATTTAAGCTCATCTTGTGTGGCGGCTACTCATGCTCTAGTTGGGCATGACAATAGAGGTCTATGGCTAGGACTGCTAGTATTTATGATAGCCTTGCGTTGTCCTAGTTGTCCACTGTGGATTGGTTGGTATTATTCGAATGTGGTTGATCGTTGTGAAGCCGAGATGGCCTATTTATTTAGGTGGCAGGATGGTTGTTCAATATACAGGTTGATTTGTACATGGGATACCTCCGCAAATATGAGGAGGTTCTACCCAATTTTCTATAAAGTATAGCCGGCATCCAGGATAATGAGCGGCTGCTCACGACCCCGGTTCGGGGCATGACATCTACCAACTCCCCAACACCATTATTAGACATGGATAACAATTCCTCTTCCATAGCAATCTTCCACTTATCACGCTATGCACTATTAATAGCATCATTGAAGGTAATTAGATCCACAACCTCTCCACCATTATAATCCACCTCCCCTAAATAAACCACATAATCATCTTCTTTGTTTTAGTAATCTCCCAAGGGGTATAATTTTAGTAGGTTGCACAGTCTCTTCGTCCACAACTTCAGTAACACATTGAGAAATATCAAAATTAGGCAAAGGATTTTGTAGTTTAGGTTCTCTATCTTGCAGAGGTAAAATTATTTACTTCTCATAGACTAGAGGTAAAAGAATAGGATCTCGAGGAGATTTTGAAGCCACTGACTGGACTGGTGGGTTATCACAACTTTTAATATCATCTCAAGAAACTTAGCACTTAATGATACCACAATTTGTGTGTCACGCCCTGACTTTCGGATTGAGCACATGATAACCGCCGCGTTATCTCAACATACAAGTAAACTCTACCCGTATAATGGGATAGCGCAAGACATTCATCAATATTCAATCATATTTCCACAATAATTTAATCTTCAAAAATAATTTAGCATGAATTTATCATACAATTAAGGATCAACCCGATCCTTTCATATTCAAGCATACATGCAATTTGAACAACCTAGCCATTCTAATTCAAATAATCCATAGATTTTTAAAATGAGTCCCTACTCGAGGGTTCCCTATCAGATTTTCCATCATGACAATTTCCAAAGAAAATTCAAAAAAATGAAAGGGGAGTTCCTCATTTTTAATTTACAAAACTATATTTAGCCCACATAATAATTAAACATAGTACAAAATTTGTTTTCAAAAATAATTATGAAAATTATCTCCCGTTTGGGTCCACTAAATACCTTAAACCAAAAGTTAACTCATTATCTGATAATGTCTAGCAATTCAAATTACTTGAAGTCACTTTTAAGCATCTACAAGTCTCAATTAGGGTTTCTCTGTAAGATAGAAGGGGATAGGTGAGTATAAAATATACCCAGTGAGTAATATGCAAATTGTACAAAAATAAGATTTGTGTGATAGATATATCAAACAAATATTTTTCAAGCCATCATGTCTTTCTCAAATTCATTTAGTAAATATAAACTCAACTATTGTTTCCAAAATCATCAAATTCACACTCAACATAATTTGATCTCATCTGTATCCAACTATTTCACATTTCCAAAAACGGGGTAACCCAAAATCACTTTTCTCAACAAAAGTCTACCACAACCTAGGATGAGACTACTAAGGGGTTTTAGAAATTTTTATTTAAAAAAAAATGCCCCAATCATTGGCGTTGGTTATAGTTTTCATTGGTGGTGCAACCAACTGTCCCACACCCTTTAAACGTTATGTTATTCGATCATGGTTGTATCATCGTGCTCAACTACATATGATGTCTATTAACATTAACCCCACCATGTCACCCAGTTGAGTCACATCATGGTGGAAAATGACTAGTTATTTTTCGGGGATCGGTTATTCCCCCACATGCCCTTTGCACTATTTCACAAAATCATAACCCATTTCATGTGCCAACAACTTCAACAAATTTCTCAATCATAATCAACACCAATGTGTTTATCATTAATTAAATTCTCATGGCACATTCATTCTTCAACACATATAGGATGCATAGAAATTTCAAACTAAATCTTTGATATATTTTATGCACACTAAAGTATATAAAATCAAGATTCAAAAATCATTTAGAAAATTCAACAAAAACATTTTCAACAAAAATAATTTTTTTATTTAAATACAAACATGAAATCACTCAACTCTTGGGAGAAGATTCACTCCCAATTCTTCAAATCGGTTTTAATGTAATCTGTCCTTGGATTCCAATTGCCCATGCTAAGACAATAATAACAATTTCAATGTTAATACACGCCTATTTTAGGATTCATAGGTTTCTCCCAAATTATCACAAACCCTAATTTCTCTAATCCATAAATATATGTTCTAATTCTACCATTTATATATCATTTACCAATAGATACAATTTCCATTCACAATTTTCCCCAATTTTCATCATTTATAAACCATAGGGTTTTGATCTCCAACGAAATTCCTAAAATTTCAATCATAGAATTTTAATCTGGTCACGAGAAAGCTAAATCCAAGATCAATGAGGAGAAATTAACTTAATTTTATGATTAGAGTGAGCCTTGAGTGTAAGATTTCAAAAACCCTAATTTTCCCCCTTCCATAGAGCAACCCTGGGTTTTCTTCCCCAAATCAATCCTTCATCCAAGGTTTGCTTGAGGATTTGGAGACCGTTTAAAGTGTTTTTAGCGAAGGTGTAACTGATTTCTAAAGAGAGAAATCAAGAGTGAGGGGAGGAGAGAGTGAACTTAGAGAAAGAGAGAAGAGAGAGTCGAGGGTGAGGGTGAATGAAAGAAATGGGATGAATGAGGCTTAATTCATGCCTATTTTTAATAAAATGATTAATTACTATCTTGCCCTAGATGATTCAAGGGTTTGTGTAAAGTTGGGTTGGGTTGTCCTTTTGCATTCTTAAAATATTTGGGGTCAACAGGGTAGGGCGACCCAAACTATAGCAAGACAACCCACAAGTACGGGATTTATATTAGCAAGGTATCTTATTTGGAGCAAGGCATCCTATTTATTAGTTTTTTAACATGGGTAGGGCGACCCAATATTGGGTAAAGTGACCCATAGTACAAATTTCACATAGACTGGATGACCCATTAGTGAATAAGGTGACCCAACATTTCAATTTCTAAGCTTTAGGTCGACTCAAGCAAAGAGGCAGGCGACCCAACATGTCATCGCCTCAAAACCTTTCCCTACAGGCTTGCCAGAATGACCCAAGTCCTTGAATGGGTCGACCCAATAATGGCAAACCTCAGACTCTTCCTTATGCACACTACTAGGTCGTCCTCCCTTGTTACACAGGGCGACCCAATCACACCTTAACACTCACAGGTCATCTCACTAAGGCCCACAGGATGACCCAAATATTGAACAAGGTATCCTATCGCCTATTTCTCATGTCTTGGGTTGACCCACCTCCTTACACAGGGTGACCCAAGACTATAAACTCTCAAAATTCACTATTTTGTGTATCTTGGGTCGTCTTCCCTTGTGTACAAGGTGGCCCAACTCACTCACATGTGCACACAAGTTGTCCAGACCCAATCACAAGACAACCCAACACTCTAAAATCCCACAAAAATCCTACGTCACATGCATCCCATGAGTTTCGAACCCAACCATTCCAAATTCCCACAAAAAGTTAATCACCACCAAACCTCCAAACCACTCCAGCTTTTGATATTTCCGTGGGATAATAATAAATTTAAAATCTTATTACAAATCTTTTCATAAGTATACAAAAGATCAAAAATTGAAAATTCAAACTCCAAATTCTTCTATGATATATTCCAAGTCCAAAAATCAATTAACATTCCAATTTCTCCTAGTATTTCACAAAATAAAAATTGAAATTTCAATAAATAAATTTCTAATATCAAATTTTCGATATTACAATATTTAACCCCCTAAAAAAAAATTTCCTCCTTGAAATTTAAACGTAAAATTATACTTCAAAAATGTAAGGGTATTGTTTTCTCGCTGATTTCTCGAGTTTTCTCCTTATCGTAAGTGATAGGGCGTCCTCCTTGATTAAGGACTTTACCTATACTAATTGTAACACCGAAACTGCGATGCCCGTACTAGTGTTCCTATTCATGAAATTTAATAAAATATTTTTCAATTTATATATATATTGAGAAATTTTTAATTTTCTTGATTTTCGATTTTGGGGTTTTAATTTAAATTCTTAGTATATTTACAATGCTGTTCCTGCGATTCGTAATGTAAAGTGAGTAAAAAAAAAAAAAGAAAAAAAAAATATATATATATATATTAATAAATAATAATAATAATAATAAAAAAAAAAAAAAAAAAAAAAAAAGGGGAAAGAGTTGAAATTAGGGTTAGCCCTAATTTCCCTCATTTTTCCTCTTTCCCTCTTTCTCTCCTTCTCCGCCGCTTCACCTCCCCTTCCCGCGGCTTCCTCGCGCCGCCTCCACCGCGGCCGCCGTAGACGGCCAGCAACCGCCACCCCACCATCGGCCTCTCTCTCTCCTTCTCTCTCTCGGGTTCTCTCTCTTTCCCGCAGCTCTCTCTCTCTCCCCGTCGCTCTCTTTCCCTCTCTATCTCTCGCGGTTCTCCGCTGTGACTCGGCGCAACCACCGCCACCCACAGCCATCGCGACCGCCGCGGGTCGCCATCCCTCAGTCTCCTTCAGTCTCTCTTGCTCTGTCCCTCTCTGTTTCGCTCTCTCACTTACTGTCTCCCTCAGTCTCCCTTGCTCTGCTCCCTCTTCTGCTCGCGCGCGACTGCGCGCGGTGCTGCTCGCTCGCGCGACTGCGCGCGGTTGCTTGCGTGACTGCACGCGGCTGCGCGCTGCTGCTCGCGCGACTGCGCGTTGCTCCTTGCGGGACTGCCTTGCTCCAGCGTGCCTTCTGCCACCTGCGGAAGCCCCAACTGAAAGCCCTAGGTCGACTGTCTTGTCCACTGCAAAGGTAAGATCAAACCCTAACCCAAATTCTAGGGTTTCGAATTCTTAGAGAATTATACTAAATTTGCTGACTTTTGCTTCGAATTGGAAGCATTGTAGGTTTCGGATTGAATCGAATGTCGCATGGACGTTAGAGTTTTGGACCGCAGTGAAACCCTAGGTGAGGTAAAATACGAACTCATTTGATTTATTTAGATGAATGTAGGGTAAATTCTTGTAGGAATATATTGAATGTGTAGGATGTATGTTAAAGTCAATTGGAAGACATTATCTGGTCGTTTTGTGTAATTATTTAGGTTAAATATAGGAATTTATGCTAATTGGGCTGTTTCGGATGATAGAATTGAGTTAAAGTAATTTGAATGGTTACTTTTAGAGTTTAATTTGACGAATGCATGAAAATAGACATTAATACCTTGGAAATGACATATGGGTTGAAGAAATCGGATGAGAATCGAAAAGTATATGATTTTTCAAAGATTTTTCTATTTTGTAGACAAGTTATTAATTTATGCATGTTTCCGACTTTGAGTGGTTTTGGAGTTGAATTAAACTTGGTTTTGAATGTGTTACTTAATTATAAATGAAATGAAATTGATGACATTAGAGTGTATTCATGAATTGAAGAATTGAGACTTGTACAAAAATTAGAGAAAATGGAAATTGATGACATAATTATGATTTTGTATTAGGAAGGTCAATCGAGGATCGAGTAAAATTTTAATTGATTGAATTGTAAGTATATGCAAGTGTATATGGATTGAACAGTGTGATGTTGTAAATGTACATAGATACAATTGAGGTTGAGGTGTGAGAAATATATGATGTGTTATAATTGTAGTGACTTGATTGGAGACTGATCGAGGGGAGCACGATTTCGACACTTGTGCATTGTAGGGAGTGATTGACCCTCCCGTATACTGTGAGTGGGTTTTATTTCAATGTTTTCGTTTAATATGTAAACTCTGATTTAAAACAGTTTGATAAATGAGCATGATTTACCGTATGTTTAAAATGTTTTGACTGGCTTTGGAAATGATTTTTGTGAACCGATGGAGTGTCCAAAATGTGGTTGAATTATGAAAATATGCATCCATGTGGTTGAAACGTGAAATGTGCCATTTTATGCTATATGTTGCATTTGGTTTGTGAACCTGATTTTCGGCACATGTTTGATATGATATTGATATTGGCCTTGAGGGCCTGGATATGTATTGTTCCGTAGCTACGAAGGACACCGTGAGAGGCGCTTTGGTGGCGTCCGGATATGCCTAAGGCCTGGGGTATCCCACGAGTTGTCGGGATTATATTTACGACATGGTACTAGGCAGGTTGAACCCGAAAGGGGGAGGATTTGGATACACTCTCCAAGTTTAGCACCTGGACGAGGTCCGTCGCCAACACCGGGGTAGAGAGCACTTTAAATAAAATCGCATATAACACCCCCGGTGCGCCTGTCATAGGTCGTGGTAGACCTCTGCCGGGAGTTTTACGGCTGGCAGCTCTATGATTTTGATGAAAGTATTTTGGATGCATATTTGATTTGCTGATGCGTGCAAATGATATGTTGTTGAAATGAAAAGCATGATGATTTGAAATATGATTTGTATACTTATGCTTTGACACTCCCGGCCACACCCCATATTACACGATTACATTGACCCACTCACTCACCGAGTATTCTTCCCCCGAATACTCACCCCTCCTCTTTCCCTCCCCGCACGGGGATGATGGTGCTAGGGGCGATGTATTTGGCTCGAGGGCTTGATAGCTTGATGGTGGAATGGATTCACGACGGTGAGATTAAGTTTTAAATTGAAAAGATGAATTTCATATTTTATTGTCGACCCTACGTGGTCTTGTTGAGGTTCGTAGTTGACCGTGTATATATTTTGGGATAACTGTATAATTTTGGACTTCTGTTTGCAAAACTCTCATTTCACTTGCATTGAGGCATTTATAAATGTTTAAAGAGTTAACTTGGGAATTTGTATTATATTTGTATAATTAGGCCCGCTCGGTGTAGCGGCTGCTCATGCTCTAGTTGGGCATGACAGTAGAGGTCTATGGCTAGGACTGTTGGTGTTTTGTTAGCCTTGCGTTGTCTGGATGTCGGTTGTGAGAGTTGGTGGATTGTTTTGAGGCCGGGATGGCCATGTGTTTAATTTACAGGATGGATGATTTTAATGTATACAGGTATACAGGTTTAATTGTACATGGGAGACCTCCGATTTATGGGGAGGTTCTGCCCGATTTTCTGTAGAAATACAGCCAGCATCCAGGTCAACGGGCGGCTGTTCACGATTCCCAGTTCGGGGCGTGACACTAATACCATAAGTATCACCAATAACCACTATAGTCTCTAAAGGTTGCTTATTGTCAATTTCAATAACTTTCATTACTAGTACAGCTACTTCTTACTACTACTTAAAAATTGTTACATCCAATGTTTCTCATGTGGTTTCAAATGTTAATACCCTTTTTTGCTAAATAGAGGTATCTTTATATCAAAATTCATCTTAAGCCCTCATTCATTGTTGAAGTACCTACCTTTTTCTCTTTCCTAGCCCCTTTTTTATCATGAAGGGACCCAAGACAATTCAAACTCACCATCCTAAGACCAATTTCACCATAATTAGAATCCGAGATAGCTCTAAATTTCTATATCGTTAAAATAATTTCACATTATTCCAAATTACCGACGGATTCTTTTAGCGACGGAAAATTTCCGTCACTAAACTTTTCAACGAAAATATTTATGTCTTTAAATTTAGCGAGATGACTTTTAGCGATAAAATTTCTGTCGCTAATTTTTTGTTGCTAAAAAACTTTAGCGATGAATATTTCCATCGCTGATATCCCTTTTTTTAGTAGTGAATTTCTTTTGGAGAGGAAATTTCTGATAAATCCAGCCAACTTGTAAGATAACATCAAACTATCAAAGTTCACATGCCAAAATCACCTATGCCATAATACTAGGAGTCCTAAATTGAAGCACTAAGATGCAAGGTGATATACTTAATACATGGTTCATTTTTACCTTTGCATCAAGTCTCATTTATTGTCTTTGATTGTAGAAATTCCATTATTGATCTTCATGTGACAACACCACTTTGACAATTGTTTCATACTCAGATAATTTTTGTGAAAACCAGGAACACAATAAACATCAAAGAAAGATTGAAAAACCATATCATTTGTTCTGATGTTGATAGTTCCTTTTCTCATGATCAGAACCCTCATATTGTTTTCACATTTTACCTTGGTCTAAAAAGTATCGTCAAGCTTCAAAAATAGCTCCTTCTGACGATACATGTGATTCCTATATCATGTGTCTAAGTACCAAATGTGCTTTTGGTTCTCGATAGCAATATTACATATAATTAAAAAGACATCTTCAAGTTCTTTACCGCCATTAGCCAAATTGACAACTTTAGTGTGATTGTGAGAAATTTCACACATCTTTGTTCTCATACTTAGACTTATAATGCTCATATTGCTTACACTTGTAACACTAAATATGAGCTTGGTCCTGTCATTGTCTAGAGCTTTTCTTTTTGCGCCCTTTATCCTTCTTTTGGCTAGAAAGACCCTTCCTCTCCTCTTTTAACACAAACCAGCTATGTAAAGATTCCTCCTCCATTTTGAACTTCTCCATGGGTCGCTACTCAGGCATTTGTAAAGTGCATATCAAATTATCCAGGGGCAGATTAGAAAGATTTCAACATTCTTCAATACTTTTGTGGATGAATTTGCAAAATCAGATATATTTGTTTTGAAGTATTATAACTGAGACTTTTTTTTAATCAAAAGTTTCATACATCGGATATGTAGAATTGGTTAATTGGGTCATACATCGGATATGCAGAATTGGTTAGTTGGGACACACATATACAATACACAATCTATGCCGACTGTGATGGATATCACCTTTTACTTCATACTAGTTGATTATCTAAAAACTAAATTTAGTGTTATAATATTGTATCAGATCAAAAGTTTTTAAAACTTATCCAACACTATCAGTTTTTCTACGAACCCTAGGGGAGGGGCATTTGAGGAATGTTGTTCAATAAAGCCTCTCTCTCTCTCTCTCTCTTTCTCCATTTTCTTTAATTAACTAAACTAAACATTAAATTTTCATAGTGATAATTAAAAAAATGTTAACAAAGTCTAGACTTTAACCCATAATTAAAACATTTAAATATATTGACTGAAATTGATCAAAACTCTTGATATTTGCTAATGTTTTGGCTAAATAATGTTAACGACAGTATTGTGAATTGTAATGTCAGCATGATGAATTGTAATAATACATCTTGAGTTTTAAGGAAGTATAAAATTTCCTTAAGTAATTTCTAGATATGCTTTTAAGGAGTCCCCAACCAAATCTCAGATCCCTTTTAGTCCATTCCTTGTAACTTAAACTTTTAATGTTAGCCAAGTCAGACCGAGCATTCTTATATGAATTTGGGTTACATATTGCTTGTTGATCTAGCAAAACCCATCAGTGTAGTTTCTTACTGTTGGTGGCATGCTGCCACAAGGTAAAATCATGATGTTTTCTTTTGCCGACTTAGAATTTTGACTCATCTTCTGCATATGACAACAAAATCTAAGCCTCCAATCCCCTGGTGTTGGTGCATCCTCCATTGCATGTGTTGGAGGTGGGTTATGACTCCACAAATACCAGTTCCTTCTTGACTCGAACAGTAGCTGTCAATGGGTGGATACATATGAAAAAATCGTCAGAGGGTGCTTCGGCGGGGAGGCTCCGATACTCAAGTCAGTAAAGAGCGGTTTTCGATTGAAAGAAACAGACTGAAAGTTAAGGGAAGGTTGTTCCCTGTGACCAGTGTGCCCAGAGTGTTAGGCTTAGAGAGCATACCTAGTTCTGAGACCTTTAGGGATGATTTATACCTCTGTGAGACGTGCGCCGTCGGGGGATTTCAACCCGACCTTCCTTATCGAACTGATCCGAAAATCTCGAAGTTAATTCTATGAATTGATTATGATCCACATTTATTGGTGGAGCTGCCATTTTAAAGAGGGATGCTTTTCTTACTTGAAAGATTCGGGATATGCTATTATGAAATAAGAGACTGAAGTTAAGGAAGTTTTGATCTTCCTTTAGAATCGTTAGGGGTGCTACTTGTCGTTTGGTCGCTTGACCGATATAGGGTCAATCGGGACTCTCTGATGGGTATGCTGCTATTTGTTTGCCCGATCGGGTGACTGCCTTAGCTTAGTGAGTATCGTTGGTGGACCCGAGCGACTGAGACCTTGTCGTTAGGGAGGTCCGAGCGACTGAGGCCCTTCGGTAGATTAATCCGGGCGATTGAGACCCTTCAGTAGATTATTGTGATGATTGTCAAATACATGTCCGTGAGTGCCCTTCGTGGGCTTTTTTGAGAATTGACTCTTTTGGTTTGGGTTTTTGGGTCACATCCCATCATTTGCCCCTAACTCATGGTCTTTTTGGAAGAAAAAGCGTTATGAGTGACAATCCTCGAAAAAGGAATATCCCTTTTTAATTTGACTTTCGCCACTTCGATTTCCACGAACTGTCTTCCAAACGCCTCGTAAAAGTCTACGTTCCTTAGAAAATACCACTTTTCCCCTTTTCTTTGAAAAGCTTTCTCTTCCAACAAAAATATCAATAGACGTCCCCTCATCGCGTAGCATAGACAACATTCAGAGTACTATGATCGAAGAGAATCTGATAGAAGTTCAAAAGGAAATGTCGCTCGGAAATGACTTCGAATTCGTATTGCCCGGCAAAGGGGATAGAACGAGTATTGCCCCTGAGAGTTGTGTCTTGATGTACAACCAGTGTGTGAAATACGGCTTGAAAATTCCATATACGGGCCCACTGACGGAGGTTTTGAGTTATTGGAACATTCACCCCTCACTACTTATCACAAGTGCTTGGCGATTTGTGATTGCCCTAATTTTCCTATCGACCTGGAGATTTTAGGGGCTCTATTTTCCTTAGGGCGATATAGCTCTAAAAGGTCTACTCACAGTTGGTAAAAGTTTCAGACCGCTGGGAGTCTCGCTGGAAATTTTTCTATAGTAAGTCTCAGAATAAACACTGGATGCGGAAGTTTTTCTTCATCAGATTTCTGAATAGGGATCTCCTTCCTGCATTTTCGGACGCTAACCAGGTGCCTTTTTTGAACGAGAAAATCCCACCTCTTCTTCACCACACCCGTTTTTTGCGTGCTGTGGCCCGTTATTGTGAGGCCCACTGTAGGAGCTTGTGGGTAGATGGTTTGGTGGAATACGAAATGTTGATATTGTCTGGTTTACTTATGGGTGAGTCAAGACGAGTCACTAGGCCCCTTTTGTTGGCGCGACAAGGAGTATCGTGGGTGGATTCTACATCAATTGTAGATTCCCATCTTCTTAAGGAGATTTCTACCGATCAGGAAATGCGGCCCAACGCAAAGAGGAGTGCGGGTGACTTTTTTGTCGAGTCTCGTTAGAAAAGGTTGAAAGCTAGACCGTCTAGTCTTCCTACGGAAGAAGGAGGGTTAGCGAAAACTAAAGGATGTGAACTATTTTTTATGCATTCCGAGATAGAAGAGGATTTGTCAGTCAATAGCCCGATAATCCCTAACGTCCATTGGAGTTGGGGAGAAAGGTACTCCGGAGGTGGGCCCCTTAGAGACAACTGGAAGTGCTCCGTACCCAGCCTCTCAGCGGTAAGAAGAGGTCCTGGCAACATATGTTTCTCCCCTTACTTCAAAGGGAACGTCGGGACGATCTCCTCAGGAGTCTCGGTATCTCCTACAAGATATACCAGATGAGTGTAGTACCCCACAACTCATTCGAATTGAGTCACTCACAATGGCAGAGGAGGAGGATTTTGAGGAGGGGTCAGTGGAGATCAGTGTAGGGAGTTGTCAATTTAATTTTATCGATCCTTAAGTGGCGCTACGACTAGCAGAGCAATTCGAGTTCCCTCCGTAACTTGTTCTTCGATCGATGCCTCCAGATCATATTGACAAGGCCATCCATTCTCTCTATCTTACGATAATTATCACTTTCATTTGAACTATGTTGAGTTCTTGTTACCCAGCGACTGTAATAAGCTCACCTCTTTTCAGGCCTCGACCTTGACTGAGTTTCACAGGAAATTGAGCGCAGAGCGTGATGAGCAGTTTTCTCGTATGGGTGGCCAAATGCTGGTGCTAAGAGACGCTTTGGAGAATCAGGGGAAGACCATCAGAGAAGAAAAAGATAAGCAGAACAAACATCTTCATGAAGACCTTACTTTGGCTCAAGCTCGTTGCAAAGGATTGGAAGCAGAGGCATGTAATCGAGGTGTGCGGTTAACAGCCACTGAGACATTAGCTTGCGTTCGGAAGGAGTCTCTTCGGAGTGCCAAACGAGAGATAGTCGATCTCAAGACTTCTACTGCCAAAGATACTGTCAACTTCTAACTTTCTCAGCGTAGACTGCTCGAATGTTTGAAGTGTGCTGAGGAAATTCTCCGGGAAGTCGGGCAATACGAAGCACTTCCTCTTGTTGAGGAGTCAGCAGGTTCAGATTCTGCCTAAGTTGCTTCCAACGCTTCCTTTGATTTCTTGTACTTTTGTGTCTTCTAAGGGAATGTTTTATTCCCTAACTCATTGGTATGTAATGATTTTTTAGTAAAGAACCCTCAAGAATTTCGTCCACTGGATTAGTTAGAATTTCATTCTTATATGGTGTACCTGACTAATCAGGATCTGGTGTTTAGTGGGGGACTTCCACGGTCGTGTTTGCCCATCTGGGGAATTTTATTCCAACTTTGGTGATGCACTCGTTCTAGGGATCTGGGCGACTAAGGACCACTGGTCGATTAGAGACTTTTAGGAATTGGGGTCATGTCTACCCGTTCGGAGACTTTTGTCCCAACTTAACGACACATTCATTCGGGAGGCCCAGGCGACTGAGGCCCTACGATTGGTTAAAAACCTTAGGAATTAGGGCCGTGTCCACTCGTTCGGGAAATTTCATCATAACTTAATGACACATTCATTCGGGAGGCCCGGGTGACTGAGGCCCTACGATTAGTTAAAAACCTTAGGAGTTAGGGTCGTGTCCGCCCGTTCGGGGAGTTTCATCCTAACTTAATGACACATTCATTCGGAAGGCCCAGATGACTAAGGTCCTTCAATTAGTTAAAAACCTTAGGAGTCAGGGCCGTGTCGGCCCGTTCGAGGAGTTTCATCCCAACTTAATGACGCATTAGTTTCGAATGTCTGGATGACTGAGGCTCTTCGACTGGTTGAAAACCTTAGGAGTTAGGGCCGTGTCCGCCCGTTCATGGAGTTTCATCCCAATTTAATGACACATTCATTTGGGAAGTCCGGGCGACTGAGACCCTTCAATTGGTTAAAAACCTTAGGAGTTAGGGTCATGTCCGCCCGTTCGGGGAGTTTTATCCCAACTTAGTGACATATTCGTTCGGAAGGTGGGGGCAACTGAGGTCTTACGATCGGTTAAAAACCTTAGGAGTTAGGGCCGTGTCCGCCCGTTCGGAGAGTTTTATCCCAACTTAATGACACATTCTTCGGAAGGTTTGGGCGACTGAGACCCTTCGATTGGTTAAAAATCTTAGGAGTTAGGATCGTGTTTGCCCGTTCGAGGAGTTTTATCCTAACTTAATGACACATTCGTTCGGAAGGTCTGGGCGACTGAGGCCCTATGGGGAATGCTTTCTTTGTTGGACATTAGAAATCCCGGGACGCGTGTAGTCGACAAGTAGTAGAAAACAGTGGAATCTTTTACCAAGGAAAAAGTGCTGGGTAGTTCGGGTCATAGGCCGTACAAATACTAGTGGGAATGTACGGCTCTTTCTAACCATCTTCGCTATGGACTTGGAGGATCACCCCTCCTGGTTCTTTTCATGACATTCTGGGATCAGGCCTATGAAGTGGCTCATTTTCCCGCAGTGCATTGCGCTTGTCAGGGAAGGCAGATTTCTTCCTTCCGTACTGATGAACTTCTGTAATTTTCCACTACGGACTAAAAATTCCTGTTCATCCTTGAGTCTTTTGCACTCATCGATCGTATGACTGTAGTCTCGATGGAAATGACAGTATTTAGACTTGTCTTTTTTAGGATCTTCTTCTGCCGCACGAGGAGGTCATCTGACATATGACTTGTTCTTTATTTGATACAAACCCATCGTGGGGTCTCGCTCAGCGGAGTAGAGACGCTGAACCTTTGTGAAGGCGGAACTCCTGGCTTGCCTCTTCTCGGAGAGGGTCGATGGGATGATCGGTTGTGTTCTTTTCTGTTAAGGCGGTTGCCTTGTCGATCGAACGTCTCTGCTTCTTCCGCGGTAATATATTTCTCCGCTTGGGAGTAACACTCTTGGATGGTTGCTGGGGGCCTCTTTGTGATAGAGACCTTCATATCGGAAGAACGTAAGCCCGTTAGGACGGCAGCCAAAGCGATATTGTGGTCCAAAGCGGGGACTTTCAACATTTCTATTTTAAATCTCTCCATGAAGTCTCTGAGAGGCTCTTCCCTCCGTTGTCGCAATAATAGGAGGGATGTGGATTTTCAATTAGCTCCTCGACTAATTACAAAGTGAGCCTCAAATTGTTGTCAGAGCTGTGTAAAACTCTTGATCTAAACGGTGATAGAGAATTAAACCAAACCAGAACATTATCTTTAAGGGTGGTGGGGAAGTGTTTGCACATCGCGGCATCCGAGAGGTCCCTGGAGACCATAACTGTTATGAAATGGGCAGCATGGTCGCGGGGGTCACTTGTCCCATCATACCGCTCCATGGGAGGTAGAAGGATATCCCTTGGCATTGGTTCTGACAAGATCTTTGCATCGAATGACGATTCGCTTAGAGAGTGTAAGGGATCATCTCTATTCTTCACGCCCACTCTTTTAAGTTTGGTGGCCACGAACTGTTCAATCTGCCTTTTCAGATCTTGGGGGTCATATTGGGAGACCACCGATGGTTCTAAGAATTCTTGTCTGGGTGGCTGCTTGTATTCGGATTCTGCAGCAGATGAGTGGTTGTCTGGCCCGAGGGCTCGACTGAGTCCTTCCAACTGTTTACTCATTCTTTGGATTCCACACACTAATCTTTCCATTTGAGGCTGGTCTGCCTATTCTGGTCCCAAGGCCATGACTGAGTCCTTCCAACTGTTTATTCATTCTTTGGATTCCAGACACTAATCTTTCTATATGAGGCCGTTCTGCCTGTTTTGGTCCCAAGGCCATGAATTGTCGTTCGTGGGTTACATGTTGCGGAATTAACTCCGGACGGGACGGTCGGGGAGAAAACACAAGATCGCGAATTGGAGGATTCGTTACTGGGGAAACGATAGGTTCAACGGGTATAGGGATGTGCCCCCTGCGGCAGAGATGGCTCTCGAAAACGCTCTAATCCTTGGAGGCATGATTATCGAAATGATCGAAACTTCTCTAGTCTGTTCCCACAGATGACGCCAATTTATTAGAAGTGAGTTATGGCTCCACAGATACTAATTCCTTCTTGACTCAAACAGTAGCCGTCAATGAGTGTATACACTTACAAAAACCACCGGAGGGTACTCCGATGGGGAGGCTCCGACACTCAAGTCAGTAAAGAGCGTTTTCGATTGAAATAAACAGACTGAGAGTTGAGGGAAGGTTGTTCTCTATGACCAGTATGCCCAAAGTGATAAGTCTAGAGAGCGTACCTGGTTCTAAGACCTTTAGGGATGATTTATACTTTTGAGAGACGTGCACCGCCGAGTGACTTCAACCCTACCTTCCTTATCGAATTGATCCGAGAATCTCGGGAGTTAATTCTATGAATTGATTACGATCTCTATTTATCGGTGAAACTACCATTTTAAAGAGGGGTACTTTCCTTACTTGAAAGATTCGGGATATGCCGTTATGAAATAGGAGACTGAAGTTAAGAAAGTTTTGATCTTCCTTTAAAATCGTTAGGGATGCTGTCTGCCGTTTGGTCGCTCGACAGTTATAGGGTCAATCGGGACTCGTCCAATTGGTATGCTGCTATTTGTTTGTCCGATCGGGATAACAGCCTTTGCTCGGTAAGTATCGTTCGGTGGACCCGGACGACTGAGATCTTGTAGTTCAGGAGGTCTAGGGGACTGAGGCCCTTCGATAGATTGATCTGGGTGACTGATACCCTTCGATAGATTATTGTAATGATTGTCAGATACAAATTCATGAACGCCCTTCGTGGACTTTTTTGAGAATTGACTTTTTTGGTTTGGGCTTTTGAGCCACGTCCCATCAGTATGCATAATGTGAACTATGGTTTCAGTTCTGACCCTTCGGTCTTGAAACTACCAACTTCCGTTTTTTTTTTTTTTTTTTTTCCTTTAATGGGACAATTAATGTGGCTGGTTAGAGAAAGAAGAAAAGATACATTTAGAAATCAACATGCTAGGTTAAACTTAGTAGTACAAATCATAGATAAGAAGGGAGAAAATATATTAAAGTGGTTTCAGTTTTGTCATTGAAGACCACCTAATTCTCCTGTTGATGAAGTGATACTGCACACCTTGAAAGTGCACTAAGAATAAGAGGAAAATCTACAAAAATTTTATGAGAGCTAATAGAATACGATATGATAAATGTTGACCTAGCTAGCGAAATGGCTTTCCATGTAGTTGAATGGAAAGAACGGATTCATGTAGCCGATTACAATGAAGTTGGGATAAAGGCTTAGTTTAGTTGAGTTGAATTTGTCTCTGATATGACATGACTTTGAGACCCATTTTGACCTGAAGTGTCTTAGGTTGTCCTAGTTTGATGGTGACATAATTATATTTGATCTGCTAAGATCCAAGATGTAAAGTTAACAACTACCCACTGAACTTCTATGATGTTCATTTACTAGGACCTTTTGCAAAGAGAAGCATGTACTTCTTCCTTGGATTATGGATTAGAATTTTAGATTATTAGCTTATCAGCAAATCACAATGTGCTTCTATATAGATAGTCCCAATTTATGCTTGTTATTTCTGCTAGTACTGTTACAAGTGGGGTACACTAAATGATCTGGATCAATAGGATGGAGTTCTTTACGTCACACAAGGTACCTAGCTGTAGCCTTGTAAGGATAAGGTGCCCAGGATGGAGGAAGTCTGTGAACTACACATTTTTATGCCTGTACGCGAATACATGGTGATAAACAAAGACGATATGCAGATGGACATAGCTATCTCTCATCTTGCCCTCTGATGAAACATGAAACATTATAGAAACAAAGCTAATTCAATATTATATTTAAAGGGCCCAATTAAATCCGATTCGAATTAGGTTGGATTCTTAAAAGACTATACGCAAAAGTTAAATTTGAAACTTTATTTAAGAGGTATCAGTTGATAAATATCTTTTATTATAGATATATAGTTAGTATCTCAATTAATAAAAAAATAAAAATAATAAAAACCCTACATAACAACCTCAATAAGCAAAAAGAACAATAAACTAATTCCAAGGATTTATTTTTAATAAATTAGAAAATAATTACAAAATTAAAAAAAAAATACTTATAAAGCAAGTTTTAATGTGCATTGACACCTGCAAATTTTCACATTATTTCACCAAATCTGCACTTACTAGTTTGTCCATAAGACGTAGTTGAATACCTTTTTCTTCTAGTATTTCAAGATCATTCAATACTAAAAAAAAAAAAATTTGAAGAGATGCAAAATGGAAATAATTTATATCATATATACTTTGAATAGATTATAAATGTATATAATTTGAACTTGCCTTTGAAAGCCAAATCAAATTAATTTATTTAGTAAGTGATAAATTGAAAATTTTCAAATAAAAAAAAAAAAAGAGGGAAGCTTTCATGAAATGAGCATATGTATTACATTTTTTGTATGATATAAGCGGAATGATAAAACCTTGTGCTTTGCTTGTTTTTAGTCATATTGGCAAATAAAATGTAATTTAGGCAAAGTAAGATTTTTGAATATTTGTTTGTTTACCTTCTCTTACATCTTAAGTAATTCCTACCCAAATTTTCAAGGATTTCTTTGATGATAAGTAAATCTCTTAAAAAAAAGAATAAAAAAAATTAAGAGGATTTTTAAGGTGAGGATAAAGAAGAAAAAGATAATTCCTAAATATAGAAAGCATGAAGATACACAGAAATATATATACAATTTGAGAAATTAAAATCTGTACAAATAAAAAAATAATCAAAATCTGCAGTAAAAATACGTAAATTAAAATACACAATTGTGATGTATGTTTAGGGATATTGAGATAATAGAGTTTTATAGTAACACTTGGGAGTGTTTGGTTAAAGTGAGTTGGAATCAAGAATCAAATTAAAATCTATATAATTTGTTTGGATTAATAGAATGAAAATTGGGTATTCATGAATTAAATCCACAAATTATGTTTTTTGAAACTCATTTCCAAGGTTTTGATTCTAAATCCAATTCCAATTTTCGAGTCTAAACCAAACGCCTCTTAGTATTATCCCATTTATATTGTTATCTCTCGTATGTCATTTGTCCGAAACACTCTCTCTCTCTCTCTCTCTCTCAATGGAAGGCAAAATGGGTAGGACAAAACAGAGGATATGCAGTGTTTTAGTTGCTGTATTATTACTTATATTTTCATGTCTTGGTGTGGATGGAACAGAGCAATCTCAAACAAACATTACCAAAGGAATGAAGAGTTGCAATATGTATAAAGGCTCATGGGTGTGGGATGATTCATACCCTCTTCATGATTTTTCAAAATGTCCTTATCTTCCCAAAGACTTTGATTGTTTGGGGTATGGTCGTCCGGATCAAAACTATCTCAAATATAGATGGCAGCCTAAGAATTGTAACTTGGCCAGGTATTTTCTCTCTACAAAATGCAATATTGGCATGCATATTTATACATATGTTAATGTTCTTGTGTTGTATTTATTTTATGATTGAAATTCAGTACTATTAACTGTACATAAGGTCCGGAGTTTCTACGATCTTCATGGATTGTAATTGTTGAATTGTCATCCAATAGTTATCAATAATTTTATCGTTCATTTTATAAGAATAATTGCTGTTCAAAGGCTATCTAAGAATTACAACTACTATGGGTATCAATACCTTTGGTAATTGTTGAAAATCCCTTACTTTAGTACTCTTGTTAGCGGACTTTATTTATGTTAGTGTTACACTATAAGTTTTAGAATTTATCATAGCATTTGATTTGGTATTTATAAACACCTTTCTCAAAAAAAAAAAAAATAGTCACGTATAGTTACATATAAAAATGGATTCAATGTCAGCCAAATAAATTTTTTTCTCAATAGAAGAGATGATAGAATGAATTGTAAAGATTGTAAAGTTATACCGAGAAAAAATATAGCAACTGAGTATAGATTCTTAGTTTTAGATATGCATGTGCCTAAAAGGCAAAAAAAAGTATCGTCTGTTTGTAGATTCAAGAATTAAGTGATGAAATCTAAAAAGAGAAAAGACAATAACTTTTAGAGACGAATTAATTCAAGTAGCAAATTGGTCCACTAATGAGGATTAGAGATAATGTGGAAAGACATGTTTACTAATATTAAGAGTATACGTAGGAAGATGGTTGGTGTATCTAAGGATCAAACCCCAATAAGTAAGAAGTCATGATTATAGAATGAAAAAATACAAACCGATATCCAAACTAAATGAAAGTATTATCGAAATCTTAAAAGTAATAGTAGTAGATGCATATGAAAAATGCAAAGTGCAAAAAAGGAGATGAAAAAGATTATTCACTAATCAAAGAGTAAGGTGTATGATGAGTTATACAAGAGACTAGAGACTAAAGATGGAGAAAGAGAAATCTATAGAATTGCTAAACTAAGGGAGAGAAAAGGTAAAAATTTAAATGGTGTTAGGTGTATTAATAGTAAAACCAATAGTATATTTGTAAGGAATGATGATATAAGAAAGCATTAGAGAGACTATTTTGATAATTTTTTAATATTAAGAGTACAGTAGATATAGGAAATACTGAAATACCTGTAAAAAAATTAATAGAGATTTTAAACGTAAAATTCGCCCCTATGAAATTAAGGAGGTTTTAAAAAGAATGAAAAATAAAACTATAAAATCTGATAGCATTCCTATTGAAGTGTGGAAATATTTGGGTAAATTTTGTATAATGATATTAACAGATCTTTTCAACAAAATTTGGCAAATCAAGAGAATGTCTAAAATATGGAGGGAGAGCATATTTGTACCACTATATAAAAATAAAGAAAACATACTAGATTATTCCAACTACAAAAGAAGTAAACTTATAAGTCATACCATGAACTTATGGGAGAGAATGATAAAGTATAGATTGAAATTAGAGATAAGTGTGTTTTAAAATCAATTTCAATTTATATCAAGAAAATTTACCATGGAAACAATCCACTTGTTAAAATATTTGATGGAAAAATATAGAGTACAGAAGAAAGAACTACATATAGTATTTATCGACTTAAAAAAAGCATATGATAGGATTTCTAGAAGCATATTATGGTAGACGCTGATGGAAAAAAAGATTTCCTTGAAATATATTAATTTTATTAGAGATATATGTGAAATAGTTTTAACTAATGTAAAAACTTGCGAGTGTCTGAGTGATAGCTTCTCTATTAACATTGTATTCTATTAAAATTTGATATTAAGTCATATCTTTTTTACAATAGTAATCGATAAAATCATAAAAAGCAACCAAGATTAAATGTCATGGTATATTTTTTTCACATATGATATAGCGTTGATTGATGAAACTAGAAAGTATATTTGTGTTAAATTAGAATTATAGAGGGTCACACTAGAATTTAAATGGTTTAGATTAAGTAAAAAGAAAACTGAGTATATGTGATATAAGTTTAGCTACAATAATTAAAATGATGAAAAAATGATTAAATTAGAAGGAAAAGATGTATCAAAAAATGAACGCTTTAAATATATTGGTTTCATCGTTCAAAATAATGGTAATGTAGATGGGGATATGAATTATAAGATTCAAACGGGTTGGATTAAATGAAGAATGGCATATGGAGTTTTTTGCAATCGCACGATATTGCTGTCTTTGAATGGAAAGTTCTATAGAACTGTAATAAGATCTACACTATTGTATGAAACTACGTATTGGGTTATCAAATAATAACAGGAGTAGAAAATGTTTATAGCAGAAATGAAAATATTTAGATGGATGTATGACAAAACTAAAAGAAATAGAATTAAAAACAAAAAAATTCGTAATAAATTAGAAGTTAGTTCAATTATAGATAAAATACGAAAGTGTCATCTAAGATAATTTAAACATGTGTAAACAAGAGTCAGAGACGTATCGGTTAAGAGTATCAAAAACTTAACTATAGAAAATTTAGTAAAACGTAAAGGTAAACCATTAAAAACTTGAATACTAATTATTCGTAAAAAAATGATAGTTAATAGTTGAGATGAGGAGTTGGTTTTAGATATTAATGAATGGTATAGAAGAATCCACACAAATTAAACCAACATTCTCTCCTTTTTTTTTTCTTTTTTTAATTTTTATTTTATCTTATTTTATTTATTTATTTATTTTTAATTTTCCTCATATTTGTCTCTCAAATTGTTCATCCCAATTGTTGGGATTAAACTCCAAATTGTTGTTATTGCTATAGTGTTACACTATATGTCATATGTTCAAATAAGTTATATAGATATAAATAAAATAATTTTGAGAAAATAATAAAGAGTTTTTTATTTGCAAACCTGTAATTAGAAATAAGGAAAACAAATACTCTTATATGTTGATTCGACTCTTTTAAGCATTTTTTGCATTAAAATATTTCTAAATGCTAAATTATTTTCTAAAAAAAATAAAGGCATAAAAGGGGTATTTAAATATATATAACAATTTTTATATAAATGAATTGCTCTGTTAATTGTTGTAAGATAAATGTGGCTTTTGGTGAGATTAGATTTTGAAATAACTCATTTTCAATGTGAAAAACTGCTCCTTCTCTTTTGGAATCCAGGTAAATTGTAGTGAGAAGGGTAGAATTGGCAATTTTGTATAAATTATTATTTCTACCTTTGCTATTTTTTATACTCTCTCTCTTTCTCTCCCCCTCTCTCTCCCTCAAATGAATAGTTATTGAGCAAAAATCCAATATAAGAGTTTAACTTCTTGACTTTTGTCGGTTTTCGTGAGAAAAATTATCTGCATTTTATTCTAAATTTTGTATTTTCTTACTTTTTAGGATATGGTTAAATTTGAGTGTTAAACCATTTATTTGAGAAGATAATTTTACGTAGAAATGAGTGACATAAGAGAATATAATATGAAACAGTTAAATTAATACATTATTATTATTATTATTATTATTATTATTATTATTATTATTATTATTATTATTATTATTGTTATTGTTGTTGTTATTGTTGTTGATGTTATTATTGTTGCGGATGTTGTTATTGTTATTATTGTTGTTATTATTATTTTAAATTTATATAAATAGTTTATCTTTATTTCTTTTTTTTTCATTATCTGAATTTTTTAGTTTTATTTTTCTATTTTTAATTTTAATTTTAAATTTTAATTTTAAATTTATATAAAAACATAGAGATAGACCGTTGAAAACTTGGATACAATGCATTCATAAAGACATGATAGATATGGATTTAGTCAAAAAGATAGTCTTAGATAGAAATGAGTGACGCGCGAAGATCTATACAAATTAAATCATCATTTATTTATTTATTTATTTATTTATTTATTTATTTTGATTTCTCTTTATTTATTTATTTATTTATTATTTATTTAATTTTATTTAATTTTTATTTATTTACTTTTTTTCTTCGTATTTGTCTCTCAGATGATCGACCTCAAAATTTTGAGATAGAAAGTCTAAATTGTTGTTATTGTTTATTTTTTCTCTCCTCTCTTCTATATTAGTTCCTCGTACAGTCGATTTTAAAATTTTAAATTAAATCACAGTTTGTTTTCATTGTTTACAAAGTAAACATAGCTCACAATTTCTTCCCTTACTTTCACTCTCGAGAATTCTTGCAACTAGTATTTTTTATTGCAAGCAAAATTGTAACATAGTTGTACTTAACCACTTCCACATCTCTAGGTACTATAATTAAAATGAGAAAAATGGAAGTGTTGCGATGGGTGATGTACCTTTTACTTGGTATGGTTGGGCTCCTAAATATGCATTTTGTCTTGTGGAGTGGAGCGTTATTTTGAAAACAAATGTCGGTGCTCTTAATTTACAGATTTAATGGAGTAGATTTCTTAAAGAGATTAAAGGGAAAGAAAATAATGTTCGTTGGAGACTCTATAAGCCTTCAGCACGGGCAGTCACTCATATGTCATCTCCATGCAGCTGTGCCTTCTTCAAAAATTACTGCAGACGACCCCGACATTGTGAGATTCGAGGTAAACTCAAAATCTCTTTGAATGACATTGCTATTTTAGTAGAGGTGTGAAATGAGCTGATTGTTGCACCCAACATATCTCTTTCTTTTTTTTCTTTTACTTGATCAAATGGTATCTGAATTATCTGACTAATTCGATTCGAATACTATAACACTCATTTAGTGATTGGCTCCCCTACATATCTCACCGAGCACTCTAAATAAGTCAAGACAAAAGACCCTCAACACAAATTTTGTTCAAACCTAAGTCACTTATTTAGTTGAACACTCCAAGTAAATTTTAATTGATATACCCATATAGAAAGCTAATCCCATGTGGAAACTCAGGTCATTTCGCTAAATGAAATAGCGAAACCAGGGCTTTAATGAGTAGAGTCATGAGTTTTGCATGAAGAGCTTGGTTCATTAACAGCACTAATCATACTTAAAAATTCTTGGTAATAATGTGGGCCACAGTTCCGCTTGATAGCTACCTTGTATTTTATCATAATGAAATGCTTAACAGAAGTGAAAATTTAAGATTTTTTGCTCCCAATCCTTCGAAAATGTTAATGGTCTAACAACTATTTACAATATGCTTCGTTTGCAAATAGGTCAGAATTCACAATCATGCATCAAGTCTTTTACACTAGACTTTCAGTTTGGCTTAGTTGTAGTTCTTAGGAAAGCTTTTACTTGTCCCTAAGATTCTTTAATATTTAATATGTTGAAATACGAAAATACATTTATATTGGGTAAGGTATATAAAATTCTTCTAACAAGAGTCCCATGCAATATGTTCGAACTATGCAGGATTATGATGTTACAGTGATCGTCTCCTTTTCAGAATATTTAGTGGATATTGAACAAGAACAAGTTGGTAGAGTACTAAAGCTAGATTCTATCAAAAGTGGTCAAATATGGAAGGACATTGACATATTGGTCTTTAACACATGGTTCTGGTGGCCCAAGAACGATGGACCGTGAGTAGCAAAATCAATGCAAAAAATCGAAGAGATCAATTGATCTGTAGTATTGTTGTAAACTTTCAAAATGGTTTTGTTGCAGATGGGATTATATTCAAGATGGTAATAAAATTGTGAAGCACATGGATCCTATGAAGGCTTTTCGCAAAGGCTTAACGACATGGGCTAAATGGGTTAACTCATCCATTGATCCAAGTAAAACCAAGGTTTACTTTCGAGGAATTACCCCTATGCATGACAAGTAAGTGAACCCATCCTTTTCCATAGATTTTGATTTTGTATGGTAAATACTTCACACTTTTATATTGCTTAAGTTTCCAAAAGCATTCTTGGCCAAATGTAACCGGATGGTTCTAATTCATAAGGCAAATTTCTAATGTTTTTTTATTTATGTTTACTCAGCGGAGGAGAGTGGGGTGAACCAACAGCCAATGCCTGCTTCAATGAAAGAGAACCTATAAGAGGATCAACATACCCAGCTGGTCTACCACCACAACAAAAAGTGGTAAAATCGGTTCTAAAAACCATCACAAAGCCTGTAACGTTGCTTGACATAACAACACTCTCACAGCTGAGGAAAGATGCACATCCTGGCATTTACAGAAACGGCAGCCCAGACTGCTTGCATTGGTGCATTCCGGGGATTGTTGAAACTTGGAATCAGCTCCTTTATGCAACCCTTTTGTAGTTACCCTCCTTACCGCAAGCTCATTATTACAACCCCCCCAAATTTTGAAATATCTTGTTCTTTGAGTATGTCCATTAAAATTCTTATGGAAATATAATAAAAGTTATTATTAAAAGTAATGAAATATAAAAACGTTAATCACATTATTAAATTATTCAAAAGTCATCAAAAAATTAAATATTCATCATTGTGAATTTCGAAATATTATAAGTTTCACCGGGTTTGATCCAACCTCAAAAGTTCAATTAACATGATATAGTGATAGAAACAGTCGTAGCAGGCATATGTGTGGTATGGGGAGAAACTTTTAAGGAAAAAAAAAATTAAAAGGGTAAATTTCAAAAATGAATATTACTTCCATGATATTTTTTTCTTTTGCTATTGAATCAGTGAAAAAAGAAAAAAAAAATTACTTCCATAATGTTCAACATATTGGTTTTTGGTTATTTGTCACTAATAATAAATAAATAAATAAATAAATGTTTTTCTAAAAATTAAATTAATTTTGTGTTTTTAGCACATTAATTTTAATTTTTCTCTTTTTAAAAGAACCAAAATTAGTTTTTCCTTCAAAATTAAGAAAATTATTTTTTAAAAAATTAATTTAATCCATAATTTTTTCTGTAAAACGTTGATTTTAAATTGTCTTTGTCTAAAGAAACCAAATCTATTTCTCTTTCTATATGACCAAACACATCAATTAGTTTTTTGTCACTAAAAGGTTAATTTGATTCATATTTTCTATTTTCAAATATATTGATTTTAATTTTTTATCAAAAAACTAAATATAGTTTTTCTCTTTCTAAAACTTAATGCATTAGTTTTCTCTCTAGATTAAAATACATTAATTTTATGCTTTTTTCCCCTCTAAAAACATAAAATTTAATTTTTCTCTATATAAAACTACTTACAAAGTAAATTTATTTAATATTTTTCTATCTGAATATATTATTCTAAGTTTTGGCTTTCTAGAAATAATAAATTTAGTCTTTCTATTTTCAAAACTAAGGACATTAATTTATTGTAAAAAATTAATTTAATTCATACATTTTCTCTAAATACATTAATTATAAGTTTTATTCTCAGTAATACTAAATCTAGTAATTATCTCTCAATAATTAAGCACATTAATTTTCATTCACTAAAAAATTATTTCGTATTTTCTTTTTCTAAACACACTTATATGAAGTTTTTTCTTTAAAAAAAAAATTTAGAACTTCTCTCTCTAAAACTATATATATATATATATATTGATTTTCTCCATTTGAAGTCAATTTAATTTAGATTTTCTCTCTCTAAATATGAAGATTTTATATTTAGAGAGAAAAAACCTAAATTTAATTGACTTCAAATATATGTGTAGCAATTCAGTATAAACTCCTAGTTTTAAATATACAAGTGCCTAAAAGGCCAAAGAAGTATCGTTCTTTTGTGAAGTCAAGAATTAAGTGATGGAATCTGAAAGAAGAAAAGTTGACTACTTTATGAGACAAATTAATTCAAATAGTAAATTGATCCACTAATGATGATTCAGAAACAATATGAAAAGAGATATCTACTAATATTAAGAGTATAAATAGAGTGGTTCTTGGTGTTTTTAAGGATCATACCCCAATAGGCAAGAAATCACGGTGGTGGAATGAAAAAAATATAAATTGTTTATCCAAACCAAACGAGAGTGTTATAGAAACCTTAAAGAAAATAGTGATAGTGATGCATATGCAAAAAAAAAAAAAAAAGAAAGAAAAGAAAAAGAGATGAAAAAAATTATCCACGAATCAAAGAGTAATATATATAATAAACTATATAAGAGATTAGAGACTAAAGATAAAGAAAGAGAGATCTACAGAATTGTCAAACTAAAAGAGAGAAAGAAAAAAAATTTAAATGGTGTTAGATGTATTAAGAGTGAAACAAATAATATATTTGTAAGTAATGAAAACATAAAAAAGCGTTTGAGGGACTATTGTGATAATCTCTTTAATATTAAGAGTACAATGATATAGGAAATATAGAAATACCTATAAAAGAGGTTAATGAAAATTTTAAACGTAAAATTCATCTCTATGAAGTGAATGAGACCTTAAAAAGAATGAAAAATAATAAAATTATAGTACCTAATGGTATTCCCATTGAAGTATAGAAATGTGTGCGTGAATTTAATATAGTAATGTTAATAGATTTTTCAAAAAAAAATGGCAAATCAAAAGAATACCCCAAGCATGGAAAGAGAGTATACTTGTACCACTATATAAAAATAAATGAGACATACAAGATTATTCCAACTATAAAGAAATTAAAATTATGAGTCATACCATAAAACTATGGGAAAAAGTAGTATAATATATGTCACACCCCGATCCGTGTCCAGAGGCCGTGAACAGTCGCCCGTTACCTCAAACACCGGCCCAACCCCGCCACGTATTCTCAAGATAACGCAAGGCTAATCATAAATTTCAGCTATAAATATTTTATTAGTATTTAAATACAAAAGTCATCAAATATATATATACTGCAAAAAAAAAGTTCCTTTATTTCGTACAGTCATTTTAACATGATCAACTAATATTCTCAAAGAGACAACAGAAGTTCCATACCGTGATACGTCTCTAACGATAGTCTTTGAAATTTGTGTACATCGATGTCTATCAACGTGTCCATCTAAATACTATCTCTATAAAATTTAAGGGAGTGAGGGGTAAGTAAAATTATTTACTCAATGATTGAATAGTCGTAACATGTAGTTAATAAGTGGTGTGAAAATTGAGTATTAAAATCATATATATATATATATATATATACTTTATACCATATTTCAAGTATGTATGACAATTTCAAACACATTTCTCTAGCATCATCATCCATAAAATATATGCATCCAAATTTTCTATCATAAATCATAGAGTCATGCCAAAACAAGCTCTCAGCAAAGGTCTGTCTCGACCAATGACAAGCTATCAAGGGTTTTTCTTTTAAACGGATAAACAACCCTAACCTTGGCATTAGTATCGGACCTCCCCAAGTGTAGATTGAAACGTCATTCAGTCCTCCCCTTTCAGTTCAACTTGGCTAGTCCGAAAATCTAGTATCATATACACGCCACCTAACCATGTAAAGTGTCTGCATCTCGATGACATCGCAACCGTGCGACTATCTATAGAACGAGACGGGTCTACTATAGCATACGAGGTGAGTCTGCGCGGGATAATGCCTATTGTATCATAATATCATGGCTATAAGTACTATCCCCGATCTATGATCAAGAAGATTTAGGTATTAATGCCTAAGAATCTAATCTCGCATCAAAATCATCAATCAAACAATCGTGCCATATAAGTTAAGGAAAATTATGAAATCCGATACCTCATGTATTTTCATATAAATATTATCAAAGTACATTTCATGGTTCAAACACGACACATATATTTTTTATCAAAATTCATGGATGCATATTTAAAAGAAATTTTTGGGATACTCAATTTATCACAAAATCGATACCAAACTATTTAACAAGTCATTTCATAATTTATTTTATAAATCATGTTTTGAAAATGATAAAACATGGTTTTGCTTATTAACTATATGGTAATAGTAAGAACCACTCACATGTACGAGAAGGGTACACCACTTCCCTAAAACCTTATTACTCAACTGAGTCGCCCCTTTAGTGTAGTTTAATCGTCTACTCTTAAGACAACAACATATATATGTCAATCTCCTCTATTTCTTTCAATAATTTCATCCAAATTTGATTTAGCCCGATTCTAATTTACCCTAATTTCTTTAAACCTGTACATCTACAATTTATTTTTTTTTCAAGTTCTACTCTTGCGCAGTCTTAGGAAAAATGACATAACTTTCTTGATATAACTCAGAATTGAGTGATTCAAATTGATAATTAAAGTTAAGATATATATCTATATTTTTCATGTTTAACTCATCTCAAAATTCTTATAGCAATAATTTATAGAATTTTTATAACTTTTCGGTCTAAGTTCCTAAAACTAATTCTTCACAGTTTTGGAAGAATTTCCATATCTCCCTATGTACTTCTCCAATTTAATTGATTCTTATTTCAAATTGAAGAGAAGACATAGATCTAAAAATTTATAGTTTAGACCATTCTCATATTTTAAACGTATAATTTCATAAAAGTCCATTTTCATCTCAGTTTCGATTTTAAAACTACTTCTGCACAGTTTTAGTAAAAAATATCATAACTTTGAGCATACTACTCCGATGCAAGTGAATTTTATCTCCTTTTAAAAATAAGACAGAGATCTAAAAGTTTCATGTTTTTAGTTTTCCCTAATTCTATCTAAAATTTATCTTAATATTTAAATCAATATACTGGTCGTGCATAGGATAGTGAATATAATATCGATTTTTACATTTTCTTCTAAAAATCACCATAATTTCATTTCTTAATGAACAATTTTGTGCTATAGCTCATTTTAAAGATTAGAAAGTCTAGTTTTACCAGAACCAAACCAATCTAAATTTTGATCATCACAGATTAAGATATCATAGAATCACTACAGCTCATTGATCATACTAGTTTATTTGAACAAACCTACTTCATGGGATCAATTTAATCCAATGTATACTTAAAGAAGAATGTATTACAACTTTAATAAGATCTTGACATCCAAATATTCATCACCAACACTATTCTTTAGCACTTGATCACCATATCTTGCAACACATATACATCAACATAAAAAAAAAAAAAAAAAAAAAAAAAAAAAAAAAAATCTCTACATCATGCTAATGCTATCTAAACAATTAAAATTTTATTAACCAAAGATTTTTCTTACTTCTTCAACACCTCAAGTTCTTAGATGAACACAAGAATTCCTCTCTTTTCTTACTAAAAATTTCATCCAAGTGAGGTGAATGGAAGAGAAAATGAATAAAATAGTTGGTTTTGGTCTTTATATAAACCAAAACAACATATCTTAACCCTTGATTTATTTTGCATGCTTTATCTCATCCTACACTTGTTAAGACTCCTCTATATACTTGAAATGGCTGCAAGCAACCACCATGCATGCAAAGGAAGTGTCAAATTCGGGCAAAGGAAAGAAGACACAAGAAACCACTAAAAAAAACCTTCCAATCACATTTCATGCATCATTTTATTCTTTACAAACAACCTTCTTCAAACTTTGGTAGTGGAATGTCCTATGTGATCACTAAGTGTGCTATTGGCCAATGGTTGATCTCCAATTGTCATTCAATGGCTGGTTTTGTAACTTAGTCTCTCAAATTCTCATATTTATACTTTAGTCCCTGAACATTCTAAAATTATAAATTTGACCCTGTGCGATTTCTAATCTAAAATTTTTTTAAAATTTCAAATTCACTTCTTTATACTTATACTTAACTGTTTTAACTTTCGTTAGTCATTTTTAATGATTTTAAGGTTTGCCGGCACTTTTCGAGAAATCTTTCAGCTTACCGATAAAATTTTCGATTTAAGCGATTTTAAGGGCAAAGTTTTAGAAATTTCAAATCATGTGTCTCAAAATGGATGCAATATCATATATATAAATCTAAGGAGAGTAATAATACACCGAGAGTCGATGTTACATTTTCTAACCCCCTAAAATAAAGTTTTGTCCTCGAAACTATACATCGAAAAGTTCGGGGTACTGTCTCCTTATAGTATCCTCCGGTTCCCAAATCTGTTCCTCGACTTGGTCACTCCTCCACAAAACTCGTACCAAGGGCACCCCTTTGCTTCTTAGCTTCCTGGTCTGCCTATCAAGTATAGCCACAGGCTGAATAGTAAAACTCAGGTCGTCTCTTAGCTCCACTGGTGGAGGTTCTAGCACATGAGAGGGATCAGGTAGATATTTTCTCAGCACAGAGACATAGAATACGTCGTGAATACGTGCAAGTTCAGCTGGTAGATCTAATCTATAAGCTAATTGAGTTTCCCTTGCTGTTTGAATCATATCACTCATTTCCAGGGAGATACCCGTAAAAAGACTATATCTCCCTCCTCGAACTCAAGAGGTCTCTGCCGTCTATTGGCATAACTCTTCTGTCTATCCTGAGCAGCCTTCATCCGAGTACAGATGACCTTCACCTTTTCTCGAGTCTCCTCAATTAGCTCAACACTGCTGAGTCGTCTCTCTCTGACCTCATCCCAGCATAATGGTGTCCTACACTTTCTCTCGTACAAGGCCTCGTATGGTGGCATCGCAATACTGGCTTGATAACTATTGTTATATACGAACTCCACCAATGGGAGGTGCTGCTCCCAACTACTTCTGAAATCCATCACACATGCCCTCAGCATGTGCTCTAATGTCTGGATGGTCCTCTCTGACTGACCATCTATCTGGGGGTGGAAAGCAGTGTTAAAGTGTAGCCTGGTACCCATGGCCTCCTGTAGTTTCTGCCAAAACCTCGAGGTAAAATGAGAATCTCTGTCTGACACAATCGACACAGGAACCCCATGAAGTCTGACTATTTCACTTATATATATGCGAGCCAAACCCTCCAGTGGATAGCAGCTACGAATGGGTAGAAAATATGCGGACTTGGTAAGTTTGTTAATAATCACCCAAATAGCATCATGTCGTACTAGAGTCTGCGGAAGTCCCACAACAAAATCCATCATAATATGTTCCCACTTCCATTCGGGAACATAAAGTGGTTGAAATGGACCAGCTGGCTGTTGATGCTCTATCATTACCTGTTGGCATACCAAGCATCTGGCTATAAATTCAGCAATCTCCCGTTTCATTCCGGCCCACCAATAACTCCCTTTGATAGTTCGGTACATCTTAGTACTACCTGGATGCATCGCATAGGCAGAAGAGTGGGCCTCCTCTAATATAGCACTCCTGAGATCGTTATCATTCAGAACCCAAAGTCGGCCTCTGAATACTACGAGTCCATCCTCTCGGACTCTAAAATTTCCACCGTTTCTTCTATGGACCCTCTCACCAATACCCTGGAGCTCCTCATTTGAACCCTGGAGCTCTCGAGTGTGGTCAAGAAGAGTCAGCCTCACCTCAAATCTAGCTAGAAGTGCACCATGCTCATCACTAGCTAAACTAACTCCCAACGAACGGAGTCCCATAAAACACAAGATGTAGGCACTCTTGAAAGATAAGGAAGAGGATAACTTGCAGTTCAGAGCATCCGCAACTACATTCGCCTTGCCAGGATGGTAGTCTATAATAAGGTCATAATCCTTGAGAAGCTCTAACCATCTCCTCTGACTCAAATTGAGCTCCTTCTGCGTGAATAAGTATTTCAGGCTCTTATGGTCTGTATACACCCGACATGTCACCCCATAGAGATAATGTTGTCATATCTTTAATGCAAAGACTATGGCTGCCAATTCGAGATCGTGGGTTGGATAGTTCAGCTCATGCATTTTCAACTGTCTAGAGGTGTATGCAATAACCCAATCGTCTAGCATCAGTACACAGCCCAAACCCTGTCGGCTGGCATCACTGAACACTACATACTCCCAGCTGCTGGTGGGAAGGGTTAGAATCGATGCTGAAGTCAATCGCTGTTTGAGCTCCTAAAAGCTCTCCTCACAACGGTCATCCCAGACAAACTTGACTCCCTTTCATGTCAAGTTAGATAATGGGGCAGTAATCTTGGAGAATCCCTCCACAAATCTCTAATAGTATCCGGCAAGTTCGAGAAAACTCCTGACCTCAGTAATTGTCTGTGGCTGCTCCCACCTCATAATGGCTTCAACCTTTTGCGGATCAACATAGATACCCTCTGCAGAAATAATATGCCCTAGGAAACCGATCTGTCTAAGTCAGAACTCACACTTGGAGTACTTGACATATAATTCCTTCTCACGGAGCATCTGTAGTACGACTCGAAGATGCTGGGAGTGCTCCTCATCACTCCATGAGTATACAAGTATGTCATCAATAAATACTATGACAAATCGGTCGAGGTAGTCGTGGAATAACCGGTTCATCAAATCCATGAATGCGGTTAGGGCATTCGTCAGTCCAAACGGCATGACCAGAAACTCGAAATAACCATATCTCGTACGGAAAGTAGTCATGGGTACATCCTCGCCCCTGATTCGTAACTGATGATACCCAGATCTCAGGTCAATCTTCGAGAAGACTCGGGCTCCCTGAAGTTGATCAAACAGATCATCTATACACGGTAACAAGTACCGATTCTTGACGGTCACTCTGTTCAATTGACGGTAATCTATGCAGAGTCCGAAAGAGTCATCTTTCTTCTTTACAAATAGTACCAGAGTACCCCAAGGTGAAGTGTTTGGTCGAATAAACCTCTTATCCAATAATTCTTGCAGCTGGACCTTTAGCTCTCTCAACTTAGCTGGTGCCATTCTGTATGGCAAAATAGAAATTAGTGCTGTCTCGGGAGCTATATCTATCTTAAAATCAAACTCTCGGACTGAAGGTAGTCCAGGTAGTTCCTCAGGGAACACATCCACAAACTCCTGCACCACTGGGACCTCATCAAGCCTTGGGCCTTCTACTATGGTGTCTATTACATGGGCAAGGTAGGCTGTACATCCTCGGCGTACCAATCGCCTAGCCTCTAGTGCTGAAATAACATATCGGGAAAGTACCCTTCTCTCTCCCGCAAATATCAGTGATGGCTATCCCGACCTTCGAAACTCTACTTCCTTAGTGAAACAGTCAACAACGGCTCGGTGAGAACTCAGCCAGTCCATCCCTAAGATGACATCAAAATCAGATATGTCGAGAGGTATTAGATCTGCCTCTAAAATCACCTCCCCAATCCATATCTCGCAGCCCTAGTAAACAGAATCCCGAACCAACTGCTCGCCCAATGACATGATAACCAATATCTCTTCAATCAATGGAGAGAGTTATCTATCAAGGTGTTGAGCAAACTGGGTGCTCATATATGAAAAATTTGACCCGGTGTCTATCAAAACTCGAGCGTTAACTCTGGAGATTTTCATGGTACCTAATGGCGAATTTAAATAAAAGAGGATCATCAACCTTTATTTACTCCGGAAGTCAACATGAGAACATATATATACATATACATATCAAAAGGATTGAGACTTCTAACATCTTAGCATGTCGAGAATTACATGAGTCATTATAGTACATCATGCCTCAAAATAACTGTTAGAAAATGAAACCTATACAGAAGAGTCTACCGGAGGGTTACCTGTAATCACTTCAGGATTGGTTTGGGCTTCCTCGTGCGTCATTGCAAAGATGCGAGCTTGAGTCCTCGACTGCTGTTGCTGAGGAACGGGGACAGTGTTGCTCCCGGCCACAGTCCATGGAGCAGTAAGAATGGATGGGGCAGATGAGATATAAGTGAAATCGTGCAAAATGGACGTGTTGAATATTCAGTTTCTATAGCTTAAACTAGAAATTATTGAATGGAAGGATCTCTTTTAAAATGTAGCTAGGTATAGCAAAATAAGGATTAAGTGTAAAGACATTATCCATATCCAAAATTGGATTAATAATGATCAAATAGAAGAGTATATATTAGGAATCAAAGAATCAAATGAGTAATGAAAAGAAATTTAGGAGAGACTAACCTAATAAATTCATATTCCTATATTGTTATGGTAGGTTCAACACAATATGTTAAAATCAACATTGAAAATGTCTATAAAATAATTGAAAGTTTTGAAATTACATACCTTACTATTCTAGCTCTCTTCCCGATCCACGTCTTGTCTTTTTTTTTTTAATTTTCGCATGAAAGTGTCTATAAATAATGACTCATTTTCATTTTCTTGGCCTTAAAAAAACACTATTAAAAATAATAAAATAGTTTAAAAATAATTGAATTAGATTAAAAAATTAGTGTTTGAATAAAATTACCAATCTATTTCTATGTTCATCTATATTGATTGAACCTCTTGCATACGTCGCAAACGATTCCTCAGAATTATAAACTCGGTTTTTCTTATTCTATTCACTCCTTCGTCTGCTCTCATTGAATTATGAGAAATCCACAATCATGCCCCAATTCCCCTCGGTGATACAGTTTGGCTTCTTTTCACTAGTCTTTGCATGATTTGGTACGCATCGGATATGATTGCCACATTTTTTAAAAAAAAATTCTTTTTATTTCAAACCCATCAGTACAGAGATCTAATATAATGTGCCAAGTCTCTTTTGCAAATTGAGGATATGTTCGATCAAAATATTGTCACGCCTTGCATTCCAAAGGATAACACATTTGTCTCTCTTCTGTTTCATATTTGCATGTCAAGTCATATGTTTAGCAGTGGTCTTAGATGCATAAAGTCTTTGAAATCTAGGAGTTAATGGCAAAAAAAACATTGATCTATATGGTTTACGTTGCTGATTATGACCCAACCTCCTACTACTCTTGTACCTACATTGGTTACAGAATTTACAAAATTCTGCATTTTCATCATCTCTCCAATACAACATACAGCCATCTCTACAAATATCAATTATTTCCACCAACAGATCTAAGTTTTTTGCCAGCTTTTTCATCATTGGGTATTATGTGATCACTAGACAATACTTCTCCAATAACTTGAACAAAATTATTGAAACAATTTTCAGACATATTATACTCTGCCTTGACATTCAATAGTCTTGTAGTTAGAGATAACTTAATGTGACTGTCACAACTAGCCCACAAAGATTCGTCTGTAACTCTGAACACTTTCTGAAATTGATTACATAAAAAAGGTTCATTATTCGCATTTTCATCAACTCTCATTACTTCTATCTCCTTCAATGGTGACGCATAACTAGTATAACTAGTACTTGCATCGCTCGATTCGAGAATAAAATTCTAACCCACTACATCAATTACCAACCTCTGATATGAATTCAATTGATCATAATAACTCTGATCCCTACTAACTCAAAATTGTATGTTTCGTCCATACTTTTCATCAGAAATAAACGGTTCACCATGACATGCCAATTATAGTAATTCGGAGTAAAACCAAATCTACAAAGATATTCCTTAACTTTATCATACTGAAAAAATTTATCATTATGACACTTTCTACATGGCCACCTTAACTTATTCCCATCTATAAATTCAACTTTACTACAAACAAAATCCAAAAATTGTTCCAACCTAATAATAAACTCATCAGTTAAATCTCGATATTCAGGTAAGTTTTTTTTATACATCCAACCTCTTTTGTTCTACATTTTCCCTGTTTACAAATTTAAAATTTATAAAATATTAATAAAAACTACTACTACCAAAAGTTATTTAATTTGAATAAAAAAAAAGGAGTCAGATTATGTTGATGAAATATATAAACAGCCACATTGATAGAATATGTGATTGTGAGAAGAGAGCTATTTGTCACTTATCGACTTATAAGTGCACACATACTTATAAAAATACAATTAATTTTATTTTTGTAGATTTTTTCACATGACATATATACATATTAAAAAATATTAAATATTAAGTATTATAAGCGCACATATACTCATAAAAATACACATTAAAATATTAAATATCACTACAAAAAAATCATCTTTTGTAACGAACTTTGCGACGAATTTTTAAGAAAAATTTGTTGCAAAAACTATTTGCGATAAATTTAGCAACAAACAATTTTTTGTCGCTATCAGCTCATCGCAAATTTTAGCAACCAAAAATTAAATTTCGTATCAAATTAGCGACGAATTCTGCGACGAACCTCGGTTCGTCGCTAATCTGCGACAAACTCTTTTCATTGCTAAGTTTGTCGCTGATCTGCAACGAACCCAAGTTTGTTGCAGTTTTTATTTTGGTCACAAATTTCGTTGCAAACATATTTAGCAACGAATTTTGCAACGAATCTAGGTATTTTGGGTCAAAAATTTAGCAACAAATTTTGTAACAAATTTGAAAATTTTATAACAAAAATCAAATTGAATTCTATAATTTGACCATTTTTCCAATACCACCATCAACCAACCATCCAACAACAATATCATCAACAAACCACATTATCAACATTGTCAAATGTAACAATTAAATAACATATAAAAATGTCACAATATTCAAAGATAATAGTATGTAAAAACCACATTCAAATGTAACAATTAAATAACATATAGAAATGTCAAGAAACATCACCACCACCATCATCATCAAATAAATCATCACCATCGTTACCATTATCACCATCATGAGGATTATCAGAAGAAAACAGAAATGAGGTCGTTTGATTTAAACCGGGAGTTAATTGAAGATGCTGCATTATGAAATTTTGGTTTACGCGTGTCACACCCCCAAGCCTTGGCATGGGCCATGGCACGCGCTGGACGCACGGGGGCCGGCGCACACCGTACCAAGTGAGGAGTAACTTGGGTCCCATGGTGTAATTTGGGAAAATTACTTGGAGCATTCAGTAGCCTATGGTGGCTAAGGAAAGTACGAGCAATCAGTTGAGGGCTTGCCAAGGGTGGCAAGTTGGCTAGCATGCATGGCAATGCATGGGTGCATTAAGGAGCTTCGGGCAGAAGTGCCAATTTCGGAAATGTGGCTTGAGCAATCCACATGTGTTCCAAAATGGCACACTGAAACCAGAAATGGCAGGAAACGCACGTGGGCATTCTGAGATAGCCCACGAGCATGTGCTAGGGGCATGCTGAAGGGCGATGCGTATGAAGGACCCTCGGGCAGACGTGGGAATTTTGGAAATCTGCTTCGAGCAATCCACATGGAATCCAAAATGGCTCACTGAAACCAAAATTGGGAAGAAATGCACGAGTGGATCTTGAGATGGCACATGGCCATGGTTTCGGGGCACACGCCAGCACACGCCTGACATCAATTGGGGCCATTCGAATTTGATTGATCCAATGTCAAATTCTAAGTGGGGAAAGCCTGGAAGATTGATGGGAGGAGTTTCCTTGCATGGCAAAGTGGACTTGGCACTTTGGGAAGGTGGCCAAGCACTTTTGGAAGGGATCTTTGGTCCAAGCTTCAACAAGGCAAGTCCAGGAAAAGGAAATTGCGGCTGCAGCAAGGAGGGAAGGTTCTCTTTGTCAATCCCTTGATGAAAGGAGATTCTATGCATTGGGAGGAAAGTCCAACATCCAAGAAAGGAAGGATTGGGGTGATTTTCCATGATTCTTGCATGCGAACTTGGGGAAAGTCAAGCCATACCTCAGCTATATAAAGGGAGCTCGTGGGAGTCTTTGAAGGCATTCACTTCTGAGTCATTAAACACTAGGGGAGTGTTAGAGAGGATTGAGAGAATTCTCTGTAATAGCAATAGGGTTTGCTATTGTGAGTGTAATCAACAAGGGGTTGGGTTACACAAAGCTCTCGGGTGGGAGAGTTAGAGTGCCGAGTGGGTAAGCTCTTGGGGTTAAGAGTTGTTTCGGGGGAAACTTGTAATACCCTTCGGGTACTCGTCCTTGTACATTGAGTTTGAATGTATAAAGGTTGGGAGTGAGTTATCCCGTAGCTTGTTTGTGTTGTTTGCTTGCTTTCCATTATTGCCAAGGAGTGCTTGGGAGAGTAAGCGAAGCAAGCTAGTCGGCCGAGTTCATTGCCGGGGGCATTGGACTGCGATCACGCCGACGAAAATTTATAGAGGGTTTTCTCGGGTGTGACAGTTGGTATCAGAGCATCTTGATCCATGGCGGACAGGAGCAATACTCGTGAAAGATTACAGCGGATCGAAGAAGTATTAGGCATCCCGGAGCCGACTCCGGATGTCCCCTTGTTCCAATGGGTGGAGCGATTGGCGTTGGAGGTCGTGGACGTGCAAACCTCAATAGAGACCTTGGGAGATAGGGTCGAAGCCGTGGAATCATCAACCACGAGCCCTATTGTCCCCGGGTATGATGCTTTGCATGATGGGCTTAAAAGGTTGGAGGAGGAGATCTCCATCCTTAAGCAACTTGTTGCGGCCAAGGAGATGGCCGAGCCCTCTTCATCTCGAATGAAGGTCCCGGAACCAAAGGCCTTTAATGGGGCAAGATCGGCAAGGGAGTTGGACAACTTCCTATGGGATATGGAGCTTTACTTCAAGGCTGCAAAAATACCGGAGGACCGGCAAGTCATGGTGGCAACCATGTACTTGGGCGAGGATGCCAAACTTTGGTGGCGGACTCGAGCACAACGGGACGTGCACGAGGGGCAGCCACAAATCTCTACGTGGCAGGAGTTGCAACGGGAATTGCAGGGACAATTCCTTCCTCGTAACACCGGATGGGTTGCGAGAGAAAGCTTGAGGAAGCTGAAACAAAGTGGTGCTGTTCGGGAGTACGTGAGGGAGTTCACATCGGCTTTGTTGGAGATACCCAACATGTCCGAAGAAGACAAGCTCTTCAACTTCGTGTCTGCCCTTCAACCATGGGCGCAGGCGGGGTTGAGGAGGCAAGGAGTCAAGGACTTGCCAACGGCCATTGCTGCGGCGGATGCGTTGGTGGACTTCAAAGCGGCAACATCAACGACCAACCCCGGCCCGAAGGCCAAGGGCAAGGGGAAGGCCCAAAACCGCAAGGAGTCCAAGCAGCAAGGAGGAGCCAAAGGAGGCAGGCCGCGGACAGCAAACGGATGTTTCATATGCAGCGGGCCACATCTAGCGCGAGAGTGCCCAAAGCGCGAGAAAATTGCCGCAATGGTAGCAGACGAGAGGGAGCAGCAAGAAGGGCAGGAGGAGCCTGCACGAGTGAACCCTTTGCAGCTCATTGGGGCCATGAGAGCCGAGAGTTATAGGCCTCTCATGTATGTGCCAGCGAGGGTGAATGGGCAAGAGGTGCTTGCCTTGGTCGACACCGGCGCAACCCACAACTTTGTGGCTGATCGCATAGCGACGCGATTGGGAATTTCGACCACGGCGACTCATAGTAGGCTGAAGACGGTGAATTCAGATGCTAGGCCAGTACGGGGGCTAGCCAAAGGAGTCACAACGAGCATAGGAGGGTGGCATGGAAGGTGCGACTTCTTGGTGGTGCACCTTGATGACTTCGACATGGTGCTTGGCTTGGAGTTCCTTGAGAAGGCCAAGGCCATGCCCATACCACACCTACGGGGCGTTTCAATCATGGCGGAGGATCAACCATGTTTTGTCCCAGCAACGAGCCCACCCAAGCAGGTGGAAGGAGGTGCTCAAATGCAAATTTCAGCCATGCAGTTAGAGCAAGGGCTGAATCGCAAGGAACCGGACAGCGTTCTTGCGGGCATGACGCGGGTAGATGGTGAACTCGCGCAACGCCTTAGGGAGGAGGCGTTAAATGATCCTCAATATGAGAACCTACGGAAGGGAGTGCAAATGGCACCGTCCGTAGATATTGGCTCGAGGATGGGCTGTTATACGCGAAGGGAGGCAGGGTTTATGTGCCAAACCAGGGGGGGTTACGGCGCATGCTACTTCGCGAAGGACACGACAGCAAATGGGCAGGACACCCAGGGATGGAGCGAACTTATGCTCTCATCTCAAGATCATATTTCTGGCCAAAGATGGAGCAAGATGTGGAGGCATACGTAAAAACCTGCTTGGTGTGTCAGCAGGACAAGACGGAGAGTCAAGCGCGAGCAGGATTGCTACAGCCGCTGCCCATTCCGGATAGACCATGGCAAAGCGTGAGCATGGACTTCGTCACGGGCTTGCCGAAGGTGCAGGGGCACGGATCTATCTTGGTGGTGGTCGACAGGTTCTCAAAGTATGCCACTTTCATGGCTGCACCCATCACATGCCATGCGGAGGAGACAGCCACATTGTTCTTTAAAAATGTGGTGAAGTATTGGGGGCTACCAGAAGACATAATAAGTGATCGAGATGCACGATTCACGGGCAAGTTTTGGACTACCTTGTTCAAACTATTGGGGTCAGATTTGAAATTTTCTACCTCAGAACACCCTCAGACGGATGGACAAACGGAGAGGGCCAATGCGGTATTGGAGGAGTACTTGCGTCATTATGTCACGGCAAGCCAAAGGAACTGGTTGGAGCTGTTGGAGACAGCCCAGTTCGCTTACAACCTTCATCCAAATTCAAGCACGGGGAAGAGTCCCTTTGAGCTAGTGCTTGGTTTTCAACCTCGGACGCCGCAGGACATTGGTCGGGAAAAGGGGAAATGCCCGGCCGCTCTCACTTATGCGGAGAATAGGATACGCATGTTGGGAGAAGCAAGGGACAGTCTTGCCAAGGCCATACGACGCATGGAGAAATATGCTAACCGTAGGCGTCGGACGAGGGAATTTTCAGTAGGAGATATGGTTCTCCTAAAGCTACCATACCGCCTTTGGAGGAAGGCGTTATCTAAGGATACTCACAAAGGGCTAATCGCCCGATATGATGGTCCTTTTGAGGTGGTACGAAGAATCGGCAAGGTTGCCTACAAGCTCAAGCTCCCCGATCGACTCAAGCTGCACGACACATTTCATGTGAGTTTTCTCAAACCCTACTACGACGATGCCGAGGATGGAGAGAGGTCTAGTGCGCAGAGACCTCCGCCAACAGTAAGAGACTTCTTTGAGAAAGAAGTGGACACCATCCTACAGCACAGGGTCATCCGGTGGGGAAAGAGTAACAAGAGGTACGAATATTTGGTGGCTTGGAGAGGAGAACCGATCGAGGAAGCTACTTGGGAGCGAGAACAAGCTCTTTGGCAGTTCGAGGAGAAGATCCAAAACTACTGGAGGGCTAGTCCAACGAGGGCGTTGGACGATTAGGTGGGGGAGAATTGTCACACCCCCAAGCCTTGGCATGGGCCATGGCACGCGCTGGACGCACGGGGGCCGGCGCACACCGTACCAAGTGAGGAGTAACTTGGGTCCCATGGTGTAATTTGGGAAAATTACTTGGAGCATTCAGTAGCCTATGGTGGCTAAGGAAAGTACGAGCAATCAGTTGAGGGCTTGCCAAGGGTGGCAAGTTGGCTAGCATGCATGGCAATGCATGGGTGCATTAAGGAGCTTCGGGCAGAAGTGCCAATTTCGGAAATGTGGCTTGAGCAATCCACATGTGTTCCAAAATGGCACACTGAAACCAGAAATGGCAGGAAACGCACGTGGGCATTCTGAGATAGCCCACGAGCATGTGCTAGGGGCATGCCGAAGGGCGATGCGTATGAAGGACCCTCGGGCAGACGTGGGAATTTTGGAAATCTGCTTCGAGCAATCCACATGGAATCCAAAATGGCTCACTGAAACCAAAATTGGGAAGAAATGCACGAGTGGATCTTGAGATGGCACATGGCCATGGTTTCGGGGCACACGCCGGCACACGCCAGCATCAATTCGGGCAGATTCGAATTTGATTGATCCAATGTCAAATTCTAAGTGGGGAAAGCCTGGAAGATTGATGGGAGGAGTTTCCTTGCATGGCAAAGTGGACTTGGCACTTTGGGAAGGTGGCCAAGCACTTTTGGAAGGGATCTTTGGTCCAAGCTTCAGCAAGGCAAGTCCAGGAAAAGGAAATTGTGGCTGCAGCAAGGAGGGAAGGTTCTCTTTGTCAATCCCTTGATGAAAGGAGATTCTATGCATTGGGAGGAAAGTCCAACATCCAAGAAAGGAAGGATTGGGGTGATTTTCCATGATTCTTGCATGCGAACTTGGGGAAAGTCAAGCCATACCTCAGCTATATAAAGGGAGCTCGTGGGAGGCTTGAAGGCATTCACTTCTGAGTCATTAAACACTAGGGGAGTGTTAGAGAGGATTGAAAGAATTCTCTGTAATAGCAATAGGGTTTGCTATTGTGAGTGTAATCAACAAGGGGTTGGGTTACACAAAGCTCTCGGGTGGGAGAGTTAGAGTGCCGAGTGGGTAAGCTCTTGGGGTTAAGAGTTGTTTCGGGGGAAACTTGTAATACCCTTCGGGTACTCGTCCTTGTACATTGAGTTTGAATGTATAAAGGTTGTGAGTGAGTTATCCCGTAGCTTGTTTGTGTTGTTTGCTTGCTTTCCATTATTGCCGAGGGAGTGCTTGGGAGAGTAAGCGAAGCAAGCTAGTCGCTGAGTTCATTGCCGGGGGCATTGGACTGCGATCACGCCGACGAAAATTTATAGAGGGTTTTCTCGGGTGTGACAACGCGTAACTCGCTGATTACGTCCTCATTTTGCCTTTGTTGTGCACATAATTTTTCAATTTGATTGTCTTTTTCTACTAGTAGCTCTTGCAACTGACTCACCCGGTTGTTCATTTGTATCATTTCTTCCCTTACAACTACTGAAATGGAAGAAGATTAACCGGTGATTCTACAAGTTCAACTCAAAGAGCCCATCCCAAGTATTCTTCCTCCCTTCTTTGCACCACCACTTGTCTCGACCCATAAAACTATACTATCAACAGATAGTTCAGATGAGCCAGCATCTTCATTACCGATCGAATTCCACTGTAACTTATTATATCTCTCTTGCATTGTCATTACATAATTTCAAATAAAATTAGAGTAACAACATATATAATATCGAAAAAAAGAAAGCAAAGTGTTCAAATTGAAGAATTAGCAAAGTCCGCCTCGTCCTAAGTGAACTGTCATTGTAATAAATAAAAAAACAATTAGCTATATTAAAATTATAAGCATAGTTTTATATTTGAACCGAAAGACGTAATTTACCTTAAACTCTCTCCACCATAACTCTTTCGTTTTATCTGGAGTGCTTGTGAAAGATAATCACTCCCATCCCTAATGGTTGTTCATAATTTGATTAAGCTTTTGAACAACATGTACAGGATTTGTGAATCTGTTATAATATTATGAACAAAGAATGGTAAGTAAATAAGATAATTAAAAAGTTAATATGCTACATAAATAAAAGAATCAATAGTGATGAAAGAACCAAATTTAATATTTACGAATCTCCACAAGGGGCAATCACCTCTCGCATGTCTTCCCTCTCGACATGTGAATATTGTACCGAAGGTGCAACCGAAGGGGACGTCGAAGGTGCAGCAGTAGTAGGTAAAGGGGAATGAAAAGGTCCAACTGAAATGAACTGCGACCCTGAAGCGTCCGATCTTCCATCACTACTTCGTCTATGCTCCTCACGTCGATTCTGTCAATTATAAATATTAAGATAATAAAGAAAATAAAAATTATCAACTTTAAAAAAATATAATGGAATATATAAAAATACTTACCATATTTAAATTAATGAAATCTTAGATTATCGCAAGCCACCAAAACTAAAAAAAATCGTTTCAAATTATCTATAAAAAAGAAAACAGTATATTAATGAGCAAAATTCAAAAAATAAAACATGAACCACTAAATATGAAACAAATTGAGAATTAAAATTCAACAATAAAAAAAACCAGATGATATTAGGGTTTTATTTAAAATAAGTAAAGTCGATAATAAATGAACGAAAAAAGTTAACGAAAATGTAAATTAAGATGTTTACCAAGAAAAGTCAAAGAAGGTATACGAGAGTCAGGAATCAGTCGAAAAGCACAAGCACAGCCACCTCTGTCAATTTGTCCACTATCATCATGATTTTTAAAAGAAAAAAAATACTAATTTTACGTCACATCATTTAGACCTTAATGTATTTTAGCTGTCAAACGACTAAGGAAAAAAAACCATATTTTATAATAAAAACATATATGAAGATATCAAATGTTGTATAATAAAGATTATATTACCACATATGAAGATAAAATTCAATGTATCAAGAAAGAAGACTTATCCGCCATCAAAGATAGACTTGGCCAATTGACTTTCAAAGACTCGGGTAGCCTGTTACAAAATGAAATCTCACGGATACACAATAACACAATGGCAAAAAATAATCAATTAATCAAAATCGTAAATTTCTTTAATCAAAATCCAAAATTTGAATCTATATATAAAATTTGTTTGAATTTATTTTGTTCATTATTATTATTAATCTCTTGTCACATATGACGTATATGTGTTAATAAAGGAAAAAGAAAGAAAGTGAAAAATTAAAAAAAGTGATAGCAATTAAAAAAAATTGAAAATGTGTAAAATTGAAAATCTAAAATTGAAATTGGCAACCCATTTTACTGAAAAAAAATACAAAGAGGGAGGCGATGCTGCCCCTCCCTCCTGCGATAGCTGCGAGCGCCACGGCCATTGCGGCCACAGGAGGCTGCGATTTTAGTGGCCCTCACAGCCACGATCGCCACGGCCCTCGCGCACCCGCGAGGGTTGTAGCACCAGATTCGGTGGCTAGCCGTCGGATCTGCATAAGAGAGATAGAGAGAGAGAGGAGAGAGAGAGAGAGAGATAGCTTACCATAGTGGAGTGGAGCAAAGGAATCCATTTGAAGAAAGAAAAAAATTTTCTAAGTGGAAATGAAGCAAAAGAATGGACATGAAGGAAGCAAAAATTTTTAAGTATAGAAAATTTGCAACAAATTTTGCGACGAACCCAAAGGTTTGTTACAAATTTTGCGACGAAGACTAAGTTCATTGCAAATTTTGTGATGAACCCAAAGATTTGTTGTAAATTTTGTGACGAACTCAACGTCTGTTGCAAATTTTGTGACAAACGCAAAGGTTCGTTGCAAATTTTGCAATGAAGTCTTGGTTCGTTGCAAATTTAGCGCGAACTCTAGGTTCGTTGCAAACATTGCGACAAATACAAAGGTTGATTATAAATTTTGCAATGAACTCAAAGATTCGTTGCAGATATTGCAACGAACCCAACGATTCGTTACAAATTTTGCCACGAACCCGTGTTTTCGTCGCTAATTTGTAACGAATTTTTTTTGCAAGTGATTTGTTGGAAATTTGCGACGAACTCTTTTTTGTTGGAAAATTTGTTGTTAATTGGCGACAAACTTTTTTTAGTCGCAAAGTTTGTCGCTAAAAGTATGTTTTTTTGTAGTGTATTATAACATTAACTTCACAAAAAATTATTATAACATTAAATATTATTATAACATTAATTAGTATTAAACTAATTTCACAAGATTAAATATTATTATAACATTAAATATTATCATATCATCAAATAAAATATTAAACATTGAACATTAACATATTTGATTGTTAAATTAATCGAAATGAGATTTACTATAAATTGTACTTGATTGTTAGACTAATGTTTAAACTAATTTGATATCAACACATGGGGTTCCAAGTACTTGAATATTTCAGATCTTTCAGATTCTAGAGAATAATGAAAATTGATATGACAAAATTGAGACCGTTGACAAATAAAGAGGAATTCTAATGCAGTTACAAATATTATCTTAAACAATGAATCTCCACCAAATTCACCAACTCTACAAGTTCAAAGTCATTATATAAATGTTACTACAAAACATTAAGAACCTGATTATGAATATTTAAATGAAAGATATTATCTTAAACAATTTCAATAAAAAAGAACTTGGTTTGAACAATTGATGAATACATAGAAAATAAATTAAAAGAATTATGGAATAATGACCATTAGTAAAAAATAATATGATCCAATCTTATGAAACACCATTAGTACAAGCAAATACAAGTCTATATAAAAAATGAAAATTAGCAAATGATAATAAAACAGTAATATCATTAAATCCGCCACTAGATACAATTATAATAATCACAAATGAATGAGATAATATTGAAATCAAAATAATACAAACTATACATTAACATATTTGCATTTTCACCACCAATGATTCTAAATTACTTATCATCACCGCATAAAGTAGTTATTAAAACAAAAACTTGAAATGTTCCTCACCAACAAGTAATATTCCTCCAATGGCCTCAAATATCAACAGTAGCAGCAACTAAAGATTGAAATGTTCGACAATGGCAAACCTAGAGGCAATATTAACAATTATAAATAATTAAGATATTTTTAAAACAAAATTATAAAATTAAGTTTTTTCTAAAAAATAACATTTAAAAAATTTAATTATAACTGTTACATTTAAAAAATAAAAATCTTTTTACCCAAAAAAAACACATGTAGAGGCTCCCACACCCCTCCCACGGCGGACCACCGCCACTGCAAGGGAGGCTCCCCCACCCCTGCAATGGAGCTACCACAGGGGGAGCCGCGGTTGTCCCCCGTAGCAGAGCCGCGAAGGGGGGAGGGAGGCTCCCCGCCTCCCACGGCAAGGAGGTCCCCCTCCCCAAGTGGCAAAGTCGAGAAGGGGGGGAGCCCCTCCCCCACGCGGTAGAGGCGTGAAAGGGGAGGGAACCTCCCCCCGTGGTTGAGCCACGAAAGGGGGAGCCCCTCCCCCATGCGGCGGAGCCGTAAAAGAGGGGGAGGGAGGCTCCCCCTCAAATACGAATAGCAGATCTGGCGGTGCTGTCGCCGGATTTGCCTCTTCACAGATCCAGCATCGCCGTCGGATCTCCAACCTTCTGCACGTGAGAGAGAGAAGAAAGAGAGAGAGAGAGAGAGAGAGAGAGAAAAAGAGAAAGAGAGGAGTACCTTACTTCGATCTACAGATCCACTGGCAAGAGAGACACCATCTTTTTCTTCTTCGTAGATCCGATTCAAGCACCCCAAGTAAGAGATAGAAAGCTTCGAAAATGAAATCTAAGCAAAATATAGAATTTAGTAAAGTGGAATTTAGCAACGAACACTTTTCGTCACTGATCAGCAATGAGGGTCCATCCTCATCACTGATTCAACAATGAAGTCCATCTTCGTTGCCAATTCCATGACGAAGTCCGCCTTTATCGCTGATTTCAATGACGAACAATTTTTTTCATCGCAATTTGCAACGATTTTAGCATCGAAAATGGCAATTTGCGATAAATTTTGTGATAAAAAATTCATTTAATGTACTAAACAACGAACCAAAAAGACAAACTATTAACAATATTTGGTTATGATGCACACTATAACGTAATTATAGAAAATATTCATTATATTAATCATTAATGAACAAATGTTCCTCCTTTAACTTAGTTTAATGAGTTGAATACTTAAGCAAATTTATAAGTTTCTAACTAAAATGAATGTATATTCTTATCTTTATATGAAACAACTCTACCACTATAAAAGATAACACTAAATTACCATTCTTTTATATAAAAAGAAAATGAATGAATTATTTTTTGTTAAAATTTATTGGTTTGGTGAGAATCTTAAGATTCATTATGCTTTCAAACCGATTTTTAACTCCAGAAAATGTTAATAATAGGAACAATTAAAAAAGGATACATAAGTAAGCGTAGAAGGAATTTAATCATAAAATTTGAAATAAGATTTCAAATTAGCAATGAATTTTACCACCAATATAGTGCTTGTCACTAAATAGTAACAAATTTAGCGACGAATAATCAAATTTTCTATGACAAATAAGGATTTTCGTTGCAGAATTTGCGACGAATATTATTTTCATCACAGAATTTGCAATGAATAATATTTTTTGTTGCACAATTTCCGACGAAACACTTTTTGTCGCGAAACTAGCAATAAATTATTTATTCATCGCTAAATTAGTGACGAATATCGTATTCGTTGCAAATTTAGCGACGAAAAATGTTTTTCGTCACTAATTAGCGACGAATTAGGCAACAAAGATTTTCTGTAGTAAATTAGCCACAGATTTAGCAATGAAATTGTTTTTCGTTGCTAATTTTGTGATGAAATTTTTTTGTTGCTAAATTAGTTACTGATTTGCAACGACAACATTTTTTGTTGTTAATTTTGTTGCAGATTTGCTATGAAAGTTATTCGTTGTTAAAATTCGTCACTAAATCAGTGTTTATTTGTAGTGTTGGTTTTTCAGGAAACAAGTTGAACAATTTTTTATATTCAATTTTTTTTAAGAGAGACTCGATAAAATTAAATAGTTGAAAAAATGATAGTATATTTTATTTATCTAACCTCCTTTACAAGTATTATGTGGAGTTGCAGTGTGTAAAATTACATATATGTCAAAGGCAAAATAATGGATTATAATTTGTTGACTTCTATAAATAATATGATATTTATTTTGAAATACAATTCTAATTATTTAGTAAAATTAATTAGCAAGAATAATTTTAGTGTAGTTAAAATTTAGCAGATTATATTATAAATATTTTGAAGTCAAAATAAATATGTCATTTCTCTACCATAAAAAAATAAGTTAGTATTCATTTTTTACTTGATATGACAATATTTTGAGTAAAATTAATTAGAAAAGAAAAATAATTAAAGAGAGATTTAGGTTTAGATTACAATTTTCAACACGACCGGTTTATAATTTCAAAAATTACTCTATCCCAATTTGTAATTTTAAAAATTTTCTCTCCTGTTTTATAATTTCATATAAATCGTTATGGCTTTGATACCAAATACCAGAAGCAAAACAATAGAAATTACTTAACGAGGCTTTGATTACAAGAACACACACTATATGGTTTTAAGCCACTCTTAACACACCATTATTGACATTTTACCTGCTAAATATCATTTTTTGGTGTTCTGAACTTAGTCCACCGCTTAGTATTCGAAGTTTCGTTCTGACTAATTTAGATCGAATCGCGATCGGGTTCTCATTAGGAATGGACTTTCCCAACATCGTTTTTATCACTATTAATACTCAAATTTAAGTACTTGATGTAGAGTTTTAATACCTTTTTTACTGACCAATGAAATGTTGGTACCTGCTAAACATCATGACACTCTAAAGGGCACACCATAAGTTTAATGCATCACCTTAATCACCCTTTCCAATGCATAAACACTCACTAAATAACAAAAGTATGTTTTTTTATGTAATACTCATCTTCCAACTGATAATATACGCTCAATACTTATTGCTTGTTTGTTGCATGTATACTTGAAACGTCTTGGAAACCTATGCGATACATACATAAATATGTATACATACACACGCATTATTTACCATGCAAGGCGAAGGAGTCAATGTTGTTATTCTTAAGAGCTTGTGAGTAACGTTTGTAAAGAGTGCACTTCTAACCGTTATGGATTTGAAAACCTATTACTTTTGTACATGATTAAGAAATTCATTAACTTTGCTTTTAGTTAAATAATATTTGTAAAACTATTTTTGAGGTATTTGCATGACATAACACATTTTTTTATTTTTAGAATAACGTTTGGTATAGAGTAAAAGAGTTCAAAGGTTACCCCATATTTGATCCAAATAAAAATATTAGCCCATTTAAAAAATTAAATAACAAATTAAATTAATATATTTAGTTTTAGAGTGAAAATATTTAATTTGGGCTTTTTAGGAAGAGAAACTCAGAATAAATGCAATCAGAGAGGAAAATATTATATAAGTTTACTTTTTAAAGAGAGAAAACTAATATATTTATATTTAGAGAGCCAAGATTAAATTAGATTTTATAGATAAAAAATTTAAAACCAATGTATTTCTAAATGAAGAAACTTAGAAAAATATGTTTACGGAGAAAATATGAATTAAATTAATTCTTATAGTGAGGTAAACTGATATGGTTAGTTTTAGAAAAGGAAAAATAAATTATAGGAGAGTGACAATTCAAAACTAGCATATTTTAAAAAGATAAATTTCAAAATAATTTATTTTTTTAGAAATAAAAATAAAAATGTTTAGTTTTAAAAAGAAAAATAAAATTTGTTTCTTATAAATAGATAACTAATGTACTTAAATTTAGGGAGAGCAAAATAAAACTTATTCAAAATCAATACATTTTGAGAGAAATTTAAAAATGTTTAATCTTTTAAAAAGGAAATTAATATATTTTTTAAAAATAAAAAATTATATTAATTTACTTTTTAGGCTTAAAAATTTATTCATAATTTAATATTTTACCAAATACAAAAAGGAAAAAATGTTACCGTCAAGTTACACCGAGTTCTAAATTTGCTTTGCGGTTTTCCATTTTTACCCATCGAATCAAGAATTTAATAGGGACAATTCGGTAAATTGACACATTTGAGCGTTTCACGCCTTTTTCTCCCTCGAAATTGAGAACATACATAGTATCTGGCGGGAAAACTCACATTCTCTCCCTCTCTCTCTCTCTCTCTCTCTCTCTCTTTTCCCCGTACATGGCGACTTTAGGTTTTCGGCCTCCACAATTTTCAGAGGTAAGTCCATGCTAATTTCTGACGATTCCTCTATCTTTGATTCAAGAAATTTGATCCGTTATACAGGAACTGGTTTTATGTTCTGCACCAATTTGCTCTATGTTTTTATTTTGCTTTATTACTTGGGGTTTGATAAAAGCTTCAATCTCAGAAACATTAATGATCTTCGCTATTAAGCGTGATATTTTAGAAAATTTCTCGGCCAGGAGTTGGAAGAAAAGATAGTGATCATTGCTTTAAATTTTCATTTGAAAATTTCAAAAAAAAAAAAAAAAATGAATCTTGATTACTTTGAACAGCTTATCTGTGAGTAATATTTGAAACACTTCATGAGTAGTTTTATCTTCATAAATTTTTACTCTTCTTTTTATTAGGGAAATCATTAGCCACTAATAATTTGGTGTTCCACTTAGTAAATCCATCGAGCAAGTGCAGTGCAATACTTACAAACCAAAAGCACAAGAACATAGCGAACACGATTAAAAACCAATTTGTGGGTTTGTTCCCTAGGATTGATCCCGATTGGCTTTGGGGACTGACAAGGCTCTTTATGATCCGGCCGTCCCTTGGGATACCAATGTTCAATCCCCATGGGCCGTCCTTACATATTGATGATAATGGCAAAGTATCTTCAAATTACAGGATGGAGCATGGCTTCCCACTTGGCTTCAGCAGCACCAGGAAGAACCTCCTGAAAGACCGGGTAATGAAAGTCAAACACTCTGTGAGCAGCCTTTCATGGTTAGTAAACCATTTTACGTTTTCCTTTGAAATCACCATCAGATTCCATTTTCGCTACTATCATGGCAAACAATTGATCGTCAATTTTGTTTGCTTCAATTACACTTTAGGATTATTTAAAATTTGTTTTTCCTCGCTGTTGAACAAAAAATGGTTGTAAAGTTTTGTATGGACAATAGAATGTTTGAAACATGCATGGTAAATAAATTGATAATAAACTACAATTAAATGGATTTGCATGCAAGGAAGTGGTGTAGTCCATCTCCCAAGTTCATAGTTGTGCTTTATGTCTCATTGTGAGTGAACAAATAAGGATTTAGAAAGTTCAAATTAGTGGAAGAAAAATTTTTTAGATAGACTTGAGAAAAATTAGATACTAATAAAATTGTGGACTCGTTGAATTTCTCAGATTCTCATTCCTTGATGGAATTGGTGTTCTTGTGTTTTGATTGTTGTGCTTTTCATGTGCTTTCATTTGGTAATCAAGCTACTCATACATCTTTGACCTACTTATAGTTATTTCATTTAACAGATTGGGTTAATCTCTTCGAAGTGTAGAGGTTGACGCATATATTTAGGAAATATAGGGTTTTTCTTGGATTTCAATTTTCTTTATTTGATAATGATTGATTTGTTATTTTTTAGAAATAACTTTTATTTAGGAAAATGGTAACTCTATGTAATCTATGTGTAGCCTATTAAGAAAGATTATTTTTGGTGCTTGGGATAAAATTGGGGTTGTGGAAACACTTTTGGAATTTCATAATTTTCTTTTGTTGGTCTAGAGGTTGCAAAGAGTTATTTTTTTATTTTATTTTTTTTGGGTCTTATATTTGATAATCACATGGTATTTTGGATTTGTTCTGAACAGGAACAGACGAAAAGTTTCGTGCGTGACTTGTCATCATAACATTAATAAGAAATTTGCAGCATTTTCTTGCTAGAAGGCTCCAAATGGCGATCTGCTAATAAATCTTTCTTTGATCAATATACAGGATTTATCAATTCTTAAAGGAAACATCATTGAAGGGCAAGGGGCATATTCTTTGTCAAAGGAAGACGGTAGATATGGCAACTACCCTTTATTCTTATCAAGTGATGAAAATACATCATCTAGCATTCTACCTTCTAAAGAAGTACGTTCTTTTGCATATTTACAGTGGAATTTTTATAACTCTTTATGTCTTAGAGTTTTGATGATTCCATCGGACTATTAAAGACTTCTAAAAGTTTAGCACTATTTATTATGTTAATTGCAATTGTTTGATTGGTATCTAGATGATGTTTTACTTAATTATGACGATGTAGGATATTATTGTAAGTCAGTTGAACTTGGAGATTATAATAAAACATCCATCTGAGAGCCATTGATAATTTGTATGTTTTGTTTCTCAATTTATTTGAAGTTGTAATCAGTGAAGGCATTTTTTAATTAAATTAAAATTGCTTAATGGTTAAATTACGCATTTTAATTTGTTTTTCTTCATATCTCTCTATTGTTCTCCCTTCATCTCGATTTTGTTTTTCTTTTTTATTTGGATTGTTACCCATATTCTTGCCTTCATCTTTTCCTTCATCTCCCTCTTCTCCCATCTCTTCTCTTCTTAAACTTGACTACTACCTACATGATCTTGAAAGAGGATTTTTGGTTTAATAGCAGTTGTGAAGAGTAAGATTCGGAAGCAGTGGTATAAGCTTTTTGTCCATCCACCATCTTCCACTTGAACAAACCAATTACATAGTCAGCTGGTCGAATCTCCACCATTAACTTTGTGGGTATTATTGAGAATATTAGAGACTAGAGTGAATTGACAAGTGTGGCTCTAATTCAATCATCAGCTACAGGATATTGGTGGTGAAAATTAGGATATTCATATTGAATTGTGGAATCAAATTATGACTTCTCAGGTAGACCTTTTGTCTGAGGCCTGATTGTAAAACACAACCTTGACCAGCGCCACTTTCTGTTAGCTTGACCACGCAGATTTGGCCAAAGTGTCGATATCAAGATGACATAACATGACAAGAATACAAGGAGAGAGTGTAAGTTGGACAGAGCAGTCTGAAGAATATGATGAAGAAGAAAGTGAAAGACTGGCCTCTTGTATGCTGTTCTTGGTGTTCAATCTTGCCAAAAAAAGAAAAAAGATCATGCTTCTGTTATCTACCCCCTTTCTGTGTGACTTTTCACGTCAAAGCACTTCTATTTGAGGCGACAAAGCTAGGCCCTGTTATTTTCATAAAGAAAGAGGGGACCCTGGGGGGAGGTTTGGTGATTGTTTGAAAATACAGTTGGAATGTTGTTCAATAAATCTCCCTTCTCTAGTTTTTGCTTTCTTATTTTTTCCTTCTGTTTATTAAACTAAACATTAAATTATGATAATGATAATTATGAAAAATTATCTGCAAAATTTAAACTTTCAATCGTAACTAAAACATCTAAAAATATTGGATGTAATTGATCAAAGCTTTTGATATTTGCTAATGTTTTGACTAAATAATGCTAATAAAAGTATGGCAGTGAATTATAATGGAGTTTTGAGAAAGAGAAATTTTATTAAGTAATTTCTAGATATGCTCTTTAGGAGTCCTCAACTCTTATCCAATTTCGGATCCTTTTAGTCGAGTCCTTCTATCCTAACATTTAAGTTTTAGCCCAGTCAGACTTGTCATTCTTACGTAAGTGTAGGTATCATGTTTGTTGATCTAGCAAAACCTCCCAGTGTAGTTTCTTACTGTTCGTGGCATGCTGCCGCATAGTAAAACCAGGATGTGTTCTTCTGCCAGAGAACCCTGATTTATCTTCTCTGGCATGTGACAGCAAAATCTAAGCCTCCAATCACCAAAGTTAAAGTCGATCGGGCTTTGGTATTGGTGCATGCTCCGTTGTATGCCTAATGTGAACTTTGGTTTCAATTCCTTGGGTCTTGAAACTGCTCACTTCTGTTTTCTTTTTTATTCTTTTTTCCAATATTTGTTCTTTCATATGAGTGCAATGTAAATGAGACTAACATGGATGGAAAGCATAGAATTTGAAATGAGCATGTCAGGTTACACTGAGTAGCCCCAATCGTAGATGAGAAAATAAATTAAAATGATCTTGATATTGTCCTTGAGGACCACCTAATTCTCCTGTTAGAAGAAGTGGTATTGTACAAGTTGAAGGTGTGCTAAAAATTAGAGGATAATCTAAGACAATTCTAGGAGAGGTGATAAAGTATGATATGATATGGGTTAAAGAGTTAGTTGAATTCATTTGTGACATAAACTGACTTTCATACCCATTTTGACTTGAAGTGTCTTAGGTTGTCGTAGCTTGATAGTAACTTAATTCTATTTGATCTTCTAAATTCTTAGATGTAAAGTCAACAACTGCTGACTAAACTTCTATAGTGCTCATTTACTAGGACCTTGTACAAGGATTTGGATTAAAATTTTAGATTGTTGCATTATGAGGTAAATCATAGTTGGCATGTACATAGATAGTCCCAATGCTTGTTATTTTCTGCTATTACTGTTATGGGTGGGATACATCAAATGATGTTGATTAGTGGGATATAGAGTTCTATATGTCACGTCTGGTTCCTAAACTACACATATTTTCTGCATGTAGGAATATATGGAGATAAACAAAGATGATGATCACATAGACAAAAGTCATCTCCCATCCTGTCCACCGGAATGAAATGTCAAACATTTTATAGTATCCAAGCTCAAGGCTCATGTAAATATAACTTGTTCATATGTCCGTATTCCATACACGTCACAAATACAAGTCCACAAAATTGTTGGGTCCAGTGTCATATGATCATGTATTCATCCAACATTTCCACTTCCTTTCATGTTGCTTGGAGCTATGGAAGTTGTGCACAAATATAGATTTTGTCCAAGTTTTATGTGTAGCGCTTTTAGCACATTCTTGTAGATCTTGTGTTATATTCAATATTTTATACTGGAGTTAGGAACAATAATAATTGTTGTGTCCTCAAAATTTTAACCTTCAGTGCTATCTGATAAGCCACTTGCTGCCTTCACGGACAGATATAGAGACAAGTATAATTAGCCTCTAGGAAGGTGTGCACTCCATTTTAGTGACATTATTGGAACTTTTTAATTTGAGTTTCATATCTTTAATGTCATTTGGTTAATTTTGTTGGGATTTCAATTCCTATTTCCTTTTTGTTTGTTTGGGATTTTTATTTTGTCAGGCATTTTCCACTCTTGAAACTGATAGAGGTGTTGATTGGGAGCTGATCATTGTCTAATCTCTCTCTCTCTCTCTCTCTCTCTCTCCCCCCCCCCCCATTTTATGTCTCATACTCCAATTGTCTCTAGCTGAATCCCTTTTGCTCATAGAATTATGTTCATTCATATCATTCCTTGGCTCAACTAGCATTTTCACCCATATGTTGATCCTGCAGTTCCTAGTTCGGACCAATGTGCATAATTATCTGTATAAATTGCTTTCATCATGCAGTAAAAGTCTGCATTTGAATCTTTTGTTTAGATGCTTCATGAGAATAATTATTTTGAGAAAAACAGGAATAGACGGAACTATGATTGGAAAATTGTTATAGAAAAAAAAAAAAAAAAAAAAAAACCCAATTTCATCTCAGAATATTGTCCACAGTAATATGAGGTTCCTCTTTAATTCTTCTCTCTTTTCCTCTTTAATTCTTCTTTCTTTCTCCTTCATTAGCACAAATATGATCGTGTATTCTGTTTCTCTATCTATCTCTCTGTGGAATATTCTCCTCAGTTACATGAGATCTTGTCTATTTTCCCTTCCACAGGTGCTGCACCTTCACTTACACCTTTCTTCAATTGGCAATTCAGAAACTGTTTCAAATTCAGTTCTGGCAACAGATAAAGCAAAGATGCCCAAGCACAATGGAGTCTTGTCAAACCAACAAATTGAAACTTCTGCCAGCTCTGGAGAGAAGGTCAATAAATATAGCCCCGAATATAATGTCAGCGGGGTGAGTTTGCAGGACCGTACCCCAAAACTGGAGCAAATTAGGGGCTTTTATCCTTTCACCGGTAATGAGGATGCTGGGAAGCCTTGTGGTGAAAAATTTAGTGACCTAGACACTGAAGGTGATGATATTGATTATGCAGTTGAACTCTCTATCGCTGCATCTGAAGCACTGGTCATTCATGAGATGGTAAGGGAAGTACCATCTTTCTCAAAGTTGCAACCTTCAGCTGTTCTTGAAGCAGCACTTCTGGTGAAGCAAAAACGCTTAAATGGGTCGAAAGATGCTTTCCATCACCTGAATGAACAAATAGAGGAGGTTGATTTTCTTTCCGACTTGGATGACGATACCATGAGAGCTGCATATGAAGATATAGGGTTGTCTATAACTGATGCAGATGACTTGGTTGTTGATGATTCACTTGTTTCTGAAATCGAGCGGATTTCTGTTTTTGAAAATCATGTTGCTGTTGATTCTCAAGCTAAAGAGCTTGTGGTTGGTGTTAAAGAAGCTGAGTTGACAGATGTTACTATGTTGGACTGTTCCGTGAATATTACTAAGTCAAAGAACTTGCCGTTGGAATCTGTCAATGCTGAGAGGAGCAGGATGCTTTCTGATAGTCAGACATTGGTTCTAAGTTCCTGTCCAGCTTGCCATGTTGATCCGTCTCTGCCTCTACCGCTCCAGCCAGGGCTGGATGATGTACCTTCAAAACAGGTAAACAATGTTTTGAGAAGCGCCTACGAGGAATAGTTTTGAATAGTATCTGTCAGCAGAAAGGTTTTTACTTATTTAGCGCTGGCATGAGTAAAAATTTCTCCATACGAATGCTTCCTGTAAAATGTTTTATACCAAGCTTTGCAAGTACAGACTTAATCTCTTTTTGAGTTTGTTCGTAGGTTATGCTGTCTTATTGAGTTTAGGGTTAGTTTCTAATTTACTTTACAGGAAATTGACTTGTCAGATGTGGAAATAACATCTCTTGTGCATCAAGAAATAGTGATGCCTTCGCCTCAGGTTCAGAATTCAGAAAACGCAGGTGAAATTTCCTTCCCCACAGTTATCCTTCCTCTCTAGTTATGAAAAACATTTTCTTAGAAATATTGGATTTTTCGCCCCCTTAAACTGCAGAAAGAGAACATGAAACCAATAAGCTAGTTCTGGAGAGATTCAAAAGCCGGTGGTTGGGTGGTTGGACTGGAAAGGTCTGTTCTGAATTTCTTTGCATTCTCTCATGAACGCTACGAAAAGGTTGCTGTCTTTGATGTACTATAATCTCCATTTTCAAAAACCTAATCCCGTTCATTTTCACGTTCTTTGGGAACAGAACAAATTGTGATGGCTCGTAGACTTGTTCTTAGATATTTTAATTCTCTTCTTCCATTATTTTCTTACTTTCCCTTTGCATATTAATTTGGTTCTACAAACTTCCTTGTTTGTTAGAGGGGCTCTTAATATGGGTGTGGCAATCTTCTATCATATCCTATTCTTGCTAGCATAGACCATGAGCTTGAGCTTAAAGGGTCACTAAAGGACTTTAGCACCTTGACCATTGACAAATTCCATTAAGATTAAAAATAATTAAAGCACATTTCCACATCAGCTTAAGCTTTAGGGGCAGATGCCTGTTTCACAAGGTCCAAAGTTGAAGTACCACCTCTCCCGTTATGCCAAAGGTGAAAAACTTGTCAGCACCATTTAACATTTGTTACTTGAAAGTTCTAACATGGTATTCCATGAATTATATTCATGAGTTTAACTTGCGATGAGATGTGGCCACTTGTCAAAGTTGTTGTAAGAAAAAGCAGACCATGACATTCTCCCCTATTCAGTTTGTCGACATCCTTGATGGCAAGGCTTGGATGGTGTTCATGTGTTGACCCCCAACACTCCTGTCCTTAAATCTTGTCACTTGTATTCTTCCAACAAATCTATGCTTCACAGCTCTTCTCCTCTATCAGGTACTCTTTATGTGATCTCCTCATGGTCTTCTATACTTAATCCACAAGACTTTTCATTGCAATGTGATGTGTGATGTGAAATTGATTTTTCGATATTGTTGGAGGTTTGACTTCTCTCCCAACCGTGTTGGTCAATGGCATTGGTTCTCTGTACTTCGGAAGATGTCTGCTCTCTCTGCCCTATTGTGATCTCCGCTACTATAGAGCAAACTACCCAAGTACCTGATCACATTCCCTATACACCACTGATCTTCGCCTCCACAACTTGTTGCGACATTCACGTCTGAGTGTCTTACAAAACCCACAAAATTTACCTGTTACCCACTACCATGAAGAGCCATCTTTGATGTAGTGGTGTTGGCAAGTCTTCCCCAGTTGTACTCATACTACCACCCTCGTGGTGCATCCCACCTTTTGGGCTCCCCCTAAGACAAATTCTGTTGTTCCTGGTTCTTCAATAAATGGCTTGGCCATATCTGGTGTCATGAGCATCGGGTCCTTCTCCCCAACTTGCTCCCGTTTGAACCTGTTGCTTTCCTCAAACAACTTGATTAGCGGTGCATTCTTCCCCATGGAATTGCTTGCCCTTGTTCCATACTTATGTGGATCTGATCTAGTCCCATGATATGCCAACCAATACTTTCCCAAGCAAGGGAGCCTCCCTCTATCATCTGATGAAGTTGACATGTCAAGCCTTCTAGTCCGACTAGGTGCTCCTTCCCGCAATGAGTCACCACATTTTGAAGTATGCATACTTTATTACCACCTAAATCACGTGTTAGGTCTAATGAGATATTTCTCCTTCAACAAATTATGCCACCCATCAAGTACGTCTCCTTGTGTGGTTGAACAAGCAAATTCAAGTTTGATACACTGGATATCCCACTCCAACTTGCTTCCTTTGATGCGACAGCGACCCTCTGAACGCTGTTTTGGAAGCCATCCCGGAAGTACCTCTCGTTCACCAATTGATCCCCTTCTGTGAAATCCTTGTCCTTTAATAGTTTACCAAGAATATCTTCGACAACACTGCATACCTCGCCCCAACTTGCTTCCTGTGTAGCTTCACCCAACCCTCAAAATGGTAATTCGAATAGCCTTGTGGATCCAGCCTTCAATGACTCAACCCCTGCTCCATGGCCTATATGTTGGAGGTTCCATATTCAGCACTATCTCATTTTCATGTTTTGCAGTCTGATGTCCTGTCCTAATGACGACACCAAAATCACCCACTATTTTGACTGTGATATCCTCATGTTCCACCCATTTTGAGAGCTTCGCTAACACCCTTTGTAACAATTGTGTTCCGTTTTTTCTGAATTTAGCAGATATGAGTCCCCTCTGTTGTTTGGCCAGCTTTCTAATATTACATAGATAGCGGATAGCCCCCACTCTTGGTACAACTTCACTCACATCCTCCAATGATGGAGAAGCTTGTAAAGCATTCTGTGCTCATGTTTGTGGACACTCTGTTACCCGGTGCTGTCCGTTGCACAAGATGCAACCTTTTCCTACAGACCTGTTTCAACTCCAACCCAAAATCGATCCTTTCGATGATCTTGTGTTAGGCTTGGAAGTATATGCATCCTCTGATATTTCCCACTCTTGGGTTTACTACCCTTACCAGACTTCCCACCATTGATCCTCGATGATGACGGCAAATACTTGTAACTCTGAGTACTAGGCTCGAGGGTATAGTCTGTTAAGAGCCGGTTAAGCCCCAAGACTTCAATCCTTCTAAGAAATGCAATAACTCGTCCTTCTTTAACATCAACATGAGTGTCAAGAACTTTTTCACATATTGATAGATCATACACATCTATTTCAGGCTCCACAATTTCGGACGAGCATTATACTCAACATTCTTAGGGAGAAACTGAGCTTTGAACACGTGCTTCAAGTCCTTCAAGGAGCAAATAGCACACCTATCTTGCTCATCTCTGCAAACTTGCTGCGCCACCATAACTTGGGATCACCAACTAGATATGTCAAGGCTAATGACACCTCTATGTCCTTATCATTCCTCGCGGCTCAAAAGTGTTGCACCTTTGCTCGCTCAAAGGTGTTATGGTCGTTTGCACCTATTGCATGCACCAAGAAGCCAACCTTAGTACTCAGCTCGCTTACCTCATTTTAGAGAGTCTCTATCGCGACCATCACTCTTGTCACTTTAGTAACATGTCCGATGTGTTTGAAGTGGTCACTTTTATGGGCCTCTATCCTTTTCTCCATGTGATCCACCTTCCCATGATTTCCTCCCAATTAGCATCCTCTCTCTATTGGAAGACATGTTTGCTCCCACCAACTTCTCTTATCCAATCGAACACCTTACTACCCTAGCCTCGATCAAAGCTCTCATACCAACTATGCGGTGAACACTTGGATCTGACAATGCAAGAGCACCAAGTCACATAATGGGGAAGCGTATTTGTGAGTATAAAGAGATTGAATGACACAATAGTAAGGAAATCAAATAAACGAGTAATGTATGATTGAAGACAACAATAATCTTTAATAACTAGTGTTTTTTAAGCACTTATTGCCAGCAGGAGCTGTGCAGGGTTTTCTTTTTTTTTTTTTTTTTTTTTTTTTTTTTTTTTTTTTTTTTTTTAAGAATTAGGCTTTTTTTTTCTGCTCGTAAATTTTGTACACTACTACAAAAGGTCATGGCGCATGCCATATTTTTTTCTCGTAGTTTTACATATTCTCTCCAACTTTCTAAAAATTAGCTAAAATAAAATAAATTTAAAAATAGAAAGTAGCTGAACATTTGGTTTTCTTACAAAATAAGCCTACTATTGCAAAGAGCTACTCCTAAATAACTTAAATCCTGAGTTTCGGGATGAAAGTCCTTGCATATGAGGCATGGCCGCTTGTCAAAGTTGTTGTTGTAACAACTTCCTGCACTTTATCTAGTCACATTTGTTTATTTATTTTTAAGACTGCACTGTGAGTTGTTCCCAATTCATAACACCCCGCTGCCCCAACTCTGGTACGGGTGGGATTTGATATGAGGACCTCTTAGTATCCCCTCAATTGTCTTTACAAGCTGAACTACCTAACATCACTTTTTGACTTCTGCTTTTGAGTTCAATTTTTCTAGCATCGAGTTGCTATGTCTTAGCCAATCATCAGCTATCATTCAAACATTGTCCACCATAATCTGATTATTTAATTTATAAGAAATTATTCTTGTAAATTTTGTCAGCAGTTAAGGTTTTTGATGAGGACAATAAAAGATATTACATTTATGAGTGGATCTAATCGTCAATGGGGTTCATCTTTGACTATGCTAATGGTTATATTATTTGTTTGCTCTTCTCTTTCTATTAATTATTGATTTTCAGTTCAGTTTGTGTTGTGGGAAATAGATGGTTGTGGAAAGACAAAGAGAAGTAATTGTATATTTTTGTGCTCTCTTCTTTTCTATTAATTCTTGTTTGTTAGTTCATTTTGTTTTGTAGGAATTAGATGGTCCTGGAAGGATAAAGCAAAGTAATGGTTATAACATCCATAAGCTTTTCCTTTGTGAGACAAGCTTTCTTTCAGAATCCGCAAATACACCTGCAGATGAGAACTCTTATGTTCAAGAACAAGCAAAAAGGGCCTGGCAGGCCTCTCAGTCTAGCATACCAAATGATGTTTCTTCTCATGCTGAAAATGAGTCAATATTGAAATCTCAAGATCACATTAGATCTAGCCCATCATTTGTCGATCCTCTTTGTTCTGTTGTTCCCTGCAGCATCTCTTCAGAAGGTGCCAGTTCTACTCTACTGAGAAATCAGCCTCTAGAAGTTGTCAATACAGAAAAGAGCTTGTGTCCTGTGTTAGAACAAGAGATGGGATCCTTTCCAAGAGGCTCAAGTCTCAAGGTTGAATTTAATAATGAGGAAGAGCAAGCTGCTCCTATGATCAATAGTGATGGTCCTCGATTGACATGCTGCAGGAAGTTTACCGCTCTTGAAGCCTACAGTGTGTTATTGCCAAGTAGCAATGGCATTTCCAGGACAGAGAGTATCTATTGCAACCAGTCATTACCATGCAATTCAAGTCTTCTTATCTCCAAAGCTAAAACTGATCCATTTGGAAAATCTTCCAGAGGGAATTCCTCAAGATTTCTACTTTCAAGTTCAATACCTGAGTCCAACAATGGAAATGATCATCAGAATAATGATGACATTTCTTTTGTTAGGGATTCACTGAGTCAAGCTGGGTCCGAGTTGCAGCTTCATCATCAAGATGCCAGGGATTCGACTTACATCTCAAATTTCATGAGCCACTGCAATGAGGCTCCTAAAGCCTTGGCAAGTAAGGCCCCAAGAGCTGAAATTCCCCAAGAGGCTGAAACACCAGGAAATAGAGTTGAGTTTCATCATTGTAAAGTCTTTCATAATTTACCATCTGAATGCAAGAATTTCCATGAAACAATAGTTCCAGGAAGAAAGAGAGTTCGGTTTGAGGAAACTGTGATCACAGTTCCACAGAAAAAGAACATTTCAAATGTTCAATCTAGACACACATGTCGTAAGCCCTTGCTTCTGCCTTTCTCACCCGCCATAAAAAAGGGAAAAAAGAAGTTGCAAAGTGTCATTTCTCGAAGTAACTGAGTCTATGTAGCACTTGTTTTGTAGGCTTAAAACGTGGAGGTAACAGGTCCAAAAGTTATCATCCTAGTCCAGACTCTCGAAATGAGGAAATGAGAAGGCTTCTTTCAAACTGTTGCATTAAGGACACAAAGAGAATGATATTTCAAGGTATGGAATTCTTGCTGACCGGGATTTCTAGTAAGAAGGAAAAGGAACTTGAAGGCATTATACGCAACCATGGAGGAATAGTTCGTTTTGATGTTCCTACAAATTTTAGGGGAAAGAGAAACTTGAAATCTCAATATCAGCCGATTCCAGTTGTCCTATGCCCCAAAAAGGTTTGTATGGGAATTGCAATCTTTGAGTGCATGCAATTTAAGAATTTACTGCCTATGGATGGGATAATTGTGATAAATTGATCTTAAATTCATGATGGCTTGACTTTCACAGTTGAGCATACAGCTGAAACTTGTCCTAGATTCTTTTAGGGAAGGACAATGCAGGTGCAACTCCTGCCATTGCCTATTTGGAAAGTGTTGCCCTAGATCCTGGAGCCAGTTGATGCAACAAACTAACGCCTGAAAAGACCAAATCATGGATTATTTTAGAAGGAAAAATAAGCCATGAAGGTCTATATTGATCAGCGGCACATTTGATACAGATCAGAATTCCAATCATAGTCAATATATAAAAGTAGATTTTATGAACTTGACCATATTCTAAGTTGTTTTAATCTCTGATGACATGAGATGTAAACAAAATAATTTGTGGCATTTTGAAAGAGTATTTTTCTTTTCTGTTATTGCTTTTTGGTCCATGGATCTGTTACTGTTATGTAATGATGGATATGCTCAATATTATACTATGTCCTTGAATGAACTTGTCGGCACCATTCATGTGAAAGAAAGGGAAGGTTAACTAGCTGTGAAGTTCTCCTGCATATATGTCTGTATTTTTTTTGTTCATTTCTGCTCAAAGGGTCTTCAAATGATAATGCTTTATGTAAATATATCATAATGTTGGTCAGATTAAGTTAAATCATAGGTGATAAAGCACCAATATTTTTTAAAGAATATGTTCCATTGAAATTCATGATATATATTTGTTGCAATTGAGTTGGATGCTACATGCTGAAAGAACAATACATATTGCAATAGATATAGTAATTGTTGAATTTCATGCAAAACTAGCTCCTTATCTTTTGGTATAAATGTGTTTCTGCAGACAAAACGACTTTCCATGAAAAAGAAAAATAGAAAATGAAACAAATAGAAGTCTTGTTAAAATAAGTTGATGCCAGTGATATACATTTTATCATATCAGGATCTAAATCAAAGGAAAGTGGTATCACTCATATTCTTTAGCACTTTCCTCATTTCATGACCTAGATCATGGAAATGAATCTTGTTTTGTATGCTTTGTTTAGTAGTAGTAGTTGTAGTGAAGTAGTTGAATATGGTATTGAAGTGTTAATTTTGGATGAAAAAACACTTGTGTGGAGTACTTGAGATGCAGTGACGAGCTTGTTCTGTCTTTCCTAGTTCATCATGCCCAATATACAGGCACATGTTTTCATAGATATTATCCAGGTATTTGTTGTTTATGAAGCTAAATTAAATGTATTCTGGATGTGTAGTTTATTTGTGAAGCTAGTTTGGATAATTTTTCTTCTTTTTCTTAGTTCTTGCCCAGTTTTCTGTATTTCATCGATTTTGTTTTAGTACTGATACATTAGTCCCATAGCTAACATATTATCCAGGGCCTGGTTATTTCTGACATGTCAATCAAATGTGAGTTCAGTCTTGAGCAAATTAATGTAATGCAATGGTGCTGAAGTGTTTAAAATCATATTAAATGTTTGATGCTATTAGATGCTTGACTCCTTGACTTGAGAACATGTTTTGTCATGGGACATTGGTATTACATTTCGGTTTTGTGGTTTTGGAGTCAACTATGTTTGCAAAAGTATTAACTTTTTTTTTCTCCTTCAGAGTTGTTTTTCTTGGAAAATCTTTATATGTCCAGTACATCTCATCGTAGCATTCTATTTTCATTGCTCATTTGATTGTTTTATTTTTTAGGATTTGGTCTGTTCCCAATACATAAAGATCAAAGTAAATCTTGGTGGAAGAGAAAGAAATTAGAAAGAAAGAATGAGAATAGAAATGGAAAGTGAGGGAATGTATGGCCAATGCAAGGAAAGTGAGAAATACCAAGTAAAGACTTAGAAGAAATATTTTTGTTGGTGGTTAAATTTGATACTTTTATAAATATATGAGATTCTGTTGGGATTAAAGTGTGGCTCATTGGAGTTCACTAAGAAGAAAATAGCCTGGTAACAAACTTAGCAACAAGTGGAATGTGGCCTGAGAGAGTCTAACAAAAGATGGATAGTCTAAAAGGCGTTCTACATTGTGTGTGGGTATAAGGATTAGCCATCGAGGCTTCTTGTTGTTATGGAATGGCCGAGTGTTAAGTTAGCCATGTGGTACTTGTTAGTTGATTAGTATATAGCCTTGAGCAAAGGTGTAACTAGGTTATTTGAATAGTTATGGTGTATAATTGTGAGGATGGTTGAATGATTGTAATATATCATGAATGATTGTAATATACCATGAATGAGGTTGATAGTGGATGTAAATATGTTGCCGAACCACAAAACATTGTGTTTTTATGTGAGATTAATTTCTATTGTGCATGCTTGTTAATTATGTTAGGAGAAATTATCCCTAGCATTCTCTTACATGTATTCTCATCTGCTTGCAATATCAGCTTCGAACCACAAAATTGTTGTATGGCTGTGCAGTGAATGCTTTCATTTTGAAGGTTTCCTGGCTAACTGATTCAATTGCTGGAGGTTCTGTCTTACCGCCCCAGAAGTAAGTGCCTACTTTCAACTACTGTAGTATGAGGCTTCATTGCTGAAGTGATGCAACCTGCAACCATGCATCTACTATGCTGCTTGTTTTGGTTTCCTTTTTTTTTTTGCTTTCTCTTAGTTGTTATTTCTTTTCTCTTGAAGAGGAAAGAAAAAAGACAAAAGGATGTAACAAATGAAACATAACTTAGGGACTAGTTTCTGTCAATTACAAAAGCAAGAACATTAGTTCACGGTAGCTCAGATTATCTTTGGTGCGCTTCATGCCATTTCTGATCTTAACATGGAAGGACAGCCTCAAGTTTGATTCTTGCTCTTGCGTATTAGCATTTCAACAATATGTATATTAGTAATCATGTTATTCTTGAATTGACAGTTTGATTGGCAAACAATTGCTTCTATTCTCTGTTACATGAGTATGATATGTGGTCATTAATTAAGATATTCATGGAATTCATGCTGAAAATGTATCATATAGTTATTTTCATTTTCTGTTACTAAAGCAAGGTTCTTCTGGGTTTGCATAATATTGTCTGTTATACAGAAGAAACATTTGTGAGTAGTTAATATTACTCCCTATCCTTAATTAAAATATCTAAAGATCTGCTCGATCAAATTTTCCTTTTGTTTTCTTTTATCCTTAAAGCAGACAGAAATAGTGTCCTATCCCTAAGCAACCCCAATATATAAATGGATATTTATTTATTTATTTATTTATTTATTTATTTATTCATCTGCTAGATCAAATTTCCTTTTGTTTTCTTTTATCCTTAAAGCGGACAGACAGTGTCCTTTCATCCCTAAGCAACTCCAATATATAAATGGATATTTATTTATTTATTTATTCATTCTTAGGTCGTTTTCTTTTAGTCATATTTTATTTTGATGGATTGGAATATTATGCTACATGTTATATGATATGACTGAAACCTAAAAATAGTAAAAAATTCAAGTTAAATTGTGCATTTAGAATTGTGAGGTTTTTAAAGTTTTGCTTTGTACATTATAGTCATTTCCTTTTTTTGGGGGGGGGACTACATAATAGTGTTTGATGGAGAGAACTAATTTATAATTTGTTCAGCAAAGTTTGCATTTTCTAGATATATAAAATGATGATGTTAAGAATCATTAATCATTCCTGTTCATGTTTGTCTAGGCATGTGGTTCTGCTTTTTAATTTTGATTTTTTTTAGAGGAAATAATGTTTTTATGATGAATTGATCTATTTTGGAAAAACTTGAAAAGTGTGGATCCAATTTATTCTCCAAGATTATAAAAATCTAGATCTTTTTCTTTTTTTGGGTGCGAGGGGTGGGGGTTGTTTCTTCTATAGACTTCTGTAATATCAAAAAAAAATGATGATGATATTCATTTTGCGCCCCCCCTCCCGGCGAAGGAAGTGGTTGAGTGCTCATTGTTTTTGTACTTGTCATTCTTTAGATGTAAATAGTTGCCTTTTTATCCGGTTACATCTTTGCTGTTAACTGGGGGCTGCAGTGTTTTCATCTGTAATCAGGGGCTAGCACGGTGTTATCTTCAGCTGCTTATATCTATTAGAAGTGGCTTATATTTAGTCTTTTGTCTTTTGTTTCTGGATTAATGTTCTGCTGGAATGTGCAGATACATGATTCTACCGAATTCCTCTGATGGAAAATGCAAAAGATTCAACAAGCTTGTCTGTTGGAATAAGAGTGCATATATCTTTGAGAAAGTAGGGGTAATGCTTCAAGGAAAGCATTGTTTCTGCACTAAATTTGGGAAAATAATTAATGTAAGGACCTTCATCTTTTTCTTTCTCTTATTCTTTTTGGCTAAATATAGGCAGTTCTTATCCAGCTAGTTCTTTTTCTGAGATTTTGTTTCACTTTTTCCAGTCCATATGGCCTTGTATCCTGTTCGTACTTATGTTGATCTTGTAACCATTTATACAACAACAACAACCTCAGCCTTAATCCCAAACTCTGGGGTCAGCATCTTGTAACCATTTTTGTGAAGCTAAAATGAATAACAGATAAATGCACTAGCCACAGATCTTGTCACAAAGTCATGCAAAAATTGTAGTAGTATTTAAAGAAGAGAAATACCTAAACTGCGTCCCCAAGAACAGCATATTGAAGAGAGGCATTTGTATCATGTTGCCGAAAGACTTTGGCTGAGACCTTGACAGTTTCCTAATCTTTACATAATCAATATTTGTACCCAAATTTAACCACAGATATAACATCTTAACAAAGTTATAACAGTGAGAGAAACATGTGGAAACAAGTTGACATTCGGTTGTCTATATTCTCATGGCAAGCTTGTTTGATGGAACCCACTGTAGATCTCCTTTGAGTGGGATGGGGTAGAAGTCCTGTTGAATCTACCTGAAGCATTGTTTCTCCAACCTTTCATAGTCTTCTTACAATCTCAACGTTGCCAGATACAAGTAAATAAGTACAGAAAAGAAAATATATATAATATGTTCTGAACTTTTGAAAACACTTCCAGCAGTCAAGTATGTTCTAGTGGCAACTAAAAAGAGCTCACTTGGTGCACAAAGTGCTTCCCGGCTTAGTGCGGGGGGTATGAGGTGGGTGATCGTATATATACACAGTCTTTCTCTTACATTTTTGCAAAGAGTTTGTTTTCACGTTTTGAACCAGACCTCAAGGTCATCAAAGGAACAACTCCACTGTTGCGCCAAGGCTGTTCCCTATAGTCGTGACAGGACTATAGGGAACAAAATGAATGAGGAGGATTTGTGTATACAGTCTCATGCTCGTTTGCAGGTGAGAATAGGGCTGAATTTTTGTTTGAGGCGTATCTGCTTTTAGCTATTTGAACTCGTGAGCAATTTCTTCAGAAATGTTCTCCAAACACAACAGTCACCTACAAAAAATTTTCTTCGTCATTGCAGTCCATGGTTGATCTCAACTTATGACTTTTTTGTGGGTTTCATCTAATGTAGCCTTTGTCAATTCCTGGTTGTTTGCTAGCATGGTGGTGGCCTGGTGTTAAAAACCCTACAACGATTATCTGAGAGTATCGAGACAAAAAGGATCTTTCTTGGAGCTATTGTGACTGAGGATGAGAGTAAGGTTTCACGCCATTTGAAGCACTGTGCCTCAGAGCAAAACATACCTGTCGTGGTTAGTGTTCTATACTTTTATTTACCTTGTTTGATGATGAAACTGTTATACCTGTCTTGTGAGCTATTTCTGTGTGAAGCATGTTGAGGAGACTGCTTGTATTATAATGCATTTTATAGCTACAAATTTTTATCTCTAATAACTTGAGTGGGTAATGCAGCCTGTTAGCTGGATAATAAACAGCTTATTTTCTGGGAAGGTACTTCCTGTCAGTACGATCAAGCAGTCACAGTCTTCCACTTCGGCAAAGACTAGGAAGCCTGAGGTTCCAGTAATTACCAAATTAAAGTGAAGAAATATGATGAAATTGCTTCTATCAAGGCTAGAAACATGTTATCAAATTTTTAACTACTTTGTGCAGTAGCAGGAAGAAGCTTCAACAAAATATGAACAGGAGGTATAGCATGCTTCTATTTTTCACAAATGCATTGAGTTATTAGGTAAACATGGATGGAGCAACGTAAGCTCGCGTGCATATACATCAACTTGCTTTAAGGATGCCATTTAACTGCATTAATGTCTCTCTTGCCGAATGTTGCCTAAAATGGCTTAAAGATATGAAGATTAAATCTATGAAATCATCGATTGCTTGATTTTATTGTTTGGTTGGCCTGCCATTACATTCTCCTGACATTGAATTGCATAATTCTTCCTATATGGCAGCTTCAGCCCATGTTGGCTTACACAGCTAATGAATGAGAAAGCTGTCTAAATTTTCTCAGTGCTGTCTAAGTTTATCTGGGGAGGGGTGATGAAAGGGAATTTGCCTTATTGTTGTGAATGCTGGTCGCTCTTCATGTTTGTTTGCTTTCTTGCTGTTTGTACTTGTAAACGTCACTCCAATCTCTGAATGTTCTTGTAATACATTGGGTTTAGTCACTTAATCTATCAATTCATTTTCTGAATGGAATTTTGATGTATATTGAAGAGTATTAAAGGTTATGTGGGTTCACTATTGGCCTTCAAACTTTAAGCCAGGTTACAGTATGCTCCCTAATTTTTTTTCCTTTTTCTTGTGTCTTTGTACTGATTTATTAATTTTTGGTGTTTTACGATGAAGGGATTGAACCTTGTCCAGTTGGGGTGCACGACCCCACTCTGGTTCTTTTATTTTAATATTTGTTGTGAGCCCTATGAAATAACGTGACCTACTAACATGCCTACTAACATGCCAACGTGACTTTGTTTTGTTTTGGTTTGTTTTTGTTTTGTTTTCTTTTTTTTTTTGTTTTTTGTTTTTTTTTTAAAATAATCAACACTCCTGAAAATGAGAGCTTAGGTACCAAATTGAACATTTGGTACGGGCTAAGAGACCACATGCTAAGTGACCTCTTATGTACTTTTTCCTCAAATTATTTTTTTGGTATCACTATCGACATTCGATTCGATGTCATATTTTAATTAATTCGATTCGAGTATTTGCAGACGTTTTATTAGGGTTGGTTTTATGAAAAATTTTGTTAAGAGATCTAATATCTCATTTTACTATCTCTAAGGGGACAACTAAGTGGTTGCATTCTTTTCCTCTAATTTCATGATTCGGAATTCAAATTTTATTATAATAAAAAAAAAAGAAAAAAAATATCTCATCCCATTAGGCCGATTTGGTATTAAGAAATATATCCCTCTTTAGATGCAGTCCAAATTTTAATGCTAAATGTTCCTGAGGGGATAGTCCAATGGTAATAGTCCCCTCTTGATCTTATGATTCGGGTTCGATTCCTATTGTAACAAAAAAAAAATTAATGCTAAGTAATTGTAAGAGGTTTTGAGTTAAAATATATAACATTTTTTGATGAAAAAATATGTAACATTTTTAATGATGCACATAAATTTTTCAGTGTCTACTTCGTGTACATAAATTAAACGTATCTAAAAATATAATATATATATTTATATATATTTATATATATATAACATTTTTATTATGTCTGCTTTGTGCACATGTTATTTTATAAGTTATTTTACATGTATCTAAGGAATTTATGTGCATCATATAAATAATATTAATGAAAAATTTTTCATAATTTTTTTTTAAATTAAATTAAAAATTTATGCTTAGAAGAAAGGAGAGATATTATATCATTTTTTTTTTATTCTCGAGGAAGTATTCTTTTAAATAGTACTCTTATAATTTTCTTTTTTTTTTTCCCTTAGAAGTTTCCTCTCCTTGATCTTAGCCAAAAGGTCGAGAAAGGCATTAAAAGGTTTCCTCTCCAACCAAAGATATCCTAAAAGGAAAATGGTTCCCGGCGAGCTTGGCTACAAAGCCGTGCCGAGCATAGGAAAGTAGGTCATGTGCCCTGACATGCCTTGAAGCCGCGCTTTCATTAGCAATTAGCAAGAAGCAATGAGAATGAGTGGAGAATATAATGACATAAGTGTATTTTGTAGTAAAAAAGTTTGTGGCACCAATAATCTCTTTTTCTTCTCTACACAGCGCCACACAATGAGGGGTGCTCATAAATTTTTACCTTTAATAAATCATCATATTAAGTAATCATTTTGAAATCAATTAAATTTAATTCGAGTCAAATTAGACGTTTAAGACTTTTTTTTATATCTATTTTCTTCATACATAATATTTGAATCCAAAACCTTATTTGGAAATATTGATTCGTGTTTGAGGTGGATTTAACTCCACAGATAAAGCTCTACTGACTCAAACAAGTTGAATGACCATCTTTCAATCTTGATTAATGAGATTTGCAAAAAGCGACTGGACGGTGCTCCGGATGGGAAAACTCCGACGCTTAAATTAGAGAGCGATTTTCAAAAAGTGAAACATATTAAAAGAGAGGTCAGTTATACCTTTATGTGTTATGTATAAGTTTAGATAGCGTACCTGATCATTGGCTTAATGATATATATATTGTCCATTTATGTGAGTTTCGCAAGCATTCAGAGTGTTAAAACCTTAGTTTTCTTATGGAGATATCTCGAAATTACGGGAATATTTAAGAAAAGATCTACATAAGATTTAGGATCATTTTAACTAAGAAATTTCTAGTTACTGAAAGATTTCTTTCCTTATTAATTAAAATTCAGATTCTCCTTACAGATTAAAGAATATTACTTCTGTGATTTTAGGGAAGCCGAATATTACTCTGGTTGACCGAGTACTGAGCACCGAAGAGGTGTCGTGACCGATTAGTTGGCTATCGAAGAGAGTATAGTTGGTGAGTACTGAGGGAGAGAGCCGTATCTCGTTTGTGAAAATTACTGATCATGGGCTCAAATTCTGTGATAATGAGTCTATGGGTTATGTATCATCATTTGCCCCTACTCCTTGTGTCGTTTTGAAGAAAATGGTATAAGGAGTAAGTTTAAAAGTTACTATCTAAAAGGTAGCAAATGTCACGCCCCGACCCACTCCCGAGCCGGGCACGCAACCAACCCGCCACGGCACCCAGATGCACGGGCACCACGTCCCGCACATCGAAGCACCGTAAGGCTGTCGACATTCACAAAATTCAGGTTTCCAAATTTCAGAGATCCCTATGTGATAAAAATAATACATGTATGCCTCAATGCAAATTAAAACAAGCGAGAGTTAACCTTATACAGACAAAAAAAAATTATAAATACAGTCATCCCAATTTAAACAAATACAATGGTCATCCTAATTTCCTCAAATAATACAATAACCTCAATATATATATAGCGGAAGAGCGGGTAGTCATACCCCAGCCCAGTAGTCTCCAAGAATATCCAATACAACAATGCGCACAAATCTCTCAGTCCGAGTCTACACCTGTAGGAGGGAAATGTGAGGGGTGAGTACCGTAGAGAGGGGGGTTAGTACTCAGCAAGTCGGGGGGATGGCATGCTCCAATTAATTTTTGGGTGAATTAGGAGTGTCAAAATTATGTCCCAATAAATCCATGGTATGCAAAAATATTATTACATCTCAATAAATCATTCACGGCATACGTATCAAATCAAATATGCATCCATTATGCATGTCCGTCATATCATGTAGAGCCGGCCGAAAATATCCCGGCAAAAGCCAACCATGGCCAAGGATGGGCAACGTTAGGGGTTTTCACGGTGCAAGTAATAAAATAAGGCTCTCCACCCCAACGTTGGTCACAGACTACTCCAACTAGCCTGTATATATATATATATCGCACACGTATCAAGGATCAAGCGTGTATGAAAACCCGTCGGGGCTAGACCTACCAAGGTCCTCCCCGAAGTGGTTCAATCGACGACTGTCCGTACAATATGTATGACAATCTGGCGGATACCCCCTGCAAAGGCGTATCCGGGCACAACAGGTGCCTCTACCAAATGTCCTTCGTAGCTACGGAATGCCATAGGAAGCATATCATCATCATCACAGTATTCACAGGGGCATCCAGCCCAAATCACATATCTCAAGCCAAATTTCAATCCATAACATGTCAAAATCATGTGCCAATATGCAATGGAAGCATAAAATCATGTGGATATATCAAAGTGTGGCACAATCATCAAGTGTCAAAATCATGGATGCATATCGATATAAACAAGTTGAGACATTCCATATATCACAAAACATTTTCATAAATTCAGGGAAATAGGTCAATCGTACCATTTTAAATCATGCCTTTGAAAGTTTTTTAAAACACGGTATCAATTAAAAGTAAATGTCAAGTCCCACTCACAGTTAGGGGAGGATAACGCACTTCCCAATTTCTCCACAAAGTGTAAATCAAGTGTTCCCTCCATTCAACTCAAATAACTTTTAGGGAGACAAACAGTCTATAGATTTTTAACCTGTGCAGTCATGGAAAACAGACTATAACTTTTCCTATACCAGTCAAAATCAGATGATTCTTATCTCATTTTAAAGCTAAGAGATAGTACTATAACTTTCATTTTTCACACTTCCTAAGATTCAAATCACAGAATTCCCGGTAAGTCTCATTTTGTTACAGTCATATTTAAGTTTTGGATTCTGTCCAGTTTTTGTGCAGAAGCTATAACTTTCATTCTACTCACCAAAGTCTAATGAAATTTTAACATGTTATAGCTAAGATGTAGATCTACAACTTTTGTGTTTTGAGTTTTATCCAGATATGCCTGAAAGGGGTTCAAAAAAATTCATGAACAGGACTGATACGTTTTAGTGAAACATAAAGTTTCTGTCAACACAGTTTTAAGGAAAATTGTATAACTTTCAATTTCCTAGTGCGAAATGGCTGAAATTTTTATATGTTATAGGAAAGAAGTATATCTATAACTTTCATGTTTTGTGTTTCTTCAAACTAAGACTGGAGAGGGGTCGTTTTTACTCACTACTGTCAAGGTTCGAAACAGGACACTTCTATGTCGAGTTTCAGGAAAAGTGCCATAACTTTTGGCACAGGCATCAGATTTTGGTGATTCTTATCTCGTTGGAAAGATAGGACTTTGATCTACAATTCATATAACTAGTACATTTTCAAATTCTGCTCTAAGATGCCTTAAAACAGAGATCAAGTTACGGACAGAAATAAAATTTAAAGTGAGACAAGATAAAATTTCTTACCTCACTTTCTTGGTCTTCCTCTCTTGCTTCTCTCCTTGTTCTCACGAATTGGGAAGAATGAACAAGCATTCTAAGGCCTTCTTCTTTTATTATTGTGTTAATAACTCACCACCCTAGGATCAAATCTCCAATTAATCTAAACCATAGGATCATTTTGACTATTGCATGTGTTTTGATTGGCTTTTTTTTTTTTTTTGCATGTGTTCTCATTAGCCCACCTTGCCTTTCTCATCTCCATTTGGCCAACACTTTTCCTCCTCACTATAACACTTGTTCAATACAAGAATACACTTGTCACATTTCATTTAAGTTTTGTTAATTGCTAACAAGTCCTTTGACTTATAAAAATTCTAATTTGACCCCTAAAATTTTCATAATTACACACTAGGCCCAAAATCTTATATTAGACCTAATTAAATTTATTTAATGTGAAATTAAGGTTTTTAATCTCTTTGAGTCAAAATTGATCCGATTTGTATTTTACCGTCAAATATTTAAGGTTGATTTACCGGGAAAATTTTCTTAGTGAAAATTCATGAACATAGTAGTAGAAACATCATATATATATATATATATATATATATATATATGAAATGAAATTCACTATAGAATACATCGAGAGTCAGTGTTACATTTTCCTAACCCCCTAAAAACAAGTTTCGTCCCCGAAATTAAAAGAAAACCATATAGAAAAAGGAAAATTACTCAGTAAATAGATGAAGGTACTGTCCCCTCATAGTCTCCTCGGGCTCCCAAGTCTCATCCTCGACCTGGTCGCTACGCCACAAAATGCGTACCAACGGAACATCCTTGCTTCGTAGTCTATGGATCTGCTGGTCAAGGACTGCTACGGGCTGTACAGGTAAACTCAGGTCCTCCCGTAGCTCAACTGGTGGAGGTTTTAAAACATGAGAAGGGTCAGGCATATATCTCCTAAGCACCGAGACATGGAACACATCGTGAATACGTGCCAACTCCTTTGGCAGCTCCAATCTGTATGCCACACTTCCGATCCTCTCAAGAATATGGAAGGGCCCAATATACCTGGGGCTCAGCTTGCCCCGCTGTCTGAAACGGATCACCCCTTTCCAGGGTGAGATCCTCAAGAAAACCATTTCTCCCTTCTGAAACTCCAGTGGTCGCCGCCTACGGTCTGCATATGCCTTCTGTCGATCCTGGGCGGCTCTCATCCTCTGTCGGATAATCCTGACCTTCTCCCTCGTCTCCTCAACAAGCTCCACACTGCTGAGGTGCCTTTCACCGACTTCGTCCCAGCATAAAGGTGTGCGACATTGCCTCCCATACAATGCCTCGTATGGAGGCATCCCGATACTTGCCTAGTAGCTGTTATTATATCGCAAACTCTACAAGTGGTAAATGCCGATCCCAGCTACCATGAAAGTCAATAACACAAGCCCGAAGCATATCCTCAAGTGTCTGAATCGTACGCTCTGACTGGCCATCTGTCTGAGGATGATAGGCTGTGCTAAAGTTCAGTCTAGTGCCCAATGTCTCCTGCAACCTGGGCCAGAACCTAGACGTGAACCTGAGGTCCCTGTCTGAAATAATCGACACAGGCACCCCGTGAAGTCGTACTATGGTGTCCATATAGAGACGTGTCAGCGCCTCCAAAGAGTAGTCACCACGGATGGGGATAAAGTGTGTAGATTTGGTGAGTCGATCGACAATCACCCAAATCGCATCATGCTGCGTGGATATCCTCGGTAACCCCATCACAAAATCCATGGTAATATGTTCCCACTTCCACTCAGGAATGGGAAGCGGCTGTAAAATACCTGCTGGTCTCTGGTGCTCAGCCTTCACCTGCTGGCACACCAAGCACCGTGCTACAAACTCTACTATCTCCCGCTTCATGCCCGACCACTAATAACTGCCTCTGATGGTGCGATACATCTTTATACCCCTGGGATGCATAGCATAAGCCGAAGAGTGTGCCTCCTTAAGGATAGGACGTCGAAGCTCAACATCAGCTGGAATACACACTCTGTCTCTGAACACCACAAGTCCATCAGCACGGACTCAGAAATCCCCGCCCTCTCCTCGACGGATCCGATCGTGAATAGTTTGGAGCTCTACATCTGTACCCTGAAGCTCTCTGATGCAGTCAAGTAGTGTAGGCCGCACCTCAAATTATTTTGTGATTTTACATTAATTATTTATATGGGTTTTGTTTTAGGAGTATTGGACTTATTTAAGGAAATTGGATACACAGATAGCAGTTAGTATTTTGGACATAACTTTCTGTTCAGATATTCAATTGACCTGATTCTTGTTGGGATGGAAAGAAGACTTCAAGGCCTACAAATCTTGTGAAGAGTGTAGAAGCTGATTCAGGACACAAGATGTTCGAAAGTGGGAAAAAACTTACTGTTGTGCTGGAACTTTAGGATAAGAATGAAGTTTTCAAGTCAATGTGAAACTCCTAAAGGCCTACGAATTCTCATTCCCTTAAAGTTTAGTCTACAAATAAAAGACACCCTCACACATAGAAAGTGGAATGAAAAACCCTAAAGTAGCCTCATTGGAGGTGATTTTCCATCCTCCTTCGGGTGTAAAGGGGTCGTAATATTTTCTTTACCTTTCTTGTTTTTTTTTTTTTTATTATGTCTAGCTATATTTCTTATTCCTAATACTCTATAGATTCTATTCTTTGATTAATAGTATGATTTGATTTATTTCTTTCTCTTAAATCTTTGTTGGCATGATTATTATTTTATGAGATTTTATTGTTGAATTTAATATTTCATACGTATAGGGCTCCACATTTTGATGATTTGAGATTACATGCATGAAATCGAGAAATGATTGCATGAAATCAAACCAAAACAACAAAATCTATATAGGGTTATGAGACTGATGGATGATTAATTCTATGTGTGGGGATTTTACGGAAAACCCTAAATTACAGATATTCTATGGATTTTAATAAAGTTCGACCTAATCAATATTCCATGTTCATTGAGTTTTGGTTAGTCAAATTAGGATTTCATTATATGATCATCGGGTGAATCTAATTTAAGAAAATCGATTATCATCAAGAATGATATTTTAGTCAATAAACTTTAAGGGATTTAAAAGAAATTGACTATGTGAAAAAATTGAAAATAGATAAAATCAAAATTGTAGGATTTTATAAAATTAGGGTTTTCATTTATCACTATTTCTATAGTTTAATATTTTCATAATTTTTATTATTTATGCAATCTTGATCTATTTTATCCAATTTAGATAGAGTAATTTATAATTAGTAATACAAAATATCTTTGTGGGAATGACACTTGATTCGCACTCGACTGGGGTATACTCGCACGATATTGTGATATATTAAAATCGCATAATAAGTTTTTTGAAGCCGTTGTCGGGGATATTCTTACATATCAATCAAAATAATCTTGTTTGGAATTCAACACCATCTTTACTTTCTTTTTCATATTTTATCTGATATATCATCTTTTAGGGTTACACAATCATTGTTTATTGTTTAGGTTTGATCTGGATTTAGGAATTTTTTGGGAATTTTCGAGGTCTAAGAAATTACTTTTGAGCTAGGGTCCTACAACCACTTGTTCCAAACGATTTCGGCCTACTGAGCAGAACATGTGGTTATACCACAGGCACCACCTTATCTTAGCCAAATTCCATTATTTTTATAGGCTTTTTCCATTTTTCTTTGATTTTTTCTTTATTTTTAGGGATTTCTGATTGTTTTCTTGGGTGTCTTTGTGTATTATCTTGTTGTCTTTTTTTGTGATTTCTACTTTTATATAGGTAATATAGATTTTCTTGAGTTGTTCTTGCAATCGATTTTGAAGATCGAATTTTGTGCTGTTTTTGGTGTCGGTACAGTGTATACTACGATCAAAGAGTTTTGATCTAGTTGATTTCAATTTTGAGATAGAGAAAACTTTACAAACCATTTGTAGATAAGTTAGGGAAGTCGAAGAAGAAATAATGGCTCATGAGAATAGAGCAATGAGGGAGTACTCGATATCCAGACTTCAGAACATTCAAACTAGCATCACACGACCAACTCTGGAGGCAAATAACTTTGAGTTAAAGCTGAGTCTCATTGGGATGGTGCAAGTAGATTAGTTCAGTGGAGAAGCCTTTGAAGATTCAAACAGCCACTTGAAAATTTTTCTAGGGATTAGTGACACCATCAAGCTAAATAGAGTCAGTCCCGATACCATAAAGTTAAGGTTGTTTCCTTTCTCTCTTAGGGAAAGGCAAAGATATGGATAAACTTTTTCCCTACTAATCATTACACAAATTGGGAAATTCTTTCTCAGATATTTTTGGCTAAATATTTTTACCTTGTAAAACTGCTAAATTACTAATAACATTACTAGTTTTAGGTAATTCGATGATGAGTCTTTATATAATGCTTGGGAATAGTTCAAGTCTTTGATTAAGAGATGTAACACCGACACTACCGTGTTCGTATATTATTTTCATTTTTTTGAATTTAATAAAATGATCCTTAATTTATATATATATGGAAAAATATTTAAATTTTATTGATTTTCGATTTTGGGATTTTTAATTTAAATTTTTTGTATATTTACAATGTCGTTCCCGCAATTCGTAATGTTATATATTTCCTTTATTAATTTATACATTTACTCATTTAATTATTTATAATTTATTTATAAAAAGAAATATATAATAATAATAATAATAATAATAACAAAAAAAAATCGAAATTAGGGCTTAAAGCCCTAATTTCTCTTTCCTTCCTTCTCTCTCCGCCTCTTTGTCTCTCACCCTCTCCCGCGACCATTCGCCTCCCTCCGCCATCCACCGCTTCCCTCACCGCCGCCGCCCACTCGGCTCCTCCACCGCCACCTCCGACCATTCTCTCTATCTTTCCCTCTCTCTGTTTTCTTCTCTGCTCCGTCGCTCTCTATCTCCCGCGACACTCTCTCACTCTCTGCCGCTCCTTCCCTCCCTTCCACCGCATCGCAACCACCAACTCCGCCACCCCACGGTGGTTCGACCACCACCAAGTCAACCCCTCACCGTTTCTCTCCATCACCCTCTCATCTCTCACTCTCTGTCTCTCTCTAGTTCGCTCTCTATCTCCCTGTCTCTCTCCCTACGCACGAGTCGCGCGCGACAGTTCCTTGCGCGCGCGCGACTGCTCGCGCGCTGACAATCCCTACGCGTGCATGACCCCGCGCGCGATTGCCTTGCACGCCCGATTGCAGCGCGCGACAGCCCCTGCCCCAGCGCACGACTGCTGTGCTGCTTTTCCCTTACTCGCTCGCTCGAGCAGTCTGCACTCCTTCGAGAGCTCACTACGACCCCTTCACTACATAGGTAAGGGTTGGTCTCTCAATAACCCTAAAGTTTAATTCTTTAGGTGATTTAGTCTAACGGGTAGAATTTGTTTCAATTGGAAATACTACAGGTTCCAGAATGAGCTGAATGGCACACGGAAGGTAGATCTGCGAACTATGAAAACCCTAGGTGAGGGATTTCTAACTGATTCAGTTAAATTGAATGCAATTAGGGTGCAATTAAGCATAAGGAAGTGTTGTATAGGTTTAAGATGTACGTTAGATTCGATTAGAATACATTGTTTGACATTTTATATTATTATTTAGGTTAAGAATAGAATTTTATACGAAATTGAGCTGTTTCGGATGATAGAATTGAGTTAAATTGATTTAAATGGTTGCACTTAGAGTTTAATTTGATGAATGCATGAAAACAGTCAAAATTTGGGATTTGAGCCTAAGGATTGATGCGTTGTTTTACATTATAGTTGATGTTGCATATAGGTAAGTCAAATACAATCTCTATATTATGAAAATAGGTTTCAATACCTTTAAAATGAGATATGGTTTGAAGAAATCGGATGAGAATTGAAAAGTGTATGAATTTTCAAAGATTTTTTCTAATTTATAGGGAATTTATGTATTTAGACGTGTTTTCGATTTTGAACGATTTTAGGTTTGAATTTAACTTGATTTTGATTTGGTTATTTATTTATAAATGGAAAGAAATTGATTACATTGGAGTTTATTCAAAAATTGGAGAATTAAAGTTTGTACAAACTTAGGGAAAATAATAAACCCTAAGATTAAATTGAAAATTTGATGATTATTGTGATAATTTGATTAGGTTGATCTATTTGGAGACTCGAGGAGTCGAGTTTGGTTTGATTGTGGAAATAGGGAGTAACCACTCTCCCTAAAAAGTGAGTGAGACCCTAATCTCTTGCATGAAATTGTGAAAATCTGATTTTACCGTGTTTTAAACAAAACATGCTTTGATATGCATTGATTCGACGTGTGATATTAAATCTAAAATCTGTTTTGTGATTATTAGAGTGTCGTACTTACGTTTTCTACGATTATGCATCCATGTTTGAAAAGAAATGAAATTGTACCATGATTTGAGAAACGGAATGTTTGCTATTCGACCATTGCATTGGTTTGTTGAATTTGAAATGATTTTGATGAAATTGTATTGGCACACGGATTTGAAATGTTTTGATGAACTGTGAGGGCACTGGGATGCCCACTTGTGATGCGATACTATGATGATGACATTGATGATTCCGTAGCTACGAAGGGACTTTGTAGAGGCACAAGTTGCCCGGATACGCTTCCGCAAGAGGCATCCGCAAATGTCCGATTTATATTTATTCATAGGCGCACCCGGTTGAACCCACATCGGGGGAGGACGTGTGTGACGCCAACGTCTAGTACCGGGCGGGGTCCTATTTGACGAGTCTGGGTAAGCAAGGAGCTAAGCCCACGGCCAACATCGGGGTAGAGAGCTACTTTTGAAACACTTTGCATAATAAAACCCCCAATGCGTCTGTCCTTGGTCATGGTTGACCTTTGCCAGGATTCTTTCGGCTTGCTCTATGATCTACTTGATTTTAAATGGATGCATATATGTATGATATCGTGTGAATGATTAAATGAGTTCATTTTATTCGAAATATCATGATTTACTATGAAAATTTGAATCATTGGTTACGAATGATATTATTTGACAATCCAATGTTCACCTACGCTATTAGTACTTGAGATTAATCCCCTCACTCACTGAGTATCCTCCTATAAATACTCACCCATCCTCTTTCCCTCCCCAGACAGGATTATTGTTGCGCCGGAGCGACGCTTTAGATTTGGAGATTTTGGTAGATTTGGTGATTCAGGAAGGTGAGATCGTAAGTTTAAATTTAAAGATGAATATGTATTTTATTTCGACCCTGCGAGGTCTTGTTGAGGTCCGTAGTTGGCCGTATACTTAATTTGGGATGACTGTATAATTTATGTATGTCTATTTGCGAAACTCTTATATTTCATTTGCATTGAGGCGATTGTATGTATTTGAATGTTACTTGGGAAAATTGTTGTAAATTTGCATAAAATTTAGGTCCGCTCGATGTGGCAGCTGCTCATGCTCTAGTTGGGCATGACAGTAGAGGTCTGTGGCTAGGTTTGTTGATAGATTTTTATAGCCTTGCGTTGTTCTGGATGTCTGCTATGGGAGTTGTTGGTTTTGGAGAGGCCGGGATAGCCATTTGTTTTATTTTCAGGATGATTTTAAATTTATACAGGTATACAGGTTTAATTGTACATGGGAGACCTCCGATTTATGGAGAGATTCTGTCTGATTTTCTGTAAAAATACAGCCGGTATTCAGGGCAATAGGCGGCTGTTCACAATTCCCGGTTCGGGGCGTGACAAGAGGTGCCTACATCATGGTTCCCTACTAGTTGATTTTGTAAACTTTTTATTAGTGATCTTTTAAATTATATCAAAATTACCTTTGATGCTGCAATAGGGGGTGCTTTTATGAGTAAGTTATATGATGAAGCATGTGCATTACTCGATGATATGGTATCTAATCAATATGATTGATTTAATGAGCATGAGATTCTTAGGCAAAAAGCTAGTATGCATAATGTCAATACTTTAACCATGCTTAATGCAAAAATGGACTCCATAATTAATGTCATGAAAGCTAATCAAACCAATGTTGTGACTAATCATATTTTATATTGTGATTCATGTGGTGATTCTACTCACATATATTCTGAGTGTCCGTAGGTGTAGCAGGCAAACTATGTTTCTAATTTTGATATATCTCAGAATAACTCATACTTCAACACATACAATTTCGGGTGGATAAACCATCCTAACATTTCATGGAGTTAAGGAGCACTACCAAGACCAAGCAATCCATAGAATTTTGTTTCGAGAAGTCAACAGTCAAGGGAGAGCAAGCCATCATGGGAGATATCAATTGAACATTTGGCAACTGTGACAAGTGAAAGGATTGAAAGTTTGGCAATAGCAACAAATGAAAGATTTGAGAAACTTGAAAATAAGATTGATCAAATGACTAATGCCTTTCATTCTCGTATGCCAAGTAGACTGCCGAGTGATATTGAGAAGAATCCTAGAGAGCAAGTTAAGGCAGTTACATTGGGAAATGGGAAGCAACTATAAGAGGAACCAATTCAGTCAAAAGAAGAGAACAAACAAGAGGTCGAGAACAACCAGCTTACTGATAAGAAGACCAAGGCATCGAAAATAAAATAGGAAAGTTCTTTACCTTTGAGAGAGTATAAACTTCGTGTTCCTTTTCTGGTCGTTTATTGCGTGATAATGTAGAAAAACAATTTGAAAAATTTTTATAAATTTTTAAGAGACTATATATTGACATTCCTCCTTTGGATACTATTGGGTAGATGCCAAGCTATGGGAAGCTCCTAAAGGATGTGATCACAAACAAAAGGAAGTTGGATGAAGTTTTAATGGTTAAACTTATGAAGGAGTGTACTACAATTCTATAAAGGAAGCTGCCATCGAAACTCAAGGATTTAATGAGTTTTTTTATCCCTTGCACAATCGGTTCTTCTGATTTTTTTTTATATTTTTTGTGATTTGGGTGCGGTGTCAATCTTATGTCATACTTTGTATTTTTAAAGTTAGGGTTAAAGGATTGTCAACCTACCAATATTTCTTTGCAATTAGCTGTTAGGAGTATCAAGTATCCTAGAGATATTATTAAGAATATTTTGGTTAAAGTTGATAAATTCTTTTTTCCTATTGATTTTGTTGTTTTGAATATGGATAATGATGAGGACACTTCTTTGATTTTAGATCGACCATTTCTAAACACTGCACGTGCATTGATTGATGTTTCTTATGGAAAACTAGCTTTAAGATTGAATGATGAGAAAATTGAGTTTGATGTTTTTAATTCCATGAGAAATTTTGATAAACAAGAAGTTCTTAGAATTGATTGCATTAAAAGGATTGTCAAACATGATTTGAATGTCTTTTATTATGTTGATCCTATTGAAAAATGCATTTCTAGTTCATTGCATGTGAAACATGATTTTTTGGATAGTGAACATGATGAAGTGTGTGCTGCTTCAGATGTAATAGATGAGGTTCAAACCTTTTCTGCACAAAGATAGAGCTTGCATGAGATTTCAAAAGTTAAGGGAAAAAGTAATGATTCACAGCAAGTTGCTAAACCATCTTCCCCACCTGAACTTAAACCATTGCTTTTTCATTTGAAATATATTTTTTTGGATAGTTCCTCAATGTTTGTAGTAATAATTTGTTCTGATTTGGCAGGTTTCGAGGAGGAGAGATTGTTGCAAGTTTTGTAATAACATAGAAAAGCAATAAGTTGGACCATCGCTAACATCCATGGTATAGATCCTTCGATTTACATGCACAAGATCCTATTGTCGTTAACATAAGTTTCTATGTTTCTACTGAGTTGCCCGCTAAAAACCTTGTTGACCAACCGTTGAAAGATTACTCTAGAATTTTTGAAGCCATATAGCATCATCTTGTAATAGTAAGTGCCAAACTCTGTGATGAAACTAGTTTTTTCCTCGTTCTCGAGTGCCATACATATTTGGTTGTAGCCGGAGTATGCATCTATGAAATTTAGGAGTTGGTAACCTGATGAATTATCTACCAATTTGTGAATATTAAGGAGCGGATAACTATCTTTCGAACATACCTTGTTGAGTTTGGTGAAATCTACACACATTCTCCACTTGTCATTAGTCTTCTTTACCATAACCACATTAGCTAATCATCAGGGTATTCCACCTCCTGAATGAATCTTGCTGCTACGAGTTTTCAGACTTCCTCTTATATTGTGCACTGATATTCCAGTGTGAACACCCTCTTCTTTTACTTAACAGTCTTTCGACTAGCATCTACAGTTCGTTTAAGGACTACAATTGAAGGGTAAATACCCGGCATGTCTTATGGGGACTATGTGAAGACTTTAGAATGTCGTCAAAGACAATCTATAATTGTATCCTGGAGAGGCGTCGGTAGGTGGGCTCTAATTTGAATTGTTTAGCCATGTATATCTGTGATAAAAACTTTGATTACCTCATCTTTGGGTTGAGACTTGGGTTGGTGTTTAGTATCATCTCTAAGTTCCAACATTTCTATCGAGAGAACTTCTATCTTTATTTTGATGGTGGGGATAGTCGACGGGTTGATATCACCATGAAGCATTGCGGCCCCTAGGGGTGTCCTGAATTTGATCTTCATATGCCTTGCGCTTGATAGTGCTTCGAGGCCATCCAAACTAGGACGACCTAGGATGGCGTTATAGAGGGACGAGAGTTTAACCATGTGAAAAGTGGTTTTGATAGTAGCATAGTGAGGAGGCATTCCTAAGGTTACGATAAGTGAGATGATACCACTGGATGTATACACTCATCAGCAAACCCTTTTATGGGTTCGTCAAAGGGTTGAAGATGAGATGGGTTGAAACTCATCCACTGGAAGGCATCCCAAAAGAGCAGGTCTCGATTTATTGCAATGATGATCAATGACTCATTTCGGTTTGTGTTAACTCCTATTAGATCATTGTCATCGAAATCAATGGCTGCATTTTTCTCTTGGTTGATGTCATTATTGTAAAAGAAAGGGATGGGGGTAGGAACTCGAGAAATTAGCCTATTCCCATGGATGGTGCCAATCTATTAGGGTGAGTTTGACTCCGCAGATAATAACTCTGCCAAATCGAATGGGTTGAATGGCCATCTATCGATTTTATTTAATAAGACCTACAAAAAGTCATCGGAGGGTGTTCCAACGGGGGATACTCCGATATTCAAATCAATGAGTGGTTTTCGAAAAGAGAAACAAGCTGAAAGAGAGGTTTTTATGGCTTTGTGTGCTATGTGTAAATTTAGAGAGCATATTTGGCCAGTTAGCTTAATGATGTATACAAAACCCGTTTATGTGAATTCCATATGCATCCGGGGTGTTAAAATCTTAATTTTTTTATGAAAGTGTCCCGAGATTATTGGAATCCTTAAGGAAAGATTTCCATGAAATTTAGGATCCTTTTAACAAAGAAAATTCTAGTTACTAAAGGATTTATTTCCTTATCAATTAGAATTCAAAATCTCTTTGCTAATCAAAGAATATTACTTCCGTGATTTTAGGAAATCCGAATATAACTATGGATTAACCAAATTCCAAGCACCAAAGAGGTGTCATGACTGATCAATTGGCTATCGAAGAGGGTCCGATCGGTGAGTATCGAGGGAGAGGGCCACATCTCATTTGTGTTAACTGATCATGGGGGAAGGCTCATAGAAGTTAATCAAACTCCAAACCATAACCAAAGTCAAAGAAAACATAATGAGTGGTATTAGTATTAAAACCAATTTTTATTACTTCCTGTTTCCTATTGCTGTGACTATTGTATAAATGGTTTAGCTAAAATAGTGATGAAAAGAAGAAAACCCAGAAAATTAATTTAATTATTAGAAAATTTTCTTTTTGTTAAAATGGTATAGCTACAATTGTCATACAATTTTAGTTTGATCATATTATTATATATATAATGAGATATGTTAATTAATTAAATTATTAGAAAATTTTGATAGTAAATATACAAATTAAAGTTAATAAAAACTCTCTTAATATACCAATATATGATACAATGTGATTATATGAACGTTACATAACTCTTTTATGTCTTAGATCCCTTTTTATTAATAAAATAGAGTACAAAAGTTGTTTTATTAGTCATAATAGTAAAAATTAGACATAATTTACGTATGGATCACAATTAATACCATTATATTTAATTATATTTAAAAATTATAATTAAAAATTATTAATGCCATTATATTTAATACCATTGTAGCTACGATCACAATTAATTATGATGTTAATAAAATAATAAATTTAAATTATTAATATATTGATAATCATAATTTAAACTTATTTTATTATAAATGTGTAACATCATTCGACTCAATTTAAACAATAGAATAAATAATGCAAATTTTTTTTCCTCATAATTCGAATATAACCCAAATCTAAGAATAATAATGTACAAAAGATTTCCAAATTACAAATATTTTTCTTCACTATCCTCATACTTTAAATTAAATCACATTATTCAACAATCCAACAAGTTTAAAAATCAAAATGCTAAACAATTGAGTAATCCACAAATTTTATTTTAATGGAAAATAAAAATATTCAAAATCATTTCATATTAAAAAATACATTACTTTCGCAGTGGAATTCATAACTATTTTAATCAATAAAAATTTACATAAAAAAATTGAATACAAATTTGCAATTTCCCCCATTTTCATTTACCTATAACTATGACACCCAAATCTAGTTTTTCTATTACAAAATATCCAAGCAATACCATTTTCATCAAGCCCCAACCTAGATTGAAACATGCCAGTCCCATCCCTAATACTCTCGCACTCCTTCGGTTGCACTACATTGTCCCTTGAACTCCTTCTTAGAGCCTGATTTTGCTTTCTATGTTAATTCGACACCCACCCAAAATAAGTAAATAATACTTTAAGGGAAGAAGACTGAGTTAAAAAACAATGTTTAAGAAAAGAGGTTTGGGCGTCACGAGAGATAGTTGAACTGGGAGATTCGATTTAAAACATTTGTGAAACGATGTGATTGAAAGGGAGATGAGTGTTTAGAGGTTGATACTAATAAAGAGTTTCATTCATCCCAAATGAGTAAAATTCAAGTGGATCTCTAAGCCTTTGAAGGAGCAAAGAAAAACAAAGTTAAAAAATAATAAAAAGGAAGGGTTAGAGAGATACTAGTGTTAAAAGTATAAGTCTTAAGAACAAGGAGCTATCCAACACGAGAATAATCCTAACTTATGTGTTGGAACCCCTTGCATCTATCCGGAACATGCCCTTCAAAGGACCAGTAATCAAGTTTCTCAAGAACCAAAAAACAAGCTCTCATTAAGGCCCAATCTAGGTTCAAGAATGAGCAACATTCTAGCCCAAAAGAATACTATGGGTTCTGGCCCAATCTGGCCAAAAACCAGGCCAACAACAAGCCATGCTCAGCCCAAAGAGCATGCTCTCCAAAGGTCCAAAATAAAGCTCTCTTGGACCTACAAGAGAGTCTAAGTGAAGGCCTAACGAAGAATAATAAACTGAGCTAAAAAAGTTCATATGTTCTGGCCCAAAAAAGCATCCTAGTTTTGCCCCCAACCTGGCCATAACCCAGAATCAGCCACTCACCATGTCAAGCCATTCAGGCCAAAATCTCAAGCACGTCTAGGTTCAGGAATAAAGCTCAATTAGAGGAACAATCTAACCCATGAAAGAGCTCAAGTGAAGGTCCAACAAGATATCCAAAGTCTACCCAAAGGAAGCTAGGAAAGTGGTTGAGGAAGTGTCCTAGGTTCTAACCCAATTTGTCTAGAACCCAAGCCTAGTAATACCCGAAGCTAAAGCCAAGTTCAAGCCCTTCAAAGTTTAAGAAATTCTGTTGGAGGCCCAATCTACTCTGCAAGTGAGCCCAAAAGATGGTCCAAGAAGAAATCCAGAGAGTGGTCCAAAAGTGAAGGGAAATCAACCCTAGCAAGTTCAAGCAATGCTCAAGCTCTTCAAAAGCCAAGATGACGCTCAAGAAATGGCCCAATCCAAATCCAAGAAGATGCACAAAATCAAGCTCCAAAGGATGAAAGAAGACAACCTAGAAAAGTCTTGGGTTTCAGGGCTAATCTAGTTAGAAACTCAAAATAGATTCTTAGCCTAATTTGGAGCTAGCCCAATGGCTTAGTCATTGGGTCCAAGTTCTTGGCTAGAAAGGACGAAAATTTTCCCTCCTTTTCTAACCTCCAACAGCTATACTTATGGTTGTTAGAGGCAACCCCAATGGCTAGTTGGGGAATCTTAGGCTCCCTCTTTCCCACTCCCTTGTGCTACTCTCTTAACACTATAAATACTCCCCTCCGTATTGATTTGTAAGGCTTTAAGTCCTACTGTTGTAAGGCATGAAAATCCATAATTTTAAAGAGATAGAGGGGAGTAAGATTGAGTGAAAAAGTGTAGAATGAGTGGAACAATGGAGGGTAAACTAAGAAAAGAGACCCTTTTCCTCTTAAAATTGAGTAGGAAAAAAGTGTGACATGAGTGGAACAATAGAAGGTAAATTGAAAAGAGACCCTTTCCCTGTTAAAATCCCTCACCACATATTCTTTAAGGCATAGGCCCACATATATTTTGGAATAATCCTCCCATGTTTATGTATGAGCAATCATCACCATAACTCCTCTATACTCCAATGGTATTGTGCTAGTGTCCTTACAAAGTTGGGTTTGAAATCCTTCACTTCTCTTTGTAAAAATATTTTTCATATATAAGAGAATACATTCTCTTTTCATTTTGCTTCCGTTGTCCATTTTTCTTTCCTTTCTCCATACCGATGCTGGCATCAAAGTTTAATTTTTCAACATGGTATTAGAGTAAGTCTTGTCCTGTCAATTTTTTTTGAGCAACCAGTGGCCAAGAATAGCAGGTTAGATCCTTCCTAAGATAGCCAAAAGTAAGGGCAATCTTCCTCGAAATTAGCCAAAATGGAGCATTCATATTGGCTTTTAAAGGCATTTTGGAACATGCTCTGTTTTCTGGAGTAGCTTAGCTTTTTCCATCCTGCTTTCCTACTTTCATCAAGGCATAAACAAGTGACAAGAAGGATACTGCAAGTGGTCAGAAAAGGGGTCAATCTTACCCCTCTTATGGCCAAAAAACATAGCATTAAGCTTGGCTACTGAAATCTTTTTAAAGCTACTCAGAAAAAATAAAAAACTTCAAGGACAATCAAGTTCTTACCAACTCTGGAAGGTACTGCCCAATCTAGTTGGAATCCTTAGGAGCAATCAAGCATGTGTTTTGGCTCTTAAATGTGTCTTAAAAGTAGCTCAAGAAAGTAATCTCCCAATCGATTGAGTAATCAGCGCATAATATTGCATCTTGTCCTCATAAAAGCAGGAAGTTTAGAGTAAGGAGGAGGAATCCAATTTTTTATGCAAGGGAGTGAAGATTTTCTTTTCAATCTTTGGCTCCAAGGAATACCTTCTATCAAACTTGAGGGTGAGTGTTAAAAATATGAGCCTCAAGAGTAAGAGGCTGTCTAGCATAGGAGTATAATCCTAGCTCATGTGCTAGAAGCCCCTACATCTATCCAGAACATGCCCTTCAGAGGACCAGTAATAAAGTTTCTCAAGAACAAAAAAAAAAAAAAAAGCTGTCTTGAAGGCACAATCTAGCCCATAAGAGAGCCCAACAAGGAGCAACATTCTAGCCTAAAAGAGTGCTATGGGTTTTGGCCCAATCTGGCCAAAACCTAGGCCAGTAACAAGCCATTCTCAACCCAAAGAACATGCTCTCCAATGGCCCAAAACCAAAGCTCTCTTGGAGGCCCCATCTAACCCACAAGAGAGATCAAGTGAAGGCCCAAGGAAGAGCAGCAAATTGAGATAAGAAAGGGCAGATGTTTTGGCCTAGGAAAGCATGTTGAATTCTGGCCCAATTTGGCCAAAACCCAGGCCTAGTAGCAGGCCATGTCAAGTCTCAGGCCAAGATCTCAAGCAAGTCCAAGAATGAGCTCAATTAGAGGCACAATCTAACCCACAAAAGGGTTCAAGTAAAGTCCTTATGAACAATTATTTCTATCCAATTCTTAGCTTATCTGTAAACCAAAATTCATAGTCATAAGACTATACTTCTCTATCAATCTACCCAATTCATTTAGTTTCTTAGAGACATTAAATTAAAACTCTGTCTAGTCATTATTTCTCTTATCTTCCCTAACAAACTAGTTAAGAATATTAATGGCTAGGCATACTCGTTCACATAAATATAGGAACATTTTCCTACTTGACACTATATCTAGACAATAATGTGGCATGTTGCTTCTAGACAATACTTTAGAGACCATTGCTAACTTGTCACTACATCTGGGATTCGATGTAGCTTGTTGCTAAGAAGGGAATGCCCCCAATGAATTTTTTGTTTTGATCTCTCATAGTATTGACAAAAGTTTTATACGATTGTTAACTTACTACAACCTTCCTCCTTTACCTGAATAAGAGCCCTTGCCTACTTGACACCACATCCAGTTAGTGATGTGGCGCGTTGCTTCTAAGTGATGCCCTGAAGGCCTAACTTATCACTACAATTAGGATCCGATATAGTGTATCGCTAAGAAGAGAACACCCCCAATGACTTTTCTAGTTTGATCTTACGTCCTAGGGGTCCTTGCTAACTTGTCATTGCACTTGAGATATGGTGTAGTGTATCACTGAGAAATAAGTGCCTCAATGAATTTTTTATTTTAATCTCTCATGATATTGATAAAAGATTTTACATTGGTTGTCAACCTACCGCAACTCTCATTCTTTACTCAAATATCGAGCAAGTAGTGTTAGAAAATACAAGCGGAGTTAAAACAATGGCCCATGCAGGTCTCGAACCTGTGACCTTCGCGTTATTAGCACGACGCTCTAACCAGCTGAGCTAATAGGCCAATTCACTCCATTATAGGCTACTACTACTACTATTACTAATAGTAATAATAATAATAATAATAATAATAATAATAATAATAATAATAATAATAATAATAATAATAATAATTTACCAACCACAAAAAAAAATCTCAATTTAGCTAATTAGAAAACATCCCAGTGAGGTCCAACGAGTTTGTGTGTACATTACATAAATAGAATTCACCAAGAAATTCTCATACTAAAAATGAAAAAAA